>JAVSCE010006593.1:0-26542 GCA_032199065.1 Smutsia gigantea
AGTTCTAGTCTTTGTCAGCCCAGCACTTGCCGTCCTGTTCAGGTTACCTGCAAACCCAAGCCAGTGAATTCAAGCTGGTCCTAGTATAGTTGAGTCTCAGTTTCTTCCCCTGTGGCTCTAAACCAGTGCTTCTCAAACCTTAGCTGCATCAGAATCCCCTGGAGAGCTTGCTATAAAACACAGATTGCCTGGCCTACCCTCGGAGTTTCTGATTCAGTAGGTCTTGGACTGAGCCTAAAAATTCCTGGGTGATTCTGACAATACTGTGTTAGGGACCAAACTTTGAGAACCATTGCCACAAGGCAGTATCTGGCCTCCAACCAAGCTGAGCCGCCCATGAGGCTGCCCTCAAAATCATGCCATAGAGAAGTACTGTCTAATAGACATATAATACATGTCATATATGTTACTTTAAGTTTTCTAGTAGCCACATTAAAAAAAGTAAAACGAAGCTGGCAAAGTTAATTTTAATAGTATATTTTAACTCAATATATTATTTCAACATGTAATCAGTATAAAAGTTATTAGATATGACTTCCGGGAAGACGGCGGCAAGAGGAGAGCGGCAGAAATCTCCTCCCAACACTATATTTATCTACAAAAATACAGCATATACAACTATTTCTAAAAGAGAGACCAGAATACACAGGAAAGTGCACAGCATGCAGCTACACCCGAGAGGACTCGGCACCCCAAGAGGCGTGTAAGATACGGAGCCGCGACCCAGTGGGACCCGAGCAGTCAAACACCCCAGCGCACCGGCGGGAGGAGAAGATTCAGAGCCGGGAGGGAGTGGAAGTACACCCCACGAAATAACCAGCCCCGGTGATCTGCGCGGGGAGCGCTGACACACATCGTACAGTGTAGTGGAGATTGCAGAGACAGAGGGTACAGGATCTGAGCGGGAACGTGCCAGGGTGCTTGCAGCTGGCTCCCGGGAAGGAAAAAAAAAAAAAAGAAAAGCATGTGCTTTCTTTAGCGATCTTAAAGAGCTAGGAGCCCAGGGGAGGAGCCGGAATGCCCCGGCACACTCAACCCAGCGGGCTGGGAGTCCTGGGCAGTTTTGAACCCATTAGCTTGCGACTGGGAAAGTATGGCCGCACTTAGACGTCTCACTGAGATCAACAGCCTCCCATTTGTTCCCACCAGGCCAGAGCTATAAAGGGCCCTGGTGAGAGTTGCGGCCACAGCTGCAGAATAGTGGGGCAACAGCGTCACCTACAGCATCCCCACAGAATCTACTCCTGGTGGGCGTTTTTTTCGTTTTGTTTTGTTGTTTTTGTTTTGCTTCCTTTTTTGTTTTTTCTTTTCTTTCTTTCTTTTTTTTTTCTCTTTTAACGTCTTAAAGAGCCCAGCTGACATACGAGGTAACTACCAGCAAACACTGCTATAGCCATGAAAAGACAGAGGAATATGGTCCACACTAAGATCAACCAGACAACCCCAGAGAGGGAGCCTGAAGGGATGGAAATGCACAGTCTTCCTGAAAAAGAATTCAGAACAAAAGTCATAACCATGCTGATGGATCTACAGAGGAATGTGCAAGAGCTGAGGGAGGAAGTGAGGGAACTGAGGAAAGACAATGCAGAAATCAGACAAGCGATCGACGGGCTTAACAGCAGACTGGATGAGACGCAAGACACTGTTAGTGGAATAGAAAACAGAGAACAGCAGTACAGAGACGCTGAGGCAAAGAGAGATAAAAGGATCTCTAGAATGAAAGAATATTAAGACAACTGTGTGACCAATCCAAACGAACAATATTCACATTAAAGGAGTACCAGAGGAAGAAGAGGGAGAAAAAGGGATACAAAGTGTCTTTGAAGAAATAATTGCTGAAAACTTTCCCTCGCTGGGGAAGGAAATAGTCTCGCAGTCCACCGAAGCCCAGAGATCTCCCAACACAAGGGACGCAAGGAAGACAACACAAAGACACATAATAATTAAGATGGCAAAGATCAAAGATAAAGACAGAGTATTAAAGGCAGCTAGAGAGAGAAAAAAGATCACCTACAAAGGAAAACCCATCAGATTATCATCATACTTCTCAACAGAAACCTTATAGGCCAGAAGAGAATGGCATGATATATTTAATGTAATGAAACAGAAGGGCCTCGAACCAAGAATATTGTATTCAGCACGATTATCATTTAAATATGATGGAGGGATTAAACAATTTCCAGACAAATGAAAGTTGAGAGAGCTTGCCTCTCATAAGCCACCACTAGAGGATATTTTAAACAGACTGCTCTAGAGGGAAGCACCCTTAAGGCTAAAAAGATGTCACCAGAGAAAATAAAATCATAGCAAAGAAAGCAGACCATCCAACTACTAACTAAAGGCAAAGAAAAAAACACCTAGTATAGAAAGAATGAAGGAGGAAGAATAAGAAGGGAGAGAAATAAAGAAACATCAGACGGTGTTTACAATTACTTAACAAGAAAGTTAAGTTAGACTGTTTGATAGTAAAGAAGCAACCTTTGAACCTTTGGTGACCATGAATCTAAAGCCAGCACTGGCAATGAGTACATATCGATCAATAATGACCCTAAATGTAAATGGTCTGAATGCACCAATCAAAAGACACAGAGTAACGGAATCGATGAGAAAGCAAGACCCATCTATATGCTGCTTACAAGAGACTCACCTCAAACCCAAAGATATACACAGACTAAGAGTGAAGGGATGGAGAAAGATATTTCATGCAAACAACATAGAGAAAAAAGCAGGTGTTGCAGTACTTGTATCAGACAAAATAGACGTCAAAATGAAGAAAGTAGCAAGAGATAAAGAAGGACATTACGTAATGATAAAGGGGTTAGTCCAACAAGAGGATATAACCATTATAAATATATATGCACCCAACACAGGAGTGCCGGCATATGTGAAACAAATACTAACAGAATTAAAGGGGGAAATAGAAAGCAATGCATTCATTTTAGGGGACTTCAACACACCAATCACTCCAAAGGACAGATCAACCAGACAGAAAATAAGTAAAGACACAGAGGCGCTGAACAACACACTAGAACAGATGGACCTAACAGACATTTACAGACCTCTGAACCCAAAAGCAACAGGATACACATTCTTCTCAAGTGCACATGGAAAATGTTCCAGAATAGACCACATACTAGGCCACAAAAAGAACCTCAGTAAATTGAAAAAGATTGAAATTCTACTAACCAACTTCTCAGATCACAAACGTATAAAACTAGAGATAAATTTAAGAAAGAAAACAAAGAGACTTAACAACATTCTCCTAATTAATCAATGGGTTAATGACCAAATCAAAACAGAGACCAAAGAATATATGGAGACTAATGACAACAGCAACACAAAGCCACAACTTCCGTGGGACACAGCAAAGGCAGTTCTAAGAGGAAAGTATATTGCAATCCAGGCCTATTTAAAGAAGGAAGAACATTCCCAAATGAATAGTCTAAAGACACAATTACTGAAATTGGAAAAAGAAGAACAAATGAGGCCCAAAGTCACCAGAAGGAGGGACATAATAAAGATTAGAGAAGAAATAAATAAAATTGAGAAGAATATAACATTAGAAAAAATCAATGAAACCAAGAGCTGGTTCTTTGAAAAAATAAACAAAATAGATAAACGCCTACCCAGACTCATTAAGAGAAAAAGAGAATCTACACACATAAACACAATCAGAAATGAGAAAGGAAAAATCACGACCGACCGAACAGAAATACAAAGAATTATAAGAGAATATTATGAGAATCTACATGCGAACAAGCTGGAAAACATAGAAGAGATGGACGACTCCTTAGAAAAATACAACCTTCCAAGACTGACCATGCAAGAAACAAAAACTAAACAGACCAATCACCAGCAATGAAATTGAATCGGTAATCACAAAACTACCCAAGAACAAAACTACTGGACCAGATCGATTCAGCTCTAAATTCCACCAGACATATAGAGAAGAAATAACACTGATTCACCTTAAAGTTTTCAAAAAAATAGAAAAGGACGGAATACTTCCAAACTCATTCTAGGAAGCCAGCATCACCCTAATCCCAATACCGGGCAAAGACCTCACCAAAAACGAAAACTACAGACCAATATCCCTGATGAACGTACATGCAAAAATACTCAACAAAATATTAGCAAACTGAATTCAAAAATACATCAAGAGGATCATACACCATGATCAAGTGGGATTCATCCCAGGGATGCAAGGATGGTACAACATTCGAAAATCCATCAACATCATCCACCACATCAACAAAAAGAAGAACAAAAACCACATGATCATCTCCATAGATGGTGAAAAAGCATTTGACAAAATTCAGCATCCATTCATGATTAAACCTCTCAACAAAATGGGAATAGACGGTAAGTACCTCAACATCATAAAGGCCATATACCACAAACCCACAGCTAACATCATACTTAACAGCGAGAAGCTGAAAGCTTTTCATCTAAGATCGGGAACAAGACAGGTGTGCCCACTCTCTCCACTGTTATTCAACATAGTACTGGAGGTCCTAGCCACTGCAATCAGACAAAACAAAGACATACAAGGTATCCAGATTGGTAAAGAAGAAGTCAAATTGTCACTATTTGCAGATGACATGATACTGTACGTTAAAAACCCTAAACACCCCACTCGAAAACTACTGGAACTAATATCTGATTTCACAAAAGTTGCCGGGTACAAATTTATCACACAGAAATCAGTTGCTTTCCTATACATTAACGATGAACTAACAGAAAGAGAAATCAGAAAAACAGTTCCAACTTCTGGGAAGATGGCGGTGTGAGCAGGGCGGCAGAAATCTCCTCCCAAAACTATATTTATCTACCAAAACACAGCAAATACATCTATTCCTAAAAGAGAGACGAGATTACACAGGAAAGCGCACAGCGTGCAGCTACACACGAGAGCACTCGGCACCCCAAGAGGCGGGTAAGATACGGAGCCATGACCCGGCGGGACCCGAGCACTCCCCCACCCCAGCGCACCGGCGGGAGGGGAGGAGTCAGAGCCGGGAGGGATTGGAAGTACACCCCGTGAAGTAGCCAGGCCCAGTGATTTGTACGGGGAGCGCTGACCCACATCGCGCAGTGCAGCAGAGATTGGAGAGACAGAGGGGCAGGATCTGGGCAGGGAAACTGCCAGGGTGCTTGCAGCCAGCTCCCATGAAGGAAAAAACAAAAAAAAGCACATGCTATCTTCAGCGGTCTTTAAGAGACCGGAGCCCAGCGGAGAAGCTGGATCGCCCCCGCACACTCAGCCCAGCAGGCTGGGAGTCGTGGGGAGTTTCAGACGCCTTAGCTGGCAACTGAGGAAGCGTAGCCATACTTACACTTCTCACTGAGATACAAAGCCTCCTATTCGTTCCCACCCCTGCCAGAGAGATAAAGGGCCCTGCAGAGTGGCGCAGCCACAGCTGTGGAATAGTGGGGCAATACCGCCACCTACAGCATTCCCACAGAATCTACGTCCGGGGCGTGGTTTTTTTTTTTTTGTTTTTTTGTTTTGTTTTGTTTTGTTTTTGTTTTTACTTTTCTTTCTTTTTCTTTTTCTTTCTTTCCTTCTTCTTGTTTTTCTTTTTTTTTTCTCTTCTTTTTTTCTTCTCTTTTTAAAGTCTTAAAGAGCCCAGCTGACATACATGGCAACTATCAATGACCAATTCTATAGCCATGAAAAGACAGTGGAATATGGTTCAGACCAAAATCAACCAGACAACCCCAGGGAGGGAGTTTGAAGGGATGGAAATGCACAGTCTTCCTGAAAAAGAATTCAGAATAAAAGTCATAACCATGCTGATGAACCTACAGAGAAATGTGCAAGAGCTGAGGGAGGAAGTGAGGGAACTGAGGAAAGACAGTGCAGAAATCAGACAAGCGATCGACGGGCTTAAGAGCAGACTGGATGAGATGCAAGAGACTGTTAATGGAATAGAAATCAGAGAACAGGAGTACAGAGCAGCTGAGGCAGAGAGAGATAAAAGGATTTCTAGGAATGAAAGAATATTAAGAGAACTGTGTGACCAATTCAAATGGAACAATATCCGCATTATAGGAGTACCAGAGGAAGAAGAGAGAGAAAAAGGGATAGAAAGTGTCTTTGAAGAAATAATTGCTGAAAACTTTCCCTCGCTGGGGAAGGAAATAGTCTCGCAGTCCACCGAAGCTCACAGATCTCCCAACACAAGGGACCCAAGGAAGACAACACCAAGACACATAATAATTAAGATGGCAAAGATCAAAGATAAAGACAGGGTATTAAAGGCAGCTAGAGAGAGAAAAAAGATCACCTACAAAGGAAAACCCATCAGACTATCATCAGACTTCTCAACAGAAACCTTACAGGCCAGAAGAGAATGGCATGATATATTTAACGTTATGAAACAGAAGGGCCTCGAACCAAGAATATTGTATCCAGCACGATTATCATTTAAATATGATGGAGGGAATAAACAATTTCCAGACAAACAAAAGTTGAGAGAGTTTGCCTCTCATAAACCACTACTACAGGATATCTTAAATGGACTGCTCTAGATGGAAGCACACCTAAGGCTAAAAAGATGTCACCAGAGAAAATAAAATCATAGCAAAGAAAGAAGACCATCCAAATACTAACTAAAGGGAAAGAATAAAACACCTAGTATATAAGGAATGGAGGAGGAGGAATAAGAAGGGAGAGAAATAAAGAAACATCAGACTGTGTTTACAATAACTTAACAAGAAAGTTAAGTTAGATTGTTAGATACTAAAGAAGCAACCCTTGAACCCTTGGTAACCACGAATCTAAAGCCAGCAATAGCAATAAGTACATATCTATCAATAATCAACCTAAATGTAAATGTACTGAATGCACCAATCAAAAGACACAGAGTAACAGAATGGATAAAAAAGCAAGACCCATCTATATGCTGCCTAGAAGAAACTCACCTCAAATGCAAAGATATACACAGACTAAAAGTGGTCCAACAAGAAGATATAACCATTATAAATATATATGCACCCAACAGAGGAGCACCAGCATATGTGAGACAAATACTAACAGAATTAAAGGAGGAAATAGACAGCAATGCATTCATCTTAGGAGACTTCAACACACCACTCACTCCAGAGGACAGATCAACCAGACAGAAAATAAGTAAAGACACAGAGGCACTGAACAACACACTAGAACAGATGGACCTAACAGACATCTAAAGAACCCTACACCCAAAAGCAACAGGATACACATTCTTCTCAAGTGCACATGGAACATTTTCCAGAATAGACCACATACTAGGCCACAAAAAGAACCTCAGTAATTTCAAAAATACTGAAATCCTACCAACCAACTTCTCAGATCACAAAGTTATAAAACTAGAAATAAATTTTAGAAAGAAATCAAAAAGGCTCACAAATACATGGAGACTTAACAACACTCTCCTAATTAATCAATGGGTTAACGACCAAATCAAAACAGAAATCAAAGACTATATGGAGACTAATGACAACAACAACACAAAGCCACAACTGTGGGACGCAGCAAAGGCAGTTCTAAGAGGAAAGTATATTGCAGTCCAGGCCTATTTAAAGAACGAAGAACATTCCCAAATGAATAGTCTAAAGACACAATTACTGAAACTGGAAAAAGAAGAACAAATGAGGCCCAAAGTCACCAGAAGGAGGGACATAATAAAGATTAGAGAAGAAATAAATAAAATTGAGAAGAATATAACATTAGAAAAAATCAATGAAATCAAGAGCTGCTTCTTTGAAAAAATAAACAAAATAGATAAACCCCTAGCCAGACTCACTAAGAGAAAAAGAGAATCTACACACATAAACACAATCAGAAATGAGAAAAGAAAAATCACGACGGACCCAACAGAAATACAAAGAATCATAAGAGAATATTATGAGAATCTATATGCTAACAAGCTGGGAAACACAGAAGAAATGAACAACTTCTTAGAAAAATACAACCTTCCAAGACTAACCAAGCAAGAAACAGAAAAACTAAACAGACCAATCACCAGTGACGAAATCGAATTGGTAATCACAAAACTACCCAAGAACAAAACCCCCGGCCTGATGGATTCACTTCTGAATTCGACCAGACATATAGAGAAGAAATAACACCGATTCTCCTTAACGTTTTCCAAAAAATAGAAGAGGAGGGAATACTTCCAAACTCATTCTATGAAGCCAGCACCACTCTAATACCAAAACCGGGCAAAGACCTCATCAAAAAAGAAAATTAAAGACCAATATCCCAGATGAACGTAGATGCAAAAATACTCAACAAAATATTAGCAAACCGAATTAAAAAATACATCAAGAGGATCATACACCATGATCAAGTGGGATTCATCCCAGGGATGCAAGGATGGTACAACATTCGAAAATCCATCAACATCATCCACCACATCAACATAAAGAAGAACAAAAACCACATGATCATCTCCATAGTTGCTGAAAAAGCATTTGACAAAATTCAACATCCATTCATGATTAAAACTCTCAACAAAATGGGTATAGACGGCAAGTACTTCAACATCATAAAGGCTGTATATGACAAACCCACAGCTAACATCATACTTAACGGCGAGATGCTGAAAGCTTTTCATCTAAGATTGGGAACAAGACAGGGATGCCAACTCTCTCCACTGTTATTCAACATAGTACTGGAGGTCCTAGCCACAGCAATCAGACAAAACAACGACATACAAGGCATCCAGACTGGTAAAGAAGAAGTGAAATTGTCATTATTTAGAGATGACATGATACTGCACATAAAAAACCCTAAAGATTCCATTCCAAAACTACTAGAACTAATATCTGAATTCAGCAAAGTTGCAGGATACAAAATTAACATGCAGAAATCTGTTGCTTTCCTATACACTAATGATGAACTAACAGAAAGAGAAATCAGAAAAACAATTCCATTCACAATTGCATCAAAAAGAATAAAATACCTAGGAATAAACCTCATGAAGGAAGTGAAAGACCTGTACTCTGAAAACTACAAGACACTCCTAAGAGAAATTAAAGAGGACACTAACAAATGGAAATGCATCCCATGCTCTTGGCTAGGAAGAATAAATATTGTCAAAATGGCTATACTACCTAAAGCAATCTACAGATTCAATGCAATCCCTATCAAACTACCAACAGCTTTCTTCAATGAACTCGAACAAATAATTCTAAAATTCGTATGGAACCACAAAAGACCCCGAATAGCCAAAGCAATCCTGAGAAGGAGGAATAAAACAAGGGGAACTACCCTCCCTGACTTCAAGCTCTACTACACAGCCACAGTAATCAAGACAATTTGGTATTGGCACAAAAACAGACCCACAGACTAGTGGAACAGAATAGAAAATCCAAACATTAACCCAAACATATACAGTCAATTAATATTTGATAAAGGAGTCTTGGATATACAATAGGGAGATGACAGCCTCTTCAGCAGCTGGTGTTGGAAAAACTGGACAGCTACATGTAAGAAAATGAAACTGGACTACTGTCTAGCCCCATACAAAAAGGTAAACTCAAGGTGGATCAAAGACCTGAATGTAAGTCATGAAACCATAAAACTCTTAGAAAAAACATACGCAAAAATCTCTTGGACATAAACATGAGCAACTTCTTCATGAACATATCTCCCCGGGCAAGGGAAACAAAAGCAAAAATGAACAAATGGGACTATATCAAGCTGAAAAGCTTCTGTACAGCAAAGGACACCATCAGTAGAACAAAAAGACATCCTACAGTATGGGACAATATATTCATAAAAAACGTATCTGGTAAAAGGTTGACATCCAAAACATATAAAGAACTCATGGACCTTAACAAACAGAAAGCAAATAATCCAATTAAGAAATGGTCAGAGGACATGAATAGACACTTCTCTAAGGAAGAAATTCAGATGGCCAACAGGCACATGAAAAGATGCTCCACATCGCTAATCATCATAGAAATGCAGATTAAAACCACACTGAGATATCACCTCACACTAGTGAGGATGGCCAACATCCAAAACACAAACAACAACAAATGTTGGCGAGGATGTGGAGAAAAGGGAACCCTCCTACACTGCTGGTGGGACTGCAAATTAGTTCAACCATTGTGGAAAGCAGTATGGAGGTTCCTCAAAAAACTCAAAATAGAAATACCATTTGATCCAGGAATTCCACTCTTAGGAATTTACCCTAAGGATGCAGCAGCCCAGTTTGAAAAAGACAGATGCACCCCTATGTTTATCGCAGCACTATTTACAATAGCCAAGAAATGGAAGCAACCTAAGTGTCCATCAGTAGGTGAATGGATAAAGAAGCGGTGGTACATATACACAATGGAATATTATTCAGCCGTAAGAAGAAAACAAATCCTACCATTTGCAACAACATGGATGGAGATAGAGGGTATTATGCTCAGTGAAATAAGCCAAGCCGAGGAAGACAAGTATCAAATGATTTCACTCATATGTGGAATATAAGAACAAAGAAAAAATACTGAAGGAAGAAAACAACAGCAGACTCACAGAACCCAAGAACGGACTAATAGTTATCAAAGGGAAAGGGACTGGGGAAAATGGGTGGGAAGGGAGGGATAAGGCGGAAAAAGGGGCATTACGATTAGCAGATGTAATGTTGGGGGGGCACGGGGAGGGCAGTACAACTCAGAGAAGACAAGTAGTGATTCTATAGCATCTCACTGCGCTGATGGACAGTGATTGTAATGGGGTTGGTGGGGGGGACCTGATGAAGGGGTAGTTTAATAACCGTAATATTGCACATGTAATTGTAGATTAATGATACCAAAATTAATTATATATAAAAAAAAGAAAAACAGTTTCATTCACAATTGCATCAAAAAGAATAAAATACCTAGGAATAAACCTAACAACGGAAGTGAAAGACCTATATAACCTGAGAACTTCAATACACTCCCAATAGAAATTAAAGAGGACACTAACAAATGGAAATTCATCCCATGCTCTTGGCTAGGGAGAATAAATATTGTCAAAATGGCTATACTACCTAAAGCAATCTACAGATTCAATCCAATCCCTATCAAACTACCAACAGCTTTCTTCAATGAACTGGAACAAATAACTCTAAAATTCACATTGAACCACAAAAGACCCCGAATAGCCAAAGCAGTCCTGAGAAGGAGGAATAAAACAAGGGGAACTACTCTCCCTGACTTCAACCTCTACTACAAAGCCACAGTAATCAAGACAATTTGGTATTCCACAAAAACAGACCCACAGACCAGTGGAAACGAATAGAAAATCCAAAGATTAACCCAAACATATAAAGTCAATTAATATTTGATAAAGGAGCCTTGGATATATAATGGGGAGATGACAGTCTCTTCAGCAGCTGGTGTTGGAAAAACCGAACAGCTACATGTAAGAGAATGAAACTGGACTGCTGTCTAATCCCATACACAAATGTCAACTCAAAATGGATCAAAGACCTGAATGTAAGTCATGAAACCATAAAACTCTTAGAAAAAAACATAGGCAAAAATCTCTTGGACATAAACATGAGCGACTTCTTTATGAACGTATCTCCCCAGGCAAGGGATACAAATGCAAAAATGAAGAAGTGGGACTATGTCAAGCTGAAAAGCTTCTGTACAGCAAAGGACACCATCAGTAGAACAAAAAGACATCCTTCGGTATGGGAGAATATATTCATAAATGACATATCCAATAAGGGGTTGACATCCATAGTATATAAAGAACTCATGCACGTCAACAAACAAAAAGCAAATAATCCAGTTAAGAAATGGGAAACGACATGAATAGACACTTCTCCGGAGAAGAAATTCAGATGGCCAACAGGTACATGAAAAGATGCTCCACATCGCTAATCATCGGAGAAATGCGGATTAAAACCACAATGAGATAACACCTCATACCAATGAGGATGGCCAACATCCAAAACATAAACAACAACTAATGTTGGCAAGGATGTGGAGAAAAGGGAACCCTCCTACACTGCTTGTTGGAATGCAAATTAGTTCAACCATTGTGGAAAGCCTGGGTCTGAGCAAGTGGGCATCTGCCTTCATCTCCTTAACTGGCCTTCCACCTTCACCTCATTGATTGTGGAAACATACTAGCATGACCTAGGGAGCTTGGAGACGTTCCCACCCTCTGAGGTGCAGACACTTTGGGAAGGGGGGTGTGTGTGTGTGGGAAGGGGTGTGTGTGTGTGTGTGTGTGTGTGTGTGTGTGTGTGGAATTGTACTATTCTTGCAACTTGTTTTTTTCAGGCTCTTTATTTTTTTATTAAGGTATCATTGATATACAATCTTATGAAGGTTTCACATGAGCAACATTGTGGTTACTACATTCACCCATATTATCAAGTGCCCCCACACACCCCATTGCAGCCACTGTCCATCAGCATAGTAAGATGCTATAGAGTCACTACTTGTCTTCTCTGTGCCCTACTTGCAACTTTTAAATGAGTCTGGAACTGTTAAAAGCTGGAAGTTACCCATAGTCAGGTCTTACCTCAGACCAGCTAAACCACCGGTGGGTGGCGTATGTGGAGTACTCAGGTACTAGTACTGAAAAGCTCCCGGATGAAGCCATCTGGTAAGGTAAGAGTCTTCCCTTGTGTAATGCCTGCCCTTATCTACTTTCTGCCTATGGGAGCCTCAAGGAGGTTCTCCTCCATCAGGTGGATCCAGGAACCTGACACAGCCTTCTATCTCTTGAGGCCCCAAGTATCATTAGGATGTTCCTAATATGTAAGGAAAAATAAAACTTCACTGAATAAAAAAAAAAAAAGCAAGCCGAAGCAGATGGCATGCCCCAGATTGGGGCCAGAGAGGTGCTGCCCTGGCTCCTGGCCCCCCACGCAGCCCCCCGTTTCCTTTCATAAAGGAGCTCTTTCCCCTAACCTCCCACTCTTAATAAAATAACTGATCGCCAAAAAAAAAAAACAACACAAAATGGCGCCTGCAGGCGGAGCCAGGCGGGGCGACCCTTTCTAGCGTTTCCTCTGCACCTTGGGCACCTAGGAATTGTTCGCTTTTATTCTCCCTTTCCCGTTGCTGACGGAGTAGAAGGAATCCGGCAGCCCTGGCGGGTCCCGGCGGTCACCGTGGCTGTTGGGGGCCCTCCCGTGCGGAGCCGAGCCCGGAGTCCGAAGGCCAGCGGAGTGTTCTGTTCTGTGTTTGCTCCTCCTGTCTTGAGTCTCCCGATCTCTGCCTGCCTTCCTTCACGGCAATCTCTAGGTTGACAGATTTTCTTTTTTTTAAATCACCTCACAATGATGGCGTGTAAACTGTGCAGACCCAGGGGTCCCTGCTGAGCACGGCCCCTGCTCCCCTGAGGGTGGGCCGCTGACTGCCCATCCCCGGCCCCCGCAGAAGCCTCTGCTGCTGCTCATCCCAGAGACCCCCGACTCTCCATATGTAGTGGAAGAACTGCGACAGATCTGGCCAGAGAGCCCAGATCATGGAAGCCACACACCTGGTGGTTGGGGAAAAGATCAGCGGCCCCTCCCGCAGCCTGAGCAGAGTCGGAGGGGTGGGCTCTTGTGTTTTTTTTTTTTGTTGTTGTTGTTATTGTGGTTTATTTTATTAAACTTTTCCCTTTTTCTTTTCCTACTTATTTTGATGGACATCCTAAGCTACCCTGGCCTGTGCTCCCTCAGGCAAAGGTGTCCTTTCCTTCCGGGTCTCGTTGAGAACCCTCCCTTAGAGCAGGGCTGTGCTGCCAGGGTTCACCTTCAGATTTTTTTTCTTAAACCCTCTTTAGAATCTGCAGAAATGTCTTAACAAAGGATCAGTCGGGTCTGCTCTTAGTTGTTTCGTTTTGGTTTTCCCTTAAAAATCAGGTCCATGACGACAGGCAGAAGCTGTCGTGTGTGCTGCGCACGGGGCCGGCTCCGTGCAGGTGTGAGGGTGTCCCGTGTGTGCCCCTGAGTAAATGGGACACGCTGCCCCCCCACTTCAGCCCCTGCTCTGGTTTCCCTATCCATGCAGTTAGGGACTTAATTTAAAACCCTTATTTCGTAGGGCCACCTTCGAACACACTGCTGCAACACTCTAATAAAGACTCATTTAACCTCAAAAAAAAAATCAATTTTTTTTTTAATAAAAAAATTTTTTTTGGACAGCTGTATACTTTATTCTTCAAATGTGACACTGATGCAATCATTTCAAAGACACAAAAAAGGGAATGTTTTTATTTTCATGCTTTTTAGTCGACATAAAAGAGGCAAACAGACTGCAAGTGAAAACTTTCAACTAGATAATGCAGACAGAAAAGGAGACACTACAGAAAGTTCAGGCTTTTATTCATAACTTTAGAATTGGGGTGTCCAATCTTAAAAAAAGGAAAAGGCTCCATTCGGCACTTGAACTCAATTTTCTTATTTAGTGGTATATGTAGAATTTATGCAATAGCTCTTAGTTATGGCATACTTAGTATGTCTGACCTTGCTTGTAGAAATAATAATACTTCATTCTCTGAACCGTTTAAAACCCAAGCCAACACTTTTCTTTCAAGGATGTGGAAGGCTTTCCTCGTTCACATCTGATTCACGGTTGTATAAAGCATGAAGATCTTTTTTATTACTTTCTCATCTATATGCTAGATTCTAATATTCTTGATGGTGATGTGTTTAATGACAGAAACTTGTATTTTGAATATTCCTTTCTTCTTAATTTGTAAAACAGAATTTTAAAAAGAAAAATGCTTCAAGTGATAGTAAGACATTTTATGACTTAAGCAGCTACTACCCTAAGCTGCTGGCACAAGCAAAAAATAACATAAGTATGTATTGTTATTTAACCAGGATGGAGGTTCTTCAAAAAACTCAAAATAGAAATACCATTTGAGCCAGGAATCCCACTCCTAGGAATTTACCCTAAGAATGCAGCAGCCCAGTTTGAAAAAGACAGATGCACCCCTATGTTTATCGCAGCACTATTTACAATAGCCAAGAAATGGAAGCAACCTAAGTGTCCATCAGTAGATGAATGGATAAAGAAGATGTGGTACATATACACAATGGAATATTAAGCCATAAGAAGAAAACAAATCCTACCATTTGCAACAACATGGATGGAGCTAGAGGATATTATGCTCAGTGAAATAAGCCAAGCCGAGAAAGACAAGTATCAGGTGATTTCACTCATATGTGGAGTATAAGAACAAAGAAAAAAAACTGAAGGAACAAAACAACAGCAGACTCACAGAACTCAAGAATGGACTTATAGTTACCAAAGGGAAAAGGACTGGGGAAGATGGGTGGGAAGATAGGGACAAGGGGGAAAAAGGGGCATTACGATTAGCAGATGTAATGTTGGGGGGGGGCCACCGGGAGAGCTGTACAACTCAGAGAAGACAAGTAGTGATTCTATAGCATCTCACTATGCTGATAGACAGTGAATGTAATGGGGTTGGTGGGGGGGGGACTGATGAAGGGGGTAGTTTAATACCGTAACATTGCACATGTAACTGTAAATTAATGATACCAAAATAAATGATTTAAAACTATCAATAATGACCAAAAGCTGCTGTAAATTTCATCACGCTCTTTATATAATAAATAGTAAATAAATAAATAAAGCCTGCACTTGAATCTGAAAAATTGTATGTATACATTGTTGAAAAATCATGTAATCTCCATACAGTTCTTGGTAAGCACAGTTATGCAATGCCTTTCCGGCCAGCCAGAAGCAGGGATCTATTGCTGCAGAGGAAAATCCTGAAGCCACTGCAGCCAGATCCAACTTTACATGCAAACAGAATTGGAATTGACCTACCTGATATACTTTAATGGGTTTCAGGAACGTGTCCATGTCCCATTATATTCTTCTCCATTCCTTGAGATCTTTTACTACTGTTGGGGAGACGAAATTTCCTCTACCCCTTGAGGTTCTTCTAGCTGGTCTAAAAATCAAATTGACAGGAGGCAGATTAATGGGAGGAAAAAAAACAAAGTTTAATTACATACATATGGGGAAGCCATAAATATGCATTCCCATGACACACAGGGACAACGAGATATGTATGTTATCCTGAACCAAGGAGTAGGGGATAGGGGTCTGAGACTTCAAAGGAAAAGGGAAGTAAATGCACAGGAATATGAACAGAATAAATATTTAGTAAACAAAATATTTGATGGGCCACAAAGAAACACTGAGGGGGCACAAAGAGGAATTTTAACAGACTTGGCCACATCCCACCCTGTCCATCACCCCAGTTCATATTATAATATAGCTATCTAAAGTGATAGCTTTCTTTCTGGAGTAGTTCCTTCATTTAAATCCTTTTTAAGGGAGATGATTAAAGATGGCAGCATGAGAGGTGAGACAGAGGCTTCCTCCTAAAACCGCATTTAATAAGAAAATATAATTAATATGATTAATCCTGAAAGAGAAACAGGAAAGAAGGCTGCACCAAACTGCATACACGTGGGGAAAAGAATAAACCTCACGGAACAGGATAACGTACAAAAGCCATGGCTCAACTGGATCCAAGCCCTTCCCCCACCCAGCTCACAGGCAGGAGGAAGAGAAATGGAGCAGGGAGGGAGTAGAGGCCTTGAACTGCTGAATACCTAACTCCGGAGATCTGATCTAGGAGCATAAACCTACTTTTCATGGTGTTTTCTTGGACTCTTGTAATTAGGGGGTTGGAAAGCTAAGACAGGCAGAATACCTGGAGAAACTGAGATTCCAGCCACTTGTGGAAAGCAAGGATCCATATCCAGCTGCTCTGGGACAAAAGAAAGGCGAGCAGTCTGAGAGACGTCCTAACAACAAGAGGGCTGCTAAAGGGGCAAGGATTGTACAGAGATTACTGCTCAGGAGAAAGGACAGGTAGACAAAATTGTCCAGGTGCACTCTGCCCAGAAGATTGTGAACTTTCTGGATCTTTGGGTACTCCAGCTCCCTGGCTGGCTACACAGCTCAAAGAACCCCCTCCATGATATGCAGCCTACTGTGCCTTTCTCCCAGCCAGCCCCACCTGGCTTGCAAACCAGCAAACCCTACCCTGGCAGTAGGCCAGCCAGAGGGAAGCCCCATCTACAGCAACTACAAACGCAAAACATAGAGGCTTATATATGTGTGCTCAGCCCACTGTTTCTGGTAGTGGAAGCAGGCATAGCAGCCGGGAAGCATGAAACATCTCTTACATTTCCCCAGGCACCAATACCACTCCCCTGCAACCCTGGACATTGCTTCAGGGGCTGAGCAGCTCAAGAGAGTAGAGCTTCTGGGTACTAGAGGGCACCATATACAAATATGAAATGCCAAAGAAACCTGGTTCAATGTAAAATTATGAATACAACACCTGAGAACCATTCAAATGAAATTGACCTCATGAATCTTCCTGAAAGGGATTTCAAAATAAAAGCCATTAACATGCTCATGGTGGTACAGAAAAATATTCAAGAACTCAACAATGAATTCTGGTCAGAGATCCAATGGTTGAAGAGCACAATAGAGGGTATTAAAAGCAGATTAGAAATGGTGGAGGAGACAATAAATGAAATAGAAATTAGAGAAGAGGGATACAAAGGAGCTGACAGAGAGAGAGAAAAAAGGATCTCTAAGAATGAAAGAATATTGAGAGAACTGTGTGACCAATCGAAACGGAACAATATTCACATTATAGGGGTACCAGAAGAGGAAGAGAGAGAGAAAGGGATAGAAAGTGTCCTTGAGGACGTAATTGCTGAAAACTTCCCCAATCTGGGGAAAGAGATACTCTCTCAGGCCATGAAGGTGCACAGATCTCCCAACACAATGGAACCAAGGAAGACAACACCAAGACATATAATAATTAAAATGGCAAAAATCAAGGATAAGGATAGACTTTTAAAGCAGCTAGACAGAGGAAAAAGATCACATACAAAGGAAAACCCATCAGACTATCATCAAAACCTTACAAGCCAGAAGGGAGTGGCATGATATATTTAATGCAATGAAGCAGAAGGCCCTGGAACCAAGAATACCGCACCCAGCAAGATTATCATTTAACTTTGAAGGAGGGACTAAACAATTTCCAGATAAGCAAAAGCTGAGAGAATTTACTTCCCACAAACCATCTCTACAGTTTATTTTGGAGGGACTGCTACAGATGGAAGTGTTTCTAAGGTTTAATAGCTGTCACCAGAAGTAATAAAACCACAGTAAAAAAAGTAGAACAGTGAATTACTAAGCAAATGTGCAATTAAATCAATGATCCCCAAAGTCAATTAAGGGATAGACAAAGAGTACAGAATATGATACCTAATATATAAAGAATGGAGGAGGAAGAAAAAGGAGGAGAAAAAAAGAACCTTTATATTGTGTTCGTAATAGCATATTAAGTGAGTTAAGTTAGACTCTTAGGTAGTAAGGAACTTAAACTTGAACATCCTTGAACCCACACCCCTCTCCTTTGGTAACCACAAATCTAAAGCCTGCAATGGCAATAAGTACATACCTATCCATAATCACCCTAAATATAAATGGACTGAATGCACCAGTCAAAAGATATAGAGTCACTGAATGGATAAAAAAATAAGACCCATCTATATGCTGCCTTCAACAGACTCACTTTAAACCCAAAGACATACACAGACAAAAAGTGAAGGGATGGAAAAAGATATTTCATGCAAACAACAAAGAGAAAAAAGCAGGTGCTGCAGTACTTGTATCAGACAAAATAGACTTCAAAACGAAGAAAGTAGCAAGAGATAAAGAAGGACATTACATAATGATAAAGGGGTCAGTCCAACAAGAAGATATAACCATTATAAATTTATATGCACCCAACACAGGAGCGCCAGCATGTGTGAAACAAATACTAACAGAGTTAAAGGAGGAAATAGACAGCAATGCATTCATTTTAGGAGACTTCAACACACCACTCACTCCAAAGGACAGATCAACCAGACAGAGAATAAGTAAAGACACAGAGGCACTGAACAACACACTAGAACAGATGGACTGAACAGACATCTACAGAACTCTGCACCCAAAAGCAGCAGGATACACATTCTTCTCAAGTGCACATGGAACATTTTCCAGAATAGACCACATACTAGGCCACAAAAAGAGCCTCAGTAAATTCAAAAAGATTGAAATTCTACCAACCAACTTCTCAGATCACAAAGGTATAACCCTAGAAATAAATTGCACAAAGAAAACAGAAAGGCTCACAAACACATGGAGGCTTAGCAACATGCTCCTAAATAACAAATGCATCAGTGACCAAATAGAAACAGACAGCAAGTGGTATATGGAGACAAATGACAACAATAATTCAACACCGCAAAATCTGTGGGACGCAGTGAAGGCCGTGCGAAGAGGAAAGTATATTGCAATACAGGCCTACCTCAGGAAAGAAGAACAATCCCATATGAAACCTCTAAACTCACAATTAAGGAAAATAGAAAAAGAAGAACAAATGAGACCCAAAGTCAGTAGAAGGAGGCACATAATAAAGATTAGAACAGAAATAAATAAAATATAGAAAAATAAAACAATAGAAAGAATCAATGAAAGCATGAGTTGGTTCTTCGAGAAAATAAACAAAATAGATAAAACCTTAGCCAGACTTATGAAAAAAAGAGAGTCTACTCACATAAACAGAATCAGAAATGAGAAAGGAAAAATCACTATGAACACTACAGAAATACAAAGAATTATTACAGAATACCATGAATAATTATATGCCAACAAACTGGATATCCTAGAAGAAATGGACAATTTCTAGAAAAATACAGCCTTCCAAGGCTGACCCAGAAAGAAACAGAAAATATGAACACAACAGTTACCAGCAACGAAATTGAACTGGTAATCAAAAAACTACCTAAGAAAAAAAACCCTGGAACAGATGACTTCACCACTGAATTTTATCAAACATTTAGTGCAGACCTAATACCCATCCTCCTTAAAGTTTTCCAAAGAGTAGAAGAAGTGGGAATACTGACAAACTCATTCTATGAGGCCAGCATCATTCTAATACCAAAACCAGGCAGGGACACCACAAAAAAAGAAAATTACAGACCAATATCTCTGATGAACATGGATGCAAAAATACTCAACAAAATATTAGCAAACTGAATTCAAAAATACATCAAAAAGATCACCCATCCTGATCAATAAGGATTTATTCCAGGGATGGAAGGATGGTACAACATTCAAAAATCAATCAACATCATCCACCACATCAACAAAAAGAAGGACAAAAACCACATCATCATCTCCATGGATGCTGAAAAAGCATCTGACAAAATTCAACATCCACTCATGATAAAAACTCAATAAAATGTGTATAGAGGGCAAGTACCTCCACATAATAAAGGCCATATATGACAAAACCACAGCCAACATTATACTTAACAGTGAGAAGCTGAAAGCTTTTCCTTTAAGATCAGGAACAAGACAAGGTTGCCCACTCTCCCCACTTCTATTCAACATAGTACTGGAGGTCCTAGCCATGGCAATCAGAAAACACAAAGAAATAAAAGGCATCCAGATTGGCAAGGAAGAAGTTAAACTGTCCCTGTTTGCAGATGACATGATATTGTACATAAAAAAACCCTAAAGAATCCACTTCAAAACTGCTAGATCTAATATCTGAATTCAGCAACGTTGCAGGACACAAAATTAATACACAGAAATCTGTTGCATTCCTATACACTAACTATGAACTAGCAGAAAGAGAAATCAGAAAAAGAATTGCATTCAAATTTGCACCAAAAATAATAAAATACCTAAAATTAATCTAACCAAGGAAGTGAAAGACTTATACTCTGAAAACTACAAGACACTCATGAGAGAAATTAAAGAAGTTACCAATAAATGGAAATACATCCTGTTCTCATGGATAGGAAGAATTAATATTGTCAAAATGGCCATCCTGCCTAAAGCAATCTACAGATTCAAGACAATTCCTATCAGAATACCAACAGCATTCTTCAATGAACTAGAGCAAGTAGTTCTAAAATTCATATGGAACCACAAAAGACCCTGAATAGCCAAAGCAATCCTGAGAAGGAAGAATAAAGCTGGGGGGATTACGGTCCCCAGCTTCAAGCTCCAGTACAAAGCCACAGTAGTCAAGACAATTTGGTACTGGCACAAGGACACACCCATAGACCAATGGAACAGACTAGAGAGCCCTGATATAAACCCAACCGTATATGGTCAATTAATATATGATAAAGGAGCCATGGACATACAATGGGGAAATGACAGCCTCTTCCACAACTGGTGTTGGGAAAACTGGACACCTACATGCAAGAGAATGAAACTGGATTATTGTTTAAACCCACACACAAAAGTAAACTCGAAATGGATCAAAGACCTGAATGTAAGTCATGAAACCATAAAACTCTTAGAAGACAACATAGGCAAAAATACCCTGAATATAAGCATGAGCAACTTTTTCCTGAATGCATGTACTTGGGCAAGGGAAACAAAAGCAAAAATGAACACATGGGACTACATCAAGCTAAAAAGCTTCTGTACAGCAAAGGACATCTTCCGCAGAACAGAAAGGTATCCTACAGTATGGGAGAATATATTTGTAAACAACATATGCAACAAGGGGTTAACATCTAAAATATATAAAGAACTCACATGCCTCAACAACCAAAAAGTAAATAATCCGATTAAAAAATGGGTGGAAGATATGAACAGACAATTCTCCTCAGAAGAAACTCAGATGGCCAACAGACACATGAAAAGATGCTCCACATCACTAATCATCAGGGAAATGCAAATTAAAACCACAATGAGATATTACCTCACAGCAGTAAGGATGGCCAGCATGGAAAAAACTAAGAACAACAAATGCTGGCGAGGATGAGGAGAAAGGGGAACCCTCCTACACTGTTGGTGGGAATGTAAATTAGATCAACTATTGTGGAAAGCAGTATGAGGTTCTTCAAAAAACTAAAAATAGAAATACCATGTGACCCAGGAACTCCACTCCTAGGAATTTACCCAAAGAATACAACTACTCAGAT
The DNA here is from genome assembly GCA_032199065.1 of Smutsia gigantea. Classification (NCBI taxonomy): domain Eukaryota; kingdom Metazoa; phylum Chordata; class Mammalia; order Pholidota; family Manidae; genus Smutsia; species Smutsia gigantea. The sequence goes on from JAVSCE010006593.1 coordinate 21,984, forward strand.
TCAAAAAGACATATGGACCCGTATGTTTACTGCAGCACTATTTATAACAGCCAAGAAATAGAAGCAACCTAAGTGTCCATCAGTAGATAAATGGATAAAGAAGAAGTGTAACGTATATGCAATGGAATACTATTCAGCCATAAGAAAGGAACAAATCCTACCATTTGCAACAACATGGACAGAGCTGGAGGATATTATGCTCAGTGAAATAAGCCAGGTGGAGAAAGACAAGTGCCAAATAATTTCCCTCATTTTTGGAGTATAACAACAAAGCAAACTGAAGGAACAAAACAGCAGCAGACTCACAGACTCCAAGAAGCGACTAGTGGTTACCAAAGGATAGGGGTGTGGGAGGGTGGGTGGGGAGGGAGGGAGAAGGGGATTGAGGGCTATTATGTTGAGTACACATGGTGTGGGAGGTCACAGAGAAAACAGTGTAGCACAGAGAAGACAAATAGTGACCTGTGGCATCATACTACACTGATGGTCAGTGACTGCAATTCAGTATGGGTGGGGATTTGATAATATGGGTAAATGTAGTAACCACATTTGTTTTTTTATGTGAAACCTTCATAAGAGTGTATATCAATAATACCTTAATAAAAAATTTTAAAATAAATAAAATTCTTTTTATGTAGTTGGGGGTGGGAGGTCAAAGATTCTTTCCAAGTCTTTTGGGCCATGGATGGTTTAAAGCTCAAAATGACCTGCAAGTCACAATGGCACATCTTGGGGCAGCCTGCCCTTGGTCCCTACCCTTGTCTCTCCCACACTGTACATTCTCACCTTTCTGAAATTCCAACAGCCAACACAGACATGGTTTCACAACCAATCTCTGTTCAAATGAAACCCTCTGAGAAAGGTGGATAATCACATATACTTTTAAGATACGTTCCTTATACCTACCTAGCTGAGTTTCAGTAAAAGGCAGGTGAATGACAGGTTACTTCTAGTTGGAAGGGTATGTCAGCAGTTGGGTAAGGGTAAGGGCTTAGAAAATCAGAGAAGAGCATGAAAATACTGGATACAAGAGAATGATGAGGCAGTAAATGGAAAAAAAGTGTATCAAAGGCAAGTTTTACTAAAATTGAGAAGTTCCCTTGAATTATCCCATTAGGATATTATAAGAGTACATCCTGGAGTGCCAAATGTTATGGTATACAAAGTAATTGGTAGAGAAGTTAAGGAACAAAAAGTGATCTCTCTGTATATTGTACTATTTGAGAAGGCTTCATGGACAAGTGGGTTATGAAGTAGACCTTAAGTATAGGTAGGATTTGAAGAGGTGAGGAAAGGTTATCACAGGTATAGAGGAAATTATTAAAAATAAGTGAGCACTGGTGAGAGACTGCAAAATAATGATCTAAGCTTGAATGGAGCCATAGATAGGTATTGAGAGTCATAAGGAATGAGATTGGAGAGGTATGGTAGTATAAGATCATCGAAGGCCTTGGAACCAAATAAAGGAGTTCACTATTGTTTTGGAATGGGTGAGGGGCAGAGTGAAAAGGGTACACTAGTCCAGCAGTGATATTGAGACAGGAACCATGGGTTTAGGCAGAGTGGGGTGAGGGCCTCCAGAAAAAAGCAAAGCAAAATAATTACAATCAGAGCAATGTAACAATGTGCAAAGAAGTCCCTGTTGAAACTCCATGTTCAGCATTACGCAAAGTCAGAGTCACACCAATGCTCTAGGGTAAAGATACCAGACTAGGAATTATAGACATTCTTCACTGAAATCAGTTAAAGCTCAAAAGGCCTGGAGCAACTTGGTCTGGAATGTTTAAATGTTCCCTGGTAAAGAAAAGTATCTCAGCATAACCCGTGACTTCATTGTGTCAATTAGATCATGACACTAAAATTCACCTTAGCCTGCTAAAAGACCCAGCTTATTTTTAACTTTACCTATATGCTGTCTTTCCTTCTTTAATCCTAATCAAGTAGCCTGCAACTTGGGCAAAAGATTAATTTGGTAAGCAAGCCCAACTATAAATAGCCCAAGAAGTCAAGAAGTAAGATTTTTAACACACTCTTTAGCAAAGAGGCAACAACCCAGCCCACCTTGGGGGCAGGGCAGGTGGTCTTCATTGATAAGCTCCCAGAGGAAAGCTGCTATCTTAAGAAGGAATCAGAGCAGTAAATTTCTTCTGTTACTCATAAAAAATGAGCATTCTGGGACCACTCAACAAGTCTGCACCCCTAGCCCTTCACCCCCATTCCTGAAAATCCTTAACCAAGCATAAAACCCCTAGACAACACACCACCACGGTCTCTTTTGTTCCCTCCTGCCGTGAGCCAGGAGCTCTGTCTTCTAAATAGAAGCCTCTACCTTGCTCTCCCACCTTGAGTATTTGTGAAGTTCATTCTTCGACTCCATGAACAAGAACCCTGGTATCAATATGCAGAGCATTTGTTATTGATGCATGGCTTTCAACGTTAAAACCCCAGTTTTTTCAACTTATTACCTATGGACAAGTTAGATAACCTCTCTGAGCCACAAATCTTCTAATCCCTAAAATGTGGCTAGGGATTAGAAATATATACTTCATCTTGTTGTTATGAGAATCAAATGAGATAGTCTTCACAATGTACATTAGTACAATGCCTAGTACACAATAATATAATAAATAGTAGTTATTTATGCTTATAATCATTATTATTACCAACAATAATACTACCAGGGAAGTAATTAGGAAGTAATGTTAGTAATCAAGAAGTAATATTTAGGCTTCAGATAAAGTTCAAAACTAGGTTATTTTCTGTGGTCACTGACAGGAAGGATTGACTCTCAGAGAGATTCTACAGGCTTTGGGAATTGTCTGCACATGAAAAATGAAAAAGAAAGGAATGAGAAAGAAGAGTCCAAAGCCTAGGAGACTTGGGTGACCAAGTGTATACAAATGGCAAGAATGGAAAAGGACATTAGAAAGAGGAGCTCGTTTGGGTAATGGAAAAAATAATGAATTTATTTTCTAAAATATTGATTTTAAACTGACTGAAATATGTCCAAGTGATGATATTCCACTTATTTTGTCAACACTGTACTAAGGTCCATAGGACAGGGCTGGAAAGGTAGATTTGGAAAGGAACTGTGAGATCACCGATGAAGCCAGACAGTAGATACAGGACGAATATATCAGAAGGAGAACAGAGGGTGAGGAACAGAGCCTGAAGGAATAACCATAATTATGGAATAAAGTAAAAGAAAAGTGTAGGAAGTGTTTAAGAAGGAGGGAGAGAGAATAAGCAGTACCACTCTTAAGAATAGTTACACTAGAGTAAGAGGAAAAGGATTTAAAGTAACCACAAAAAGGAATACCAAGGTAAAGTTGGAATGGTCTTAATAAAAGATAATGCTTATCTGCCTGTAATAATTTATGGTTCACTGGTAATTTAAAATGGAATTATCACATAATACATTCATTTATTCAAAAAGCATCTACTGTAGTTCTACAAAGGATGATGCTAAGTGTTTTAAGAGATGCAATGAAGTATACAAAGTCTGTCCACAAGGAGGCAGGTAAGAGATATATTAATATATGCTTTTACAAACCTTTAAATCATAATACTAGAGTAAATTAGCCATTTGAAATAATAGTTGTCACCAGATAATATGTAACTAAGTGTCAGATAACTGTTAATAGTTCAGAAAAGAGAAATTTCCCATCTAGAGTGATCAAGGAAGGCTTCCCAGAGGATGTGAACCTTACATGAGATTTTAAACCATGAGTTAGTAACAAAGAAATTGAAACAAAATTCTGATACTTTAAACGATTAGTCTTTACCATGAAATTTACCTAAAGGGATTTGTGCTGGATATTGATCTCTGTAGTCTACAGAATGAAAAGCCTCTCTGTGCTGATGTTCCTAGATCTTTCTCAGCCTGGTGGGTATCAGGCTTGCCTTCCCAACTCTACCTTATAGAGCTCTTCTTGGGCAGTTTAGTAACACCAATTAAAATGTTACAACTTGTATGGATGCAACTTCCCAAGACCTAGAAAATACACAAGAAAGGAAAACCTCATAAACAGAAGATGCACCTGGCCTTCATCCACACTGAGTTTTGTATTGCTATACACAATGCAAAGCTAGAAATCATTAAAGCCAGAGGCTGATGAGGGAAATGAAATCATCAGGTAATGACCTTATCTGGCAGAGGAGCCTTGAATTCAGGGAATGAAAATACACATTATAAAATATTAAATATTAATGTAATCCTTTTAATCCTGATCCCCCAGGAAAACTGAAAGAAGGGAGAAAAGGGGCAAAAAGGAAAGATCTGGGTTCATTTGGCCTGAAGGTATTCTGGCTTTGAAGAACAAAGGAATGGAAAAGGGGAGAAATGGGACTTTGCTTTCATGGTAAAGTCTACTATTAAGATGCAGAAAATGGTTTTTAAATTGTACATCTGTCTTATTCTTTAGAGCACAGAGCTGCTGACTGTGCATGAAGCATAAAAGAAAGTGGCCATGTCCATGAGAAGACATTACTCTTTGAGGAGAATATTAGATTGTTGTTCTTCTGTGCTTTCCAAGGCACACACTTCCTCGGGTCCCTTT
>JAVSCE010006594.1:0-81652 GCA_032199065.1 Smutsia gigantea
CTAATTACCCAACAGAGGAGCACCTACATATGTGAAACAAATACTAACAGAATTAAAGCGGGAAATAGAAAGCAAATTCATTTTAGGAGACTTCAACCCACCACTCACTCCAAAAGACAGATCAACCAGACAGAAAATAAGGAGACAAAGGCACTGAACAACAGATTAGAAGAGATGGACCTGATGGACATCAACAGAACTTTACACCCCAAAGCAGCAGTATACACATTCTTCTAAGTGCTCATGGAACATTTTCAAGAATAGATCATACACTGGGCCACATAAAGAGCCTCAGTAAATTCAAAAAGATTGAAATTGTGCCAACCAGCCTCTCAAACCACAAAGGTATGAAACTAGAAATAAATTATGCAAAGAAAATGAAAAAGCCCACAAACACATGGAGGCTTAACAAAATGCTCATAAATAACCAATGGATCAATGACCAAATAAAAACAGAGATCAAGCAATATATGGAGACAAATGACAGCAATAATTCAACACTGCAAAATCTGTGAGATGCAGTGAAGGCCGTGCTAAGAGGTAAGTATAGTGCAATACAGGCCACATCAGGAAAGAAGAACAATCCCATATGAACAGTCTAAACTCACAATTAATAAAACTAGAAAAAGAAGAATAAATGAAGCCCAAAGTCAGTAGAAGGAGGGACATAATAACGATTAGAGGAGAAATAAATAAAATCAAGAAGGATAAAACAATAGAAAGAATCAATGAAAGCAGGAGCTGGTTCTTTAAGAAAATATACAAAATAGATAAACCCCTAACCAGACTTATTAAGAAATAAAGAGTCTACACACAAAAACAGAATCAGAAATGAGAAAGGAAAAATCACTACACACACCACAGAAATACAAAGAATCATTAAAGAATACTATCAACAATTATATGCTAACAAACTGGATAACTAGAAGAAATGGACAACTTTCTAGAAAAATACTACCTTCCACGGCTGACCCAGGAAGAAACAGAAAATTTTAACAGACCAATTACCAGCAATGAAATTGAACTGGTAATCAAAAAGCTACCTAAAAACAAAACTCCTGGAACAGATGGCTTCACCACTGAATTTTATCAAACATTAGTGAAGACCTAACACCCATCCTTGTTAAAGTTTTGCAAAATGTAGAAGAGGAGGGAATACTTCCAAACTCCTTCTATGAGGCCAGCATTTCTTTAATACTAAAACCAGGCAAAGACACCACAAAAAGAAAAAATAACAGAACAATATTCCTGATGAACATAGATGCAAAAATATCAAACAAAATATTAGCAAACCAAATTCAAAATACATCAAAAAGACCATCCATCCTGATCAAGTAGGATTTATTCCAGGGATGCAAGGATGGTACAACATTCGAAAATCCATCAACATCATCCACCACATCAACAAAAAGAAGAACAAAAACCACATGATCATCTCCGTAGATGCTGGAAAAGTTCTCGACAAAATTCAACATCCACTCATGATAAAAACTCTCAAAAAAATGGGTATAGATGGTAAGTACCTCAACATAATAAAGGCTAATATATGACAAACCCACAGCTAACATCATACTTAACAGTGAGAAGCTGAAAGCTTTTCATCTAAGATTGGAAACAACACAGGGATGCCCACTCTCTCCTCTGTTATTTAACATAGTACTGGAGGTCCTAGCCATGGCAATCAGACAACACAAAGAAATACAAGGCATCCAGATTGGTAAAGAAGAACTCAAATTGTCACTATTTGCAGATGACATGATATTGTACATAAAAAACCCTAAAGACTCCACTCCAAAACTACTAAAACTAATATCTAAATTCAGCAAAGTTGCAGGATACAAAATACACAGAAAGATGTTGCATTCCTATATACTAATGATAAACTAAAAGAAAGAGAAATCAGGAAAACAATTCCATTCACAATTGCAACAAAAAGAATAAAATACCTAGGAATAAACCTAACGAAGGAAGTGAAAGACCTATACCCTGAAAACTACAAGACACTCATGAGAGAAATTAAGAAGATACCAATAAATGGAAACACATCCCATGCTCATGGATAGGAAGAATTGCCAAAATGGCCATCTGCCTAAAGCAATCTACAGATTCAACACAATCCCTGTCAAAATACCAAGGGCATACTTCAACAAACTAGAGCAAGTAGTTCTAAAATTCATATGGAACCACAAAAGACCCTGAATAGCCAAAGCAATCCTGAGAAGGAAGAATAAAGCTGGGGAGATTATGCTCCACAACTTCAAGCTCTACTACAAAGCTACAGTGATCAAGACAATTTGGTACTGGCATAAGAACAGACCCATAAATCAATGGAACAGAATAGAGAGCCCTGATATAAACCCAACCATAAATGGTCAATTAATATACAATAAAGGAGCCATGGACATACAATGGGGAAATGAAAACTCTTCATCAGCTGGTGTTAGCAAAACTGGACAGCTACATGCAAGAGAATGAAATTGGATTTTTGTCTAACCCCATACACAAAAGTAAACTCGAAATGGATCAAGGACCTGAATGTAAGTCATGAAACCATAAAACCCTTAGAAGAAAACATAGGCAAAACTCTCTTGAATATAAACATGAGCAACTTTTCCTGAACGCATCTCCTCAGGCAGGGGAAACAAAAGGAAAAATTACAAGTAGGACTATATCAAGCTAAAAAGCATCTGTACAGCAAAGGACACCATCAGCAGAACAAAAAGGCATCCTACAGTATGGGAGACTATATTTGTAAATCACATATCCGACAAGGGGTTAACATCCAAAATACATAAAGAACTCACACACCTCAACCCACAAAAGGCAAATAACCCTATTAAAAAATGTGCAGAGGATATGAACAGACAATTCTCCAAAGAAGAAATTCAGATGGCCAACAGGCAAATGAAAAGATGCTCCACATCGCTAATTTTCAGGGAAATGCAAATTAAAACGACAGTGAGATATTACCTCACACCAGTTAAGATGGCCACCATCAAAAAGACTAGGAACAACAAATGATGGCGAGGATGTGTGAAAGGGGAACCCTCTTACACTGCTGGTGGGAATGTAAACTAGTTCAACCATTGTGGAAAGCACTATGGAGGTTCCTCAAAAAACTCAAAATAGAAATACCATTTGATCCAGGAATACCACTCCTAGGAATTTACCCAAAGAAAACAAGTTCTCAGATTCAAAAAGACACCTGCACCCCTATGTTTATTGCAGCACTATTTACAATAGCCAAGATATGGAAGCATCCAAAAGTAGATGAATGGATAAAGTAGAGGTGGTACACATACACAGTGGAGTACTATTCAGCCATAAGAAGGAAACAAATCCTACCATTTGCAACAACATGGATGGAGCTAGAGGGTATTATCCTCAGTGAAATAAGTCAGGCAGAGAAAGACAAATACCAAATGATTTCCCTCATTTGTGGAGTATAACAACAAAGCAAAACTGAAGGAAGAAAATAGCAGCAGACTCACAGACTCCAAAAGGGACTAGCAGTTACCAAAGGGAGGAGGTGAGGGAGGGCGGGTGAAGAAAGAGGGAGAAGGGTATTGAGGGGTATCATGATTAGTGCACATTGTGTGTGTGGGGTCACGGGGAAGGCAGTGTAGCACAGAGAAGACAAGTAATGACTGTGGTATCTTACTACACTGATGGACAGTGACTGCAAGGGGGTATGGGGCTGGATTCAGTAATATGGGTGAATGTAGTAACCACGTTGTTTTTCATGTGAAACCTTCATAAGAGTATATATCAATAATACCTTAATAAAATAAAATAAATAGTTTAGGGTCAGGTGAGGGTCCTGGCCATAGGAACTTTCAGTTTACTTACAGCATCTTTCTGATAATTTGCTTTGTTCTTTTTTCCCCAAATATCCTATCTTTTGAGATATTGAAGCTTCTAACCATTCCAGGCATGTCTCCAAAATTAAGCTACCCAAGTTCGGGTGACCCAATTGCATGGAAGGAGTCTCACAGCACCTACTTTGGGACATTGTAGGGATAATGAAAGTTTCGATGGTCAGGATTCTCACCTGACTCTGGTCGGCTTGCTCACTACACACATGTGGGCAATACATTGGTATTGACTATATAAAGAGCTCTGTCCAGTGCTCTGAGCTGCAAGGCTGCAGGAGAGAAGAGGCTGGAGTGGTGGCAGTGCCAAGGACAGAAACTGAGATGGCTGCAGAGGCAGAGAGGTCCAGAGGTAGAGACTGGCTTGCTGCTTGCAAACTTGCTCTGAGGTAGATGGGATTCTAGTGCTTGACCTGCCACCATGAGAATAAATTTGGGTAAAACCCTTTCAACCCAAGAACAGTCCATTGTCATTCCTTGGTCTCGCTGAATCTATAGTGAACTTGCCTGGGGCTGAAATCCATGGGCAAGGCAGACATCAAGTTCTTGAAGGGGTGGGATGGCGAATGTCTCTGGCCTGATTCTCTAAGACAAACCTCACCCTTCCTGACAATGCATATGAAATATTACATTGACCCAAGTCAATTCAGAAAATGTTCACTATGTGGGAGGCTGTGATACAGTGACACAAACACCTCAGACAGTGTTCTCAGGTAGTGAAGACAAACAATTAACAATGCAAAAGCAACCACATCTCAACAGCACAGGGCACTTTGAGTGAAAATTCAAAGGGAAGAACAGTTCACTCTGACTGGGTGTCTTGCCAGTGGGTTTCAGCCCCGGGCAAGTTAACTATAGATTCAATGAGACCAAGGAATGACAATGGAACATTCTTGGGGTAAAAGGGTTTATTACCCAGCTTGATCTCCTGGTGATAGGTCAAGCAATAGAATTACGTCTGCATCCAACAGTCTGCAGGTCTGTAATCCTTCATCTCTGCCTCCACCCAGAGCACTGGGCAGAGCTCTTTATATAGTGACTCAAAAATAATTGCTTATTGCCTACAGGTGTGGAAGCAGTAGCCTAGCAGCAGGCCATTTACATCATCAAGTAGTTTGGGTTTAGGTGAGGATCCTGGCCATAGGAATTTCAATTTTCCCCACACTCCACCCCTCCAGGATTCTTGCCTCACAATCTGCATGCTGTCAATCTTCCACAATGGTCCCTGTGTGAGAAAGCCGGAGCATTGTAATCAGATTCCGCAACAGCAACAGAGGGTAACAACAACACAGAGATAATAAAAATTATGATACAACATATTTTGATACAGCTAACAAAAATTATAATAATCCTCAAGCCTGAGGAGGTTATTTTGGCTATATTCAAAACCAGTTCTACTCAGGTGAGTTCATGAATCACACTTAGTAGTGGTACTGATAGGGAGTTCCATGCACTCCAGTGAGTAGCAGGGTTTTTTTGCTACAGTGTGTGCCCAATCCACAAAGACCTTAAGGGTGATAAGACCATGTTTTAATGACAACAACATAGGTAAATCTTGTCCATCAGGTAGGATGTATGCAGGAGAGCGGTCCTGTGATAGGACTGTGGCAAGAACAGGGTGCTGTCCAGGTCTAGTATACCATACCTTCACCCCTCTCCCTGTGGGGGTTACTGAGGGGTCTATATATAGTGCTACTGGAGGTGCATGCACTGGCCATAATGATAAAACAAAACTCCCTGGTAAGGTACTCCTACCTTCTGGCCTTTTGGGATATCCCACCATGATCTTTGGGGGCCACTCTGCTGTTACTTCAGGAACACACAGGAGGCCAGCTTCCAGGCCTTGTCCCCAAGGTGCCAGGAGAGCCAGCCATAGTTGGTCCATGTGTTGAAATGTCCAAGGCCACATCCACTCAGTGGAGTCTCCAGGGTTTAGTGCAGCAATATATTATTCTAGTGGCCAAACCTCATCTTCAATGATTCCTCTTCGGTTTGTACTTGCAGTTCTATAGGGGACGCAGCAAGATGTATTAGCATGTCTACAGGGCTCATGCTTCCTTTTGGGGTTTCTCTTTCAAATGCCATAGCACTGTCCATAAGCAGACTGACCATCCCTGCAGGCTACTGGTGTCTGACTTCAGTCCAGATTTTAACAAACCATTGTACCTCTCTATCATGCCTGCTGTGGTAAAATTGTATGGCAAATGAAACTTCCATTTGATTCCCAGCTGTCACACCCATTCTTGTAGTGTATGTCCAGTAAAATGTGTACCTCAATCACTCTCAATTACCTGTGGTTGGCCATAGGCTGCAAAGAGATGCTCCAGGCCTCTTTTGGTCATCTGTTGGTTTGCACAATGTGTAGGAAAAGCAACAAGAAGTCCAGTTGCTGTGTCCTCACAAGTCAAGGCATACTGGTATCCTTCTGACATTGGCAGAGGCCCAATATAGTCTATTTGCCACCTGACAAGGGCTACCAGCCCCTTATATATTGTCCCATGTTGCTATGGAACTCGGTGCAAGTCCCTTTTATAGCATATGATGCATTCCTGCCGGGCTCTGCTAACTTCTTTAAAGGTCAAAGGCAAGCCCTACCGACAGGCTACAGCCCACATTGTCTTTTGCTCCGCATGCAACAAATGCTGATGTAACTACCGGGCCACATCAGAAGCAGGCTTTCCTTCTAGCCAACGTACCTGGGCCAATTCATCTGCTTCACTGTTTCCTGGGGATGCCAGTGGCAAATGAACTGTCACATGATATATTGTAACTGTTTTAGTCTGACCAGAGGCCCCTAAGTCTTGTCACAATTCTTGCCCCCAAAGGGGTCGGTGACCAACCAGCCAGTTGGCATGTTACCAGATTGGTAGCCACAGGGTCAAGCCCTGATAGACAGCCCAGCTGTCAGTGCAGACAACTGTAGGGGAGGGCTCCTGGCTGATCACAAGCCACACTGCTCACAACTCTGCCCATTGACTGCTCTTCCCCTCACCATCTTCCATCCATATTGTCTCAGTCTTAGGATGGAAAGCTGTGGCCCTCCATTTTAGGGGATGCCTATGGCTGGAGCCATCTGTGTACCATGCATCTTTGGGTATAGGGGCTCTTCCTCCCAATAAGGACTCTCTGCTACTAATGGTTTTAAAGTAAATTCTTCCTGTTTTTCACTAGAATATGCCACTGGTTCCAATGAGCATTGGAGTTCTTCACCCAAGGGGCTACTTGAGAGGGCACTACGCTGCTCTAAGGACGCACCCCACTTGGGCAGTGTAGGTGTCTGTGACACACCACTCTGTGGCTTTTGGGTCCAGTCTCATATCCACCCCATGCAGCAGTCATGCCACCGGGTTGCCCAGAGCACTGGGCGGAGCTCTTTATATAGAACATATTGCCCACATATGTGTAGTGAGCTAGCCGACCAGGGCCAGGTGAGAATCCTGGCATTAGGAACCTTCACTTTATCCACATGGGTTTCATTCATTAGACAATGAAGGGCCATTACATCCTTTAGCCATTAGAAGTGGGAATTGAAAGGTTGAGGGAAAGCTTGACTGCTGCCTAGGGGTGGGGGAAAGTTCTGTGGCTGTTCTAATTGCCCAACTAAGAAATAACGAGGGCCTATGTTGGTCCCTCCCTGCTTCTGACCTGCAGATAAGGGAGGAGACACAATGAGATATCAAAGATCTGAAAGGACCAGCCAGGGGACTTGAGGCTTAACAGCACAAGAGTGGTGTGAGAGGGCACCCCTCATATTTATTGATCAAATGGTTGTTAACAACAACGGAACTCTACATGGAAGACCTAATACACAATCATTAACCAACTCCAAACCCATTTCTCAGCAGTCTCCAGTCTTCTGGAGCATGACATTCCTACATGGGGAACACGTTCTTACATGGGGAACAAGTTCTTACATGGTGAACGATGCAGGGGCAGTCATATCACAGAAACTCTTTCGGTCTTGATCACGCATCATGAACTATAAACAATCAAGTCAGATATGATTATTCATTCTATTTCTATACTTGATTTATATATGAATCCCACAGGACTACCCTGAAATTTTCTCATCAGGATGGATAGAAAAGCGAAGATGCAAATGACATTCCAGAAGCAGAAGTAATTTCCCTGGGTGACAAGTTGAACATTGAAGGAGAGTAGAAAAAGGTGAAGATATGTGGAGAAAGTGAAGTTTCCTATGGCCAGGACTCTTACCTGGCCCTGATCGGCTTGCTCACTACACACGTGTGGGCAATACAAGTTGTTATTGACTCTATGTAAAGAGCTCCACCCAGTGCTCTGAGCGACTCAGCTGCAGGGCTGCAGGAGAGCAGTGGTGACAGTGCCAAGAACAGAGACTGAGACGGCTGCCGGGGCAGAGAGGTCTAGAGGCAGAGACCAGCTTGCTGCATGCAGACTTGCTCTGAGTGGATGGGATTCTAGTGCTTGACCTGCCACCATAAGAATAAAGTTGGGTATTAACCCTTTCACCCCAAGAATGTTCCATTGTCATTTTTCGGTCTCACTGAATCCATAGTGAACTTGCCCGGGGCTGAAATCCATTGGCAAGACAAGATCACATTACAGTTTCTTTTTAGGAGACTGGAGAGATTTTGAAGCATTCCAGAGAAAAGGCACAGGAAGAGAGCAGGAGGGAAAGAATGGCTCTGGTCCTTGAGATGGGTTCCAGGTACCCAGAGAGCAGACATGTAGAAATGAGCACAGGGTCACTGGAACATTTGGGCTGGAGCTCTCCAGAGATGCAGGACTGCAGATAAAATTTAGCCTGAAAAGAAAATATAGCTAAAAACAAGTCCTGAAGGGAGGCCTGCTGAGAGGAAGGGGAACCACCAAAATGGACTGATGGGGAGGCAAGAGTGAAGCCTTCTGAGAAGCCCAGGCAGATTTGAGAAGATGGGCAGCGGGAGCTTTAGAAAAGGGCAGAGAAGCCCTGTGGTACCTAGTAACTTGGATGCTCCTGTTGATTTATTCTTTCAGATGTATTTGTTGAGGGCCAGAAACGTGCCATATGCCATGATCAATGCTGACAGCATGGTGGTGAGCAAAACAGAACAGTCTCTGCCACCAGGGTGCTTGCAGGGTGCTGCTGCAGCCGAGATGTTTTACAAGTCAAAACGCAATGAACTCTAGCATCACGATTGCAAAGGAAAAGATCTGGTGTCATGGGAAGGAATAATGGCGAGAAGGTCACTCTGCAGAAATGACACTTAAGCTTAGGCCAGACAGATGAGCTGGACGAGGAGAGGCTGAGAACATAAAGTGGGCAAAGCCCTGAAGAAGGTAGTATGCACTGTGTCCCAAAGGAGCCAGTGACAGGAACATGGAGAGTGAGTGGGGGCAGTTTGAGATGAGACAGCAAAGTAAGCAGGGACCAAAAAATGCAGTTTCTGCTCAAAACTTTCCATCAAATTCCTCTGGTCTTCAGAACCACTTTGTGAGCTATTCAAGATCCTCAGCCTTGTCGCTTTGCACCTAGCTTCAGCTTGTTTTTAAACAAGACTGAAATTTGAAATGAACAATTTGCCTCCTTCACCAAACTTGGCAGGGAATTTGCCTTTGCTTTTCTATAGTGTTCACAGCTAGCCTCATAGGACCAGGGCTTGCTGTGATTGAAGGTATATATAAAAATGTATTTATGTGCCTGAGGCTCAGAAAGCAATTTCCAAAGAGAACTTCTAAAGCTGTTTTGAGCATTATATAGCCTCTTGAGATGATGGATTTTTTCCAAACACATAAGAGAACTCTTGACATCCTAATGAAAGTTCACAGCAGTAATATCACTGTGTCCTTTCCCTGCATGCCTAGCACTTCTGGGGTCTGAGGGCACAGAAAGCAGTGTGAGTAAGACCTGAGCTTTTGCTCTCATTAAGCTCAGGTTTCACTGAAAAATCAAGCCTGCCAGAGGGAAGAGCTTGTCAGCTCCTTCACCTTATGATTTTTCCACAATTGGACTCTCAGTCTCACCTGGAGGGACGAGTATAAAATAGTAACAAAATGTGTGGGAGCCCAATAGAACAGGGTTTTTGTCCCATCTCTGCCCCTTGCCAGCTGTGTGACCTTGGGCGAATTGCTTAACCTGTCTGAGGCTGTGTTCTTTTCTATGATGGTAATAATACCTACTTCATAGAGTGGTTGTGAGGATTAAGTGAGCCATGTACATGAAGCACTTAGCACTTTACCTGGAACAAAGGTCAAGCTATCATTACTATCTTGATAGAGCAACTGAGGCAAAGGCAAAATGCACCAGATGGGATGGAGGTGTAGGGGTTTGGCCTCACCTGCTCCCTGCCCCCAACTGGAAGAAGAATATGGCTCCTGCACCTTCCAAGTCCACTCTGCTCATGGCTCTGCCAGATGCAGAATGACTACTGTTCCCCAGCCATCTGCCACTTTCCTAGACACTGCTCTTCTATGCCACTTTACAAGGCAATTATGCAGTCACAGGCTGCCCAGGGCCAGTCAACTGCTAATATAGAATTACACTCTTGCTCTTTTCCTGACAAGCTGCAGACTTTTACTGCCTCACCTCAACCTGGCTATCCCCTCAGACCTTTTCACACCCCAGGCGTGTCAGGATTTAAAGCCAGCTCCTGGGGCTTGAAGAGCCACCTTTGTTCTCCTTCCATCCCACCTGGCAACTTTGCAAGGTCTGAATGGCTAATGTTTCAGGAAACCCCTAAGGAGGTAAACTCCAGGTTCCCATCTATACATTTTAAGGGGGCAAAAGAAAGTGCCAAATTGGTTGGGTCACTGCAACCAAGTCAGTAGTGGAAAGGAGCTTGCTGTACAAGTATTTCCATTCACTGGCTCATAAGTTGGCAACCCTGGACCTTGGAACAACTTGGCAAATGGAAAACTAAAGGGATTGTTCATGATGTATATTTGTATCCTCAGTGCCATGTTATAATACCACTTCACTCCACACACCTCCTTTTTGAACATTGAACAGATGCACACACATTCGCCCAACCCCCAGTTTGTCCAGGAATCTGACCATGGGGCAGGCTGGGGACCCCTAGGGACACCAACCCTCTGAGTTACCCTGGGCCCTGAGGAAGCAGTATCTGAATAAGGGTAGGAAAATATGCAGTTTCAGAAGAGATGACACAGAGGCCACCTTCAAAGAGATAACATCAAGACTTTCATGCAAATATAAAATGAATGCATGTCACAGAGTTTATCCAATTCATTAATGAGGGAAACAAGACATTAAAACTGCTACTAATGACAATTGAAAAGTTTAATCTTTTATAGGCAATTTGATAAAGGAAAGTTAGGATAAGATCACTAGGTTAAAATCTAAACCAGTTAATGTCTCACAGGGTCTTACACCATAACCTTTGTGCTTACTTTTTGCCCCTACAAGAAAGAAATTATTTGCATCTCTACCAAACAAAAATCTGCCAGCTAACCCCTGCCCAGATGACTAGAAATGACCAAGTCCACAGAGAACCAATCAAAGGGGCATGCCAAGCACCACAAGGAGAAAACACCCAGGGATCTCTTTTGGCCTCTCCAACCTTCGAGTAATTTTTTCCCACACCGTCTACTCTATCCTTGGTTCAAGTCCACTCTTGTCCCTTTACCCAGTCCCAATGTCTACTCTATCTAGACAGTCGGAGGCCCTTGTTAGCCATTTTCTCTTCTTGGACCTTCAGGCCAAACTGGATTAATAGCTGATTCAACAACTTATGGCTCCATCTCCCCATTCATGGGATGCCTGTGTGGCAGCAACTTGGAGATGCCACAACATCAGCTGTGGATCATAATGCTCTCCCGACAATGAGTGGCAGAGGGGCTCCCCTAGCTCCACATCCTGAGCTGTTCCACTTACTGGGATGACATCCATCCACCAAGATGCGTGTGGAGAAAGTAAGGTTTCCTATGGCCGGGATTCTCACCTGGCCCAGGTCAGCTTGCTCACTACACACATGTGGGAAATACGTTGTTATTGACTCTATGAAGAACTCCGCCCAGTGCTCTGAGCTGCTGCACAGCTGCAGGGCTGCAAGGCTGCAAGAAAGCAGAGGCTGGAGTGGTGGCAGTGCTGAGGACAGAGACTGAGACGGCTGCAGGGGCAGAGAGGCCCAGAGGCAGAGACCAGCTTGCTGCATGCAGACTCACTCTGAGTGGATGGGATTCTAGTGATTGACGTGCCACCACGGGAATAAAGCTGGGTATAAACCCTTTCACCCCAAGAAGGTTCCATTGTCATTTTTTGGTCTCACTGAATCCATAGTAGACTTGTCTGGGGCAGAAACCCATTGGCAAGACAACGTGAGAGGTCATATTTTAGTCTGGGTCACACTGATAAAGTGAGACCAAGAAATGACGACAGAACGTTCTTGGGGTAGAAGGGTTTCTACCCAGCTTTATTCTCACAGCGGTAGGTCAAGCGCTAAAATCAACATCTGCATCCAGCAGTCTGCAGGTCCATGATCCACCTCTGTCTCTGCCTCCTTACTGTTGGATTCCCAGCACCTACAGCAACACTTGGTTCGCAGGGTGCCCTGAATGCCTGACATAGTGTGATTTCCTATGAAAATTTGTGGAAAGAGAAAATGACAGTGTAAATTATTTTGAATAAAAAATACAAGCATCAAAATTTTCTCTCAAGGGAGAAACTGGACAGTTAAAACTACAGAGAAGGGCTAATAAGTTTAGAATTAGATAGTAAGCTCTGTGAAAGTAGCTTCCATCTGTCCTGTTAACAAAAGAGAATCGACCTTGGCACATGACTAGCCCTCGGTATTTACAGTGTGCAAATGCAAGTGAGGCCTTGGTGGGTTTCTGGGTGGAAGAGTCTGCCCAAGCAGGGTGGAGCGGGCAAGCTGTCCTCTCTGAGCTGACCGGGAAGCCTGGGGAGGACAGGGAATTTCGCAGTCCCTGCCTGACAGGCATTCCCCCTTGAAAGGATTATCAGGGACTGAGGTCATCAACGCTCCATCAGCTGCTGAATTTCAGGAGAACGATTTTGTTCCTACTTGATTACTCTCCTCCTAAGTCCCTCTCTCCCTGAAGCTCCGTGTATGTAGATTCAGGAATTTATCATCACAGCGTTTTTTTTTTTTGTCTGTTTCTAACCTCTAATTCCTCATTTATAAAAATGGGGGCTCTGGAATGGATCTCTTAATTCCCTTCAGAACAATTGATGGTTTTAAGTGAAAATGTGTTCCACCTGGAACCAAGGAGCATTCAGGTTAAGGCTTTAAAGAAAACAATTCAAGCTTACCTGGAAGGACACCAAGAGCTGATTGTAGAAGCTGCTCGCAACAGGCATCCCAAGTAATGAAGCCTTCATGCACCTGACCTGAACATAGTACTAAATAGCATAGGATGATTATGACGCCCATATCCTGTCCCCTCCAGGGCTTGGCATTCTTGTTACTGGAACTTCTCCACTCTATGCAGAGATACCATTAAAGAAAGTTTTTAATTGAGGAATGAGAAACATTCTCTGCATGAGCTTTTAAAATCCACGTGTGAGACTGGTCATTCTTAAGCTCAGAATCACCTGGGCGTGCTTGTTAAACATGCATCTCTGGCTCCCTGCTAGCACTCAGACTCAGAGAATCTACATTTACAGAGCTTCCAGGTGATTCTGGTGCAGATTTGTGGTGGACAGCTACCCACATCCATTGCAACCTGGTGTAAAGGAATGTGCACTCTGCATGGACATGGGGCTGAGACCCACTCGGGCCTCCACTTGTCAGTTTCCTGTGGCTGCGTGAGTCGCAGGGGATCCCAGAAGCCTTTTCATGGGTCAGCCTCAGACCACCAGCTCAACAAGCATGTCAGTCATCTGACGGGCCTGCCTGTGCAATGCCGAACAGCTGGACACTTAGGGAGGCCAAGACCACTCATGTCCAGACACAGAGGGTAAGTAAAACCAACCTCTGGTATGAGTGAGTTCTTTGTCTTTCAATCAGTGAGCATGCAAATAGATTATGTTAAGGCTATCAAAATTCTAGCAAATAAAATGTGATCACTTGGGTGTCTTTTGCTACCCTGTTAACTTGGTTGAAGGAACTTGAATAGCAAGCTTGATTCTCAACAAAATGGTATTTTGTTTGGGTCTTCTGCAAATGCACTGTTTCTCTACCCCCACTTTCTAGAGCTGGGGACACAACAGCAAAGGAACTTGACCAAGTCTCTTATCTGCTGTCACGTACAAACCCAGAAAACTAAAATCTATGAAACATCTGTCCCCAAAGTAGGAGAGCTTAAATACAGAATCTAAGTTTGGGTTTCTATGGCCAGGATCCTCACCTGAACCTAAACCACTTGATGATGTAACTGGCCTGCTGCTAGGCTACTGCTTCCACAGCCATAGGCATAAGCTAGTATTGACTGAGTCACTATATAAAGAGTTTGGCCCAGGGCTCTGGGCAGAGGCAGAGATGTTAGTGCTTGACCTGTCTTCAGGAGGACAAACTGGGTAATAAACCCCTTCGCCCCAAGAACATTCTACTGTCATTTCTTTAGTCACACTGAATCCATAGTGAGGAGCTGAGACCCATTGGCAAGATAGTCACATTTACAATGGCAGCCACCCAACTCTTCCTCACTGTCCAGAACTCTAAAAACCCATACTCCCTGGGTGGAAACCTGTGGTAGAGGAGGGGCCAGAACTCACAGAGGTTTATTCACTGTGGGAAGAGAACCGATGGCCCACAGA
Source organism: Smutsia gigantea (assembly GCA_032199065.1). Lineage (NCBI taxonomy): Eukaryota > Metazoa > Chordata > Mammalia > Pholidota > Manidae > Smutsia > Smutsia gigantea. The sequence goes on from JAVSCE010006594.1 coordinate 14,572, forward strand.
AATAGCCAAGTGGTCCCTCCCAGACCTCAAGCCCTGAAACCTCTCCCCACCCCCCAGCCCCAGCCCCTCACCAGGGCTCAACCATCTTATGGGATCTGTCTGAGGCAGATAGGAGAATTCAGCTTCCCCAGAACACCTACAAGGCTGTTGTGGGTCCCCAGGAGAGCCTGTGAAGAAAAGAATCAAAGACAAGATTCTACCATCATTCTGTGCCTTCACTTCCTCTCTGCTGTTATGGTTCGACCTCCAGCCTATAAAAAATTGAAGCTAAGGGAATAAGAAAACAAGATACCTCCTTTCCCCACAGGCACCAAGGGTACTGCTGGGTAACAGCCATTAGCATGGCCGAGCATTGCCATTAACTTAGCTAAATTCTTGGGTGGTAGGCCCAGGAAGCTCTGGAGACTCAAAAAAGCAAGAGTCTAATGAAAGAGAACTGATGCTCTGGTGTATCACCCAGAATTTGTCACCAGGGCAAGAGAAGCACCTACCCAAACTGCAAGGCCAAGGTCATGAGCATTTCAGACTTTGGAGAGAGGAAGACAGGATGAGATGACCAGTAGTCAGTGATGGACAAGGGATACTTTCTAGCCAGCAGGTACCAGCCCTAGAGGTACTGCTGAGTGTAATGAAGGCAACTTCTCTGCTGGGCCTCAGAGAAGAGGCTACCAGACTTCTTCTACCAAAGCAGTAGAAGCAATATTGGCAAGCTAATCCTTTACTCACTAAGTTCCAGAAGCCCTTACTACATACTGATGAGCCAAAATAATGAGAATTGTAGTGTCAGGAGGGACCTACAGGTGTGGAGACCAGGGGCATATGCCTGCAGGGAGCAGTCAGCACAGATGAGAGGACCCGGCTTTTGGTGGACATCCCATGGAATGTTGCCAGACTCTGCTCAGCCCTGTTGCTGGCCAACTGTTACCACACAAGGAACTGGTGCCAGGTTTGTGCAAAGCTAATGATTTTTCAACATAAGCCCCAAATTCCAATTTTTATGTGAAATTTCCCAATTTTAAGATGTTGGCAACTAAGTCAATGTTATTTAAAATACTGTACGGGCCAAACAAAACTCATCTGGATCTGGGGGAAGGGCAAATTCAGCCCGTGGGCCTCCAGCTCATATATCAGTTCTGACAAATATCTATTATTTGATAACCAGTAATGGTAATAGCTAATATAAATTGGATGCTCTCCATACATTATTACATTTAGTCCTCACAGTTGAAGAAATTATGCTTATAGAGAAGAGACAGCTTCTCCAAGGTTGCATAGCTATATAAGCAGAGGAACTGGGATCCAAATCCAGGCCTGTCTGATGTCAAGTGCTGAATTCTTAGCCATTAAATGATATTTGCAGTTCCAGAAACAAACTATAGCTGCCCTTAAATTCATTCATTCCAAGGGGTATCATACTGAAATTGACTGGTGTTTAAATTAGTTAGCGTTTGTGGCAGGGCAAGACCAGGAAAGGCAGCCTTACAAAAGAAAAGCTACACCCTGCCAGTGAATAATGGCAGGAAAGTTATACCGAGACTGTTTTTCCATTCTGCGTAATGCAGAAATCCTTCCTGGCCCTGTGTGCTGAGTGTTCTAGCCCTTAGCATCAGGCTCATTGATTCTAAAATTTGTCTGCCAGCCCATAAGAGAAAACTAAGATTCTTGCCTAGGTGAAGAGCCTCTGTACTCCTATATGGCCATTCTTGGCCGAACCTGGAAAAGTGCTGCAAGCATAGATGTGAACCCAGAACTGGAGTACTAGTGATCACCTGCCCCCTCAGGCTATGACTGGAATATCATGCAGCAGGAAGCCTGGACCTCTAATCTCTTGCACTTAAGAGTTTATTGCAGACCCTCTGCTCATGGCACAGGAGTCCTTTCCAGAAAATGGGGCAAACTCCTGTCCTGACCCTTCTGCAATTGTTGCTAAATTTTTGACCATCATTACGCTCTGGAAACCCTGGGAGGAGAAGCACCATGGGAGTGCAGAGGACAGACCAGCCAGTCAGTTCCTGCAACTGCTCGTGCCAACATACCTTTCCCTGTTTGCTCAAACGCATGATCTCCCCAGTGATCAGCCTTGCAGGAAAATTCTCACTGTCCCTAAGGCAACCCAAATTCTTTAAGCACATATGTCACCTCCAACCCCTTCCACAGGCCTCACCTGCCTCAGAGACCATAATCACTCAAGAAAAAATAAAGTAAAATTTCCCAACACCCTCCTCCTCCTCCCCACGGACCCGCTTTGTGCACACGTGCAGCTGGAAAGCCACTCCTGGCTCTAAACTGCCGAGGCTTTCCATTCCAGTTAAACTGTGATGTTGCCATGGAAACAACCAGTGAGGTGTTTCTCTGGCAGTGTCCCAGGCTGAGGACCCAAGGCCCACGTTGCAAACACCCTAGTGGGCTGGCACCCCAGGAACCCTGTGCCACCCCCCACCAACCCAGCCTCCATGCCTCGGCGGGGCCCCGTGTGTGTATGTGCATGGGTGCACGTTTGTTTTCTTTTCTCTTCAGCCCAGCCCCTCCCAGCACACAAAAGGCACATTCTTGAAGAAAGAAGAAAAAAGAAAAAGAAAAATGTATTTTTTTTCTGCATTCCAGCTGCCTGAGCTAAGCGGAGGAATGAATGGTTTGGGAAAAATCTCACACAGGAATAAATTTACAAGGGACAGCTGAGCGGATAAATTCAGTCCCAGAAGAGGGGTATTACGAGGCCTTTTGGCAGGAGACTTGCCCTTGTGCAAAGCTGTCTAAAAAGAAAAACAGAGCAAGAGAGGGGAGCTTTCAAACCCACCCCAAAATAAACCTTTCAGAAATCCTTTTAACTCCCACTAGCTGTTAGCATTTAAAGGCAGGAGGAGGCCCATTAACAAAGGCAAATCAGTCCTTTCTAGATGCACGGCATGCATCCCTGAGCTTGTCTGGGACGCGCTCTTGCTTCCTGCTTGCTCAGGTGGACGGTTCAAGCTTCCCCGAGTTCCCTGGCTTGATCTGTTCCCCACATACTCAATGACAAAAATGGAGTGTGTCCTAGTGAGAATCTGGCCGACAGCTCGGGATGTCTCCTTAGGGGCCCCCTCAGCTGAAAAGTGGGCCAAACAGAATAGGGGCATATGGGATGGGGCTGTGAGCTGGACCCAGATCCACCTCCTGCAATGAGGGCAGGACTGCAGAGAGATGAGGATTGTGCCACCCACGCTAAGGGATGCTGGGTCCAAACACGCAGCATTTGTTCCTTTGAGTCGCCATACTATGTTTTCTGTAACTAAGATGGTGCAGAAAATTAGGCCAGAAACATTTTTGGACACTCCTACCACCCCACCAAAGGGGTGTTGAACACTTGCCTCTCCCCTGCTTCTTTACCAACTCTTTGACTCACCACAATTACTGGCTGGTTGCTAGAATCAGAAAAAAATCCCTTTGGTTGTTTTGAGGTCTGAAAACTCAGTTAACCCTTATCCTCTCCCTTTTCTTTGGAAACCAAATCTTAGAACGTTTACAGCTGGCAATGACCTTGTTCCTTATTGTAGCTTTTCCCAGGCTCTTTCACCCCCAGGAGAGCCTGAGACTCTAAGCACAGCCAGACGGGCTCCTCTGGGAAAGCTGGGCTGTTGACGGTCACTAAACATGTCCACGTTGCATTCCGTGAGCCCATGCTGAGCTCAAGTTACATGGCTCCATCTCCAGATATTCTTACTGCTGAAGTCATCATCGGCCAGGGAGCATTAAGCACTGATGATCGTGTCCTGCACTTGGAGATGTAGAAAGGCACATATACAGTGATCAGTCCCTGCCCCTAATGAGCTCAAAATTCAGTTTATTACACAATTACCAGTTACTGAGTACTTACTATATTCCACACCCTAAGCTTTTTACTCACTACTTTGCTATGATATGTACTTTATTTGCATTTAATGTACAAGTTTTCCCCACTATCCAAAAATAGAGCATTCCTATGAAATGTTTTGTATGACAAAATGGTGTAAAGCAAAGAAGTAATTACCATTTCATAGAAGTGAAAACCCTCTTTGAAATTCTTTGGGTTAGCAAAAACAGGCACTAATTGAGGTCTTCCATAAAAACACAGCGACATAAAGCAAACTTTCAGACAGTGCGGGGGACCTACGGTAGTGAAATGCTTGGTGGAATCTGACCAACTGGAGACAAATTGTGGTTTCACCACTTGTCAGCTGTGCATTCTCAGGCATTAATCTCTTGAGCCTCAGTTTCCTCATTTATAAAACAAGTGATAATATCTACTTTGCAAGAAAGTTGTGAGAATCCAATAAAACAGTGTTTGTAAAGCTCTTAACTCAGTGACAAGTGCATGAGTTCTCAAAATGGCATTGATCAAACAGTGATCAAATGGCACTATTGGGTTTCTGGGCTGGTGAACACATGGATTGTTGGGAGAACAGCATGCCCAGAGGGCATGGAAGCTCTGTGTCCCTTCTCACATAAATTGCCCTGGGTATCTCTTCCATGTGGCTGTTTCTGAGCTGCAGAAACACCTCCTTTGCCCTCAGTGGAGGAAATCAGCTATATGTCATGTGAAAAATCCTAAAAATTTCTCAGCCAGAGGGGCAACATTCCATGTTCACTGATCCCCACATGTTAAACATGAAACAAAAGATGTCCTACTACAGGAGAGAAAAGACACTGGGGAACTGTAGATGGTCTTGTGCCTCTTCAAAGGAAGATAGCTTGACGAGCATCTTGCTTTTGTGTCTGTCCTTTGAACCATATGTAGCTTTGAACTGGGTAGGAGCTATTACCCATGTTTAGTCTGAATAAAAAATTAAAGATTTTGTGTTATCTTAAGAAAGAAAACTAAGTATATTTTCTTTTTTAATATATGGGTATCTATGCAAAAACACACTCATACGCAAACACACTTACATTTGCAAAAGTAAATCAGAAGAAGAGTCCAGACACTAATGAGAATGTTTCCCTAAAGAAAATTGGTTGGAGAAGTTATGGATGAGAGTGAAATCTTCTGAGCATATGTTTTTCAATATTCTGCATTTCTTTTAAGTAAATGTTTTATGCATAAAACCAAGAAAATAGGAAAAAAACAAGCCATAAAATTGAACATAAAAAATACAAAATAACCCAACCACACATCTTAAAATGATAAAAGAAATATTAAATATTACTCAATAGTTTTTGTTTAGTAATAGTGATAACGTGATTTGAGACTATTTTATAAAAATTGTAGGAAAAGGCATATGTCTTGATGTTGAAGACATATGATTCTCACTGTAAGAGGTACAATTATAGAAAGAGGCCAAGAAAAACTGGAACGGGCAATACAAAATAGGGGAAATAAATGGCATTATTGTTATTAATAATAATCAGAGGTCCCACCAGAAGCCCCTGATGTGATCACCACAGCCTGCAGAAGAAAGCCATCCAACAGATAACGAGTTCCCCACATGCCTTATATTTTAGGGACATAGACTGAGGTGTGTTCATCATTGGGATGGAGATGGAAGGAGTAGCCCTAGCATGTTCCTTTCCTGCAATGAATAGCAGTTAATAAAATGTTTTCGGAGAAGCATAAACATTGGCCATTAAGACACAATGGAGGAAGTGAAAGTGCAGGCTGGGCCTGTTCTTGGTGTTCTATGACCACACCACAGGGCACAATATGTTTTTAATAAGCAGTTACTAAAAAATGGACAATAACTACTTTATTAAACCTAAATTAAATGCATATTTGAGAGAATTAAGCACTATTGAGGAGGAGGGAGTTCACCAATATTGTCTTGTATTAAACTATTATTTTTTAAATGTCAGGGCTCCATTCTGTCCAAGGGATCTTGGCTTTCAGAGGAGCTCAAAATTCAAGCAAGAGATTAATCTATGTAAAGAGAAAATGATGGCCTTTCTGAGGGGTGTGGATAATGGTCACAAGAATGATGACAACCAGCTTGAAATCTCATCTACAATTGGGCCGAAAGAAAAGGACATCCTTGGGGAGGTTCCACTTCCAAAGCCAGCATCACAGCCATTAACATCTATTGTAAACTTTCAAACTATTTGCCAGGAAGACACTGCGCAATTTACAAACATCGCCTTATTTAATTCTGGTGACAGTTCTCCGAAGTTGTTATTATTAGTGTTACTTACAGAAGAGAGGACCAATCTCAGGGATATTCAGAGATGTGCCCAACATCACACAGGTAGTATCTGGTAGAATTCAGATTCCATCAAGTCTGGCAGCCTCGCTCCAGAGTTAACACCCTAGGTTGACCATGTCTGTTCCTATGACATCACTCTATACTGTTTGTTCTTCTTTTCAGGCAATAACAGAGACTTCTACTTGTCCTCCGATAGCAGGACCTTCTCACCTTCTTTCTCAGTAATAGAACCAAAAAAAAGTGAGGCAGACACCTGTCAACTCAGAAAAAAGACACATTTCCCAATCTCTCTGCACCTGTAACCATATGACCAAGTGTTGGCTAGTGGGATAGAAATTGAAGTAATCTGTTAAATTTCTGGGAAGTGTCCCTAAAGAAAAGGCATGTGCCCTTCCCCTCTCCTTTTCTCTGTTTCCTTTTCCAGTTGCCTGTAATATAGAAATGCTAACAAAAGCTGGGGACGCCATCTTGAACCACACATGGACACTACATATTGACAATGGCAGAGGAGTAGTATCTTTGATAATTGCAGAGCTACAATAACAACCCCAATTTTCCTCCCTCACATTTATGGACGGGACAAAAAAAAACCCAATAACAATCGACTAAGGAGTCAGTCTTTGATAATTGCAGAGCTACAATAACAACCCCAATTTTCCTCCCTCACATTGTATGGGACAACTAAGCCTTAATCTTCCTTAAACTACACTGCTGATTTTGGTTTTCTGTCACTCCGCGGGATTGGATCCTATATACTTCACAGGGAGACTTCCATTCTCCCCCCCGCCCCCATCTCTCCCTACTTAAAGTCATTGTCCTTCTGTGCATTCTCTTCTTTTCCTCCCACACATTTCATCCAAATGGATTCAAATTACACAGTATCAGATTAATGGCAAATGACCAAAGGAGCAGAAGGACAGCCTAGGACTTCTGGAGAAGGCAAGCACGAGTTAGAGCCAAGGACCTTGCTCTTAGAAGCGATGTTATGTTCTTGGACCTGGCCAGCAGGGAGGGTGTGGTCCAAACCCAGTTCTTCCTGCTCAGTTAGCCTCCCTGCCCATTTATGAGGCAAAGCATGGGTCTTGCCAACAAAATCTTTCCAAGAAAAAAGTTCAAGTCATCCTCCTCTCTGGTTCCTCATTTGCCGTCATTCCCAGGAAGATGTACATGATATGTCTGTCATGAAACATCTGTGTCTAGACCCACCCAAAAATACCAGATTCCAGGCAAGACCAAGCCAGACTGGACTTTCCCCTCCTGTGAGTGTCATTCTGGCTTATCTTCCAGGAAAAGTCCAGCTGAGCATGGCTGCAAAGAGAAATGATTCTTACCCTTCCCATGGAAGTGCCTCAAAGGGTTCCACAAGGGATAAGATCTAAAAATTCCCTGAATCATTGAATCTTAAAGCTGGAGAAACTATCAAAGTATCACCTTGTCCAAAAAGATGATGCTCTTGCAGCAGGAGGAAGCAACCTAACCAAGGTCAAATAGTTTGTTATTAGACACTGGAACCACTAATAATAATGATAACAACAACAGTAACATTTAATCAGGTCTTCCTATGTGCCAAACCCTGAGCCAAGCCCTCAACCTGGATTATATAATTTAATCCTCACAAAAAACCCAATGCAATAGGTACCCAACCTGGAGGTTCTGAGAAGGTAAATAACATGCATGATTTTACAAGATTATAGGCTGCTGAGCTGCAATTCAAACCCAAGTTTTCTGTTGCCTGCGCCTGAACTCTATGCTACCAATTCATTACTTGTCAAAGTAAGACAATGTCACAATCCCCTCTTCACAACTGAACCAATCTGGACACCCTATGTTCTCACAGCGTTTCAGTTATCAAAGCTTATTCACACACAGTGCTGTCCTCAAGGACACAGACAGTCCCCTCCGTGGGAGTTCATATCCTCATCCAGAGGAAACTTGGACTTCACTTCTATCCACAGGCACCAACCTGAGCAACTGCTTTCAAGGTTCAGGCAAAATCCCGATGCCAGGATCATCCCATCCCTTCTCCCTCTCACTGTTTTATTCAGTCCTTCAAGAATTATTTACTGAGTCAAATGAAACTGTGCTCAGCATTGGGGATGAAGAGTTGAACAAAAGAGACATGGAGCCTGGCTTTCAGGCATATTTCAGTGGGAGGGATAACCAATAAACAAATAATTTCATAAATATTTAGTGGCTATTGTAGTAACTGCCACAAAGGAAAGTTAATGTCAGCACACAAGTGTATGAAATGGGCACCCCTGGCAAGGAGATGGGATGGCTCCAAGATGGACAGAAATGGTAGATTCAAGAGCCTGAAAGAAAGCTGGAGTGCTGAAGATACAATTAGGAGTCAAATCATTCAAGGCCTAACAGGCCGTGGAAGAAATATTGGACTTAGCCCTAGGAATAGGGATGAGCCACTGAAGAGTTTTACACAGGTGAGCGACAAAGTCTGAATTGCATTTATAAATCTGGACTTCATCTGCTGAGAGCAGAGGACATCAGAGTGGAGGCAGAGAGGCCTCTCAGAGGCTGTCGTCATCCTCCAAGTGAAGGACTGTGGGTTTGGACAGAGGATGGGACAAAGAGGAAAGAAGTGGATGGAATGGAGTCAGAGGTAGACTCATCAGAGCTGCATGGAGGAATGTAGAGTTCAGAAGAGCAATCTTACCTAGAGACGTTAAGTGTGGGAGCTGTCATTCTGTAGACGGAATTAGAAGCCATGGAAGCAGGTGAGATCTCCCAGAGGGAAGTAAAGTGAGAAAGAAAAGTGGCCTAGGATCAAAACCTTTGCAATACTAAAATTAAAGTTTGGGCAGAAGGGAAAGATCCATCAAAGGAAAGTAAGAGAATAAATGGCCAGAGAGCCAGAAGCCACATAGGAGTGTGTGGTGTCACAGAAGGCAGCCCAGTGTTCCAAGAAAGAATGGTTAGTGGTGTGAGAAACCCACAGAGGACAAGGAAGATGAAAAAAGAGTGGTGGGAGCTTCCAGAGTGGGTGGTGCAGCAGGAGAGGACACGGACACCCCTCCCCTTTGCCCTGTGCATCTCTTCCCTTTCATCTGGCTGTTGCTGTCCTATTATATTCATAATAAACCAGTAAGCCAGGCAACCAGTCTAGAGACCTACTTGAAGCAGGAGTTCAAAGGCCTCTGTGTGAACACCATCTAGAAATCCATCTATTATAGGTGCCTTTAAATCTGTACGACAGCAGCCCTCCCCAAATGTTGCTACTATGGATTCTTCAGCGGTGAGGAGAATGGATTGGATGGGGAAGAAGATATTTTTCCTCCAAAAGCAGTTGAGCGCATCATCCAGCCAGCTCATGTCCTAGAGCCAAATAGCTCAAGGGGTCGATTTTTACTCATATAAAGATAATGATAAAGATCCTTCTATGAATTAGTTCTTCAAGAAGATATGGAAAAGAATATATTTAGAAACTTTCAAGATTCAGGGAAAATAAAAACATTGCAAGCAAAAAGTGTACTGTTAAACATTTTTTAAGTATTGGTGTTCACAAAGAGCTTGAAAGAGACTTACTTAACAGAAAAACTATTGTATAAGAATTTACATTTTTGAATATTACTTCCTCAGCATGACTCCATTACTTGAGAAACTTTCCAGCTCAGGGACATATATAATAGCATTAGTTCTCCTTATTTTTTAATCTGGTTAACATTACCTGGAAATATGCTATAAAAAATAGATTATTATTTTCCTGACATAGGTGAGTATATATCTTCCTGAATGAGAGCCTTGCTTGAATATTATTCTTGAGTAAGGATCAAAACAACTCTACCATTGTATATTTTTGCTTTATGATCAAAGACTGTTAGTATTTTAATGTGGTTACATTTAGCCAAAGTTGTAGAAAAAAACTTACAAATATCATCCTCTTTATAATTTTAATGATTTCTAGAGATTCTTGATTTCCTGAAGGTAAAACAGTATATGTGAAATTGTGTCTAAATTCGCTGCATACGTTCCCTTTCTAATGCTTATGATACCATCAGCCACTGAGACTTTAAATTATTAGATTTCCTTATACTTTGAATAGATATGTTTGTATTACAATATAGAATGGCCCAACAAAAAGAATGATGCCCATCGTGTAGAGCACATATTACTGACACTAGCAAAAGCCATTTTAGTAAAGTGGTGAGGATGGAAGCCAAATGGGAGTGAAAGCCACGGTGAATTGGAGCAAAAGACGTGGAAATGATCATTTCTACAGGCCATTTTCTATTTCAGATTTATCCAGGATTAGCTCTGTCTCACAATCCACTCAGGGTCACCCTGATTCTCACCTCACTTCCAGAGCAGAAAAATGATAGGAGATTGGAATGAAAAATCTCTGGCTGCTGTCCAGTCCTGAGACCAAGATAATGGCTAAAGAAGTAAAGGCACTAAGTCTAAGCTGATATAAGCTGGGTCAGCATTTTTAAAACCTTGCAGTATTAAGTTCTCTTATAAATGTTAAATGGAAGCTTGGGGAATGGTAAATTTCTAACAAGCTAGGAGTTGACTATAGGGTCAGAACAATCAGCGGGATTTGATGCCTAAAGAGCTGCATAAAAAAGGTTGACGGAAATCGAGGTTGACTCATGGGAGCAAAGATGGTGGATTAAGGGACCTGCCAAAAGACAGAAAGTGGCCAAGGAGGGGTAAAATGGTCAAGGCTAGAGACTTAGGAACAAGACAGCCAATGATAATTGATACGTGACCAGATAAATGCACACCAGGTGGAATCCAAGGGTGTGAAAATCTCACAAAAATGTTAGGTGGCTAGAGTGAGAGAGTACTGCTGCTTTTAGCCATGTGCATGAAACCTTAATATTTCTTTAACACCCCCCATGAAGTATCATTAGTCTCTTTTTAGATAAGATTTGCCTTGGGTCACATAACCAGTGAGTGGAGACCCAGGATTTGGTCCCAGACAACCTGACCCAGGCCCTCTACACTATTCCTCAATCCATGAGCCCAACCAACCTTGCTCTCCATCTGTAGTGATGAATTATCCTTACCAGTGGAGACTTCATCTCTCCAGTCTCTCCAGTCCTGTATTCTAGTCTCTTAATCACTTCCAGGGGGGTAGGGGGACAAGCAGTCTTCATGGGATCACTGCATCACTTACTCTGGCCCCTCCTGCTTCTGATCTCGCAGTTTGGCAGAAAATTGTTCAGCATTACTGTTCTGCTGAAAAATCTCTCTCCATTACATTAAGCCATCCCTCTATGGAAGCTGAGCACTTAAAGCATCTCCACTAAGCACACCAGAACTCCCAATTGCTGCAGACATAAATTAATTCCTAAAACCCACCCACCTCCCCACTTTATGTGACTGACAGCAGCATTTTGTCCTGATGTTGAACTGTGCCACCTAGTGCAGTTTGTGTGATGGGCGAGGGACCAGAAAGGGAGTAGGCATCCATCACACATGGCTGCATGGCATCGCTGACTGAGCAACTGCTGATGGCCTCTGACATGACAGTGGCTCCCCTGACTCAGTGCAGAATAACGGGACAGAATGTCAGCCCAAACTGTGCATGTGTGTGAGTCTGAATTTGAATAGTGCTATGTGTATGTGTGTGAATCTTTGTGTGCATCTTCTAAGAAGGCTTTTAGATTTTTCAGCTCTGATTGTTCATTTCTTCTTATCTGACCCTTTAGGTACGTGCTGCAGTTTGAGAGAGTGTTTAAGCAGGATGCAAATAAGGTCTTTCCTTTGAGTGTCAGACAACATGAAGCATGACGTTAGGGGACCATTTCAGTTGTCTGTATCTTTATTTCAGCTGAAGCTCTTCTGTTCCCACATGCCCCAGGGATGAAGTTCTGGAGCCCCTGTGGGGTCTGCTGCAGCGAGTTTCCCAGTTGCTAAGCAATGTCAACCCTGCTTCACTCCTGGTGAGCTCATGCCTGTTCTGTGGCAGTGTCTGTGGGTGATCGGGGATTAGCTTTACAACAACCAGAGAGGGGAAAGAAAGTGTGTGTGCAAACAGCACACATGAGCAGTGGCAAAGCAATGAAGTCCTCAGATGGTGATTACTCCACCCAGAGCAGTGAGGTGTAGTAACGACAGCAAGGGCCATTCCTAGCACCCTCTTGGCACCAGGTGTTGAGGTAGGCACTTTGGCGCACAAATTCACTGAAGTAGGGATGACAAACAGCGGAGGTGAACACAGGAGAGCAGATGCCTGTCATTCACCATTGTATTTGCCTCACACAGTGCCTGGCACATGGTATGATCTTGAGACAGGGACCAGGGGTGTAGTCAGAGTAGGGTGAGGGCCTCCGGAAAAAGCAGGGTGGGATATTTACAGTCAGCAATATAACAATGGGCAAAGAAGTCCCTTTTGAAACTCTGTGTTAAGCATTATGCAAAGTCAAGGTCACACTAATCCTCTAGGATCAAGATACCAGACTAAGAATATAGACATCTTCAGTAAGGTCAGTTAAAAGTCAAAAGGCCAGGAGCAACTTGGCCTAGAATGATTGAGTGGTTTTACAAATAGAGAAGGGTATCACAGCATAACCTGTGACTTTACTGTAAACAACCCTAGCAAACAGAGAACAACCCAGCCCACCTTGAGGGCAGGGCAAGTGGTACAAGTCCACACCCCTAAGCCTTTTTTTTCATGTTCTGGAAAAATCCTTATTTGCCTATAAAAACCCCTAGACAATGCATCACCCCGGAACTCCCTTGTCCCCTCCTGGTGTGAGCCAAGAGCTCTGTCCTTCCACTTTATCTCTAAATAAAAGCTTGTACCTTGCTCCCCTACCTTGCCTGTTTGCTAAGCTCATTCTTTGGCTTCATGAACAAGAACCCCAGCATCAATCTGAGAAATTATCACTCAAATAGGTGAATCACAGTATTTAAGAGCAATGAAGAGGTATCAATTGATCCAATTCTCTCATCTGCAAGACAATCATTTGGAGGAATCCTCCCAGATAAACACCCCTGTCCATTCCTTATACTTGTCTGACTCACATTTTAAAAGGCCCACAATGAGGGCCTTTTAAATACCCACAAATAGAGGGTAGGAGTGTTCCCACCCTCTCCTTCCCACTGCAGAGGACCCAAACAACCATTGGAGACAAGAAGAGAAGATGGAAATCATACCGACTGCAAAGATTTTCCAGGGCCCCTCCTACCCACCACAATCAGTCCCGACCTCAGCCCTGTGTTGTTTCAGCAGAGTCCTCACCATTCTCCCTGCCTCCTTTTTTCCTGCTGTTTCTCTCCCAGACCATTCTATAACATAGCAGCAGTGGTCTCTCTTCCTGTCATGCTGTGCCTTCCCCAAAGCTGCCCTGGCCTCTTGCAGCCCTGACCAGGCAGCCCTTCTCTTCCCACAGTTCACCCCCACTACTCCAATTTATCCACCCTCACCTCTCAGAGCCCCAGCCCTGCCTGCCACCCCTGCCGGACCAGGCCTCTGCTGCCTCCACGCACACCTTAACCAGACCCAGCCTTGCACCTCTGACAAGTGCCTTCAGTCTTCTCTCTCTGCCCACCTGCAGCCATCACTTCTACGGGTGATGCCCCTCCAAGAAACCATTCTTCTCCATTCTCTGCCAGGCTGATGATTTGTTTCATCCAATTATTATTAATTGTGGTAAAAGAAAATATTTTTGGTAAAAAAAAATTATTCTTGTGGTAAAATAAACATAACACAAAATTGATCATTTTAACCATTTTAACCAGTTCAATGGCACTAACTGTTGTGCAACCATCACCACCTTCCATCTCCAGGACCCTTTCATCTTCCTAAAACTAACACCACACCCATGAAAAATAACTCCCCGTTTCTCCCTCCACTTAGCCCCTTGCAACCACCATTTCTGTTTCTATAAATTTGGGTACCTCATATAGGTGGAATCATGCAATATTTATCCTTTTGTGTCTGGCTTATATCACTTAGCATTATATCTTTAAGGTTTGTTCATGATGTATGTTTCAGAATGTTTTACCTTTTTAAGACTAAATAATATTGCACCCTTTCCATTTCCTTTATCTCCTTTATCCATTCATCTGTCAGTGGGCATTTGGGTTGTTTCCACCTTTTGGCTATTGCAAAAAATGCTGCTATAAGCGTTGGTGTAGAAGTATTTGTTTGAGTTCCTGCTTTTGATTCTTTTGAGTATATAACCAGAAGTGGAATTGCGGGATCATATGGTAGTTCAATGTTTAATTTTTTGAGGACCTGCCAAATTGTTTTCCATAGCAGCGGCATCATTCTGCATTTTCACCAGCAATGTACAAGTGTTCCAATATCTCATATCCTTGCTACACTTAATTTCTGTTTTTTGTTTTGTTCTTATAATAGCTATTCTAATGGGTGCGAAGTGATAGGTCATTGTGGTTTTGATTGGTATTTCTCTAACGGCTAGTATGGAGCATCTTTTCATGTGCTTGTTGGCTATCTGTATATTTTTGGGGAGAAGGTTCTACTGACGTCCTTTGACAGTTTTTTAACTGGGTTGTTTTTGTTGTTATTGTGAGTTGTAGGAATTACTTATGTGTTATGGATATTAATCTCTTATTAATATATGATTTGCAAATATTTTCTCCCATGCTGTAGCTTGACTTTTCATTTTGTTGATAATGTCTGTTGAAGCACAAAAATTTTATATTCTGATGAAGTCTAATTTAACCTATTTTTTCTTTTGTTGCCTGTGCATTTGGTGCCATATCCAAAAATAATCATTGCCAAATCAAATATCATAAAGCTTCTCCCTATATTTTCTTCTAAGAGTTTTATAGCTTTCATTCTTACATTTAGATTTTTTTATTCAAGTTAATTTGTGTATACAGCATTAGATAAGGGTCCAGTTTCAATCTTTTGCAGTAGAAATCCAATTTTCCCAATACTTTGTTGAAAAAACTGACCTTTCTTCAAACGGTCTTAGCTGTTTAAAAGCATTTGGGCATACATGCAAGGGTTTGTATCTGGGCTCTCTATTCTATTCTGTGTTTATGTCTGTCTTTATGTCCACAGCATACTGTTTTAATTACTGTAGCTAATTTTGATTTGTAGTTCATTTTGGTACCAGGAAGGGTGAGACCTTCAACTTTGTTCTTTTATAAGATTTTTTTTGGCTATTTGTGCTCTCTTGAGATTCCACATCAGTTTGGGGAGGGATTTTTTTCTATTTCTGCAAAAAACATAATTGGTATTTTGATAAGAATCGCACTGAATCTGTAGATCACTTTGGATTGTACCTGGAAAGTTTGGAAAATATTTTCCTGATGGTATTTATTGATTTTTTATATATGAAGGTCTTCTTTAGTTAAAGAATCAAAAGCAGGAACTCAAACAAATACTGCTACACCAATGTTTATAGCAGCATTTTTCGCAATAGCCAAAAGGTGGAAACAGCTCAAATGCCCACTGACAGATGAATGGATAAAGAAGATAAAGGAAATGGAAAGGGTGCAATATTATTTAGCCTTAAAAAGGTATAACATTCTGAAACATAATACAACATGAACAAACCTTCTTTTACTAAATGATACACCTCTGATCATAGAAACTGTCTTCTGTCTTTTCTCTTACTGTTTCCAGAACAATATTGAGGACACTAAGCCATAGACAAAGAGATAAATGATTAACTCCCTAAGTAGATTTTTTTTTTAGTGGGGAAAACTAGGAACAATCAACTACCTCAAAATTTCTTCTAGCTGGATTTTTCTATCAAATGACTTAGAGTTGACAAAGAAAACTAGAGGGGCCACCAATCCCTGTCCTATCTGGAAGGCACACACTCCCTTCCTGGATCACAACTTAGAGCTGATACTCTGGCTGCTGGCCACACCAGAGAAGCCAACACCTCTCCCTTCCCTGATGATTCCAGTCAGTGCTGCCATTTGGCTGGGACTATTCACAAGGAGCCCTTACGAACATGTTGGATATCACAGAAGGTGATTTCTAGACTCTTGGAACCTATGTTGATGCTACAATTGGCATATTGTGGGGGTGATTATATTTGTTGTTTTTACCCACCATTTATTCAGAGCTTGCTACATGCCAAGAAACAAGCAGTAATATGTTTTACATGTATTTTATTTCAATGATCAGGACCAAGGGCCATTATAGAAAGGAAACAGGTTTGGTATCCAATTCTCAAATGAATGGGAGACCTTAGGGAAAGAAGCCTAGGTGGAAAGAACCCAGTGTGTTTTGAAACAGGCTAGATATATACAAAATCTAAGTACTTACACATTAGAAGAGTGCTGTCAGCTTGTATATGATTTGAGATTGGGTTTTATCTATAGTAGGACCATAGTACTGGCCTCTAAAGAACCAAAAATGGAGTCTTTCTGAATAGAACTCCACAGAATTGCAAGTACACATATGAGTAGAGGACAAGGGCTTGGTCCCAGAAAACTTGCCCACCAGAAATGCCAGGCTTGGTTCCAAGAGTCGGGGCAAGAAAACCTCCCCAGCCCACAGCTCACACCCTGCGCTAAGCCCTCCAGGGTCGGGGAAGTTCCTGGCCACCGGTGGGGAGTGTTGACAAGTTAATCCCCGAGCCGTCATAGTCCGTGATGACTGCGGGGTTGTCCCCAGAACTGCGTGGTGCCAGATGTTGGTGTTGCACTGAGAGACGTGTCAGATGTGTCAGACACTAGGCCTGTACTGATTATCTGCCACTCAACCGACAGCTGAGATTAAACAGTAGTTCCTTTGAAATTTTTTGGTGTGATATAGACCAAACGATTGATTGGTTGAGTACATTTTTATTTTCCCATGAAGTTTTCGTTCTTGTACGACCTTGGTGTTGAGATCCTAACAGAGCAAGGATGAGCAGCCTGGGCAGAGAGCTGTGACGACCTATGAGACCTGAGCTTGTTAAGGCCTCTCTTTGTGTCTTCTATCGTATTTTCATCCAGTGAGCCACCTGTTTCTCTCAGAGCTCCCCATTGCTCACCAGCATTTCACACTAAACACAGTCTGTCAGATCTCCATTTTGTTTCTTCCCCTCTGCCCTGAAAACACTATGTATTTTATTAATTTAGTCTGACCCCCCCCCCACGTAAATCAGGTCACTTGGCTCACAGACAAGCTTTTTCATCTCATCATAGACCACACCCCCAAGTCCAACCAGCTAAGGGGCCAAATATATTTGCAAAGAGCGCCAAAGTAGATAGAAAATGAGTTCATTCAACCCAATTTCACTACTGCAAAGTAACTTGTAGTGAATGCACTAGTAATATGGGTCTCCGGTGTCATTCTTAATAACTGGAGCAAATATTTACATATGTCAGGTCTTATTTGAACTGCTTATTTGTCTTTGTGGTATGTGTCATAATCCTTCAATGGCTTCTTCCTGCCAAGAGTATGAAGTGCAAACTCCTTACTTCAGCAGCCAAGGGCCTCTAAAGTGCTCCCTGGCCCATACTCCCCAGTTCAGCCTGGCTGATTTCCTTCAAGCGTATTTACACATTTCTGTCTCTGTATATTTGCTTACCACATTCCCCCACTGTAATGCCCCCTGTGCCTCCTCACCACCAAGTTCCTGCCACCTGCCAAGTACTGGATCATGTCTCACATGATCTGATCGCCCTGGACTCTAGAGATCTATCTCCATCTCCTCCACCTTCTCCAGAACTATTTTCCTTTACCATTATTATGGGTATGACGTACACCTCTCCAAATTCATATGCTGAGGTCCTAACTGCAGCACCTCAGAATGTGACATTATTTGGAAATAGGGTTGTTGCAAATGTAATTAGTTAAGATGATATTATAGTACAGTAGGGTGGCCCCTTAATCCACTATGATTCATGTCCTTATAAAAAGGGGACCCACAGACATACGCACAGGGAGAACACCAGGTAAATGTGACGGTTGAGATAGGGTGGTATGTATAGAAGCTAAAGAACACCAAAGATTGCTAGAAAACCACCAGAAGCTACAGGAGAAGCGTGAAACATTCTACCTCAGGGCCCTCAGAAAGAACCAACCCTGTCGACACCTTGATCTTGCACTTCTGGACTACAGAACTCTGAGAGGATAAAATTCCATTGTTTAAGCCATCCAGTTTGTGGTACTTTGTCACAGCAGCCCTAGCAAACTAATACAACCACTTATTTCTTATTTATTACATTTGAATAAATAACCTTGAAGGTCTAAATATGTGCCTAATACCAGCCTAGGTGCTTTACATGTTTTTTCTCACTTAATACTGGTGTGAGGAAATGGTAATTCTCGCATTTTGAAAATAAGGAGCATGTGGCTCAGAGAGTTAAATAAAATCACACCACTAGTAAAAAATGTGAAAGCAAGCATGCCCGTATCACTGTCTCATACTGCCTCTCTCATATGCTGTCCTATAGGACTGCTCTTTATGTGTGTAGCTTCTCTCTCCATTTAGGCTCAAGTATCTTGGAGCCAGGGGTAGTATCTAAAATATCCATGTGCCTACAAAATGGCTAGAATCATACCTTTTCTACAGTAAGTACTTGATAACTATTTCTGTGATTACTTTCATGTGTATTATGTTGTTCATCGTAAGTATTCATTTGTGTATCTATATTATCGTCTCACAGAGCCTATAGAGCACTGAAGTAGGTGACTAGACAGTTGAGCCGAATCACTGGAGCCCATCTCCTCCTTAGTGGTTCCTCCATTTCCCTTACCAGCTTGATGTCCTATGGCATACATTTACCTATACTTTTGTGGCTTTTTATAGTATTTATTCCCTGGGCTTTGAAGAGCATAGAAAGCCATAGACATTGCTTACCAAAGGTTGCAAAGACCAGCAACACCCATAGATTCTAGGCTTTCTGCTCTTGGGATGCCTTAAGGCAATTTTGAACCACTGAGACATCGCAGCTGCTTCTTTAGGCTGCTTCTTTCCTTAGCCACATCTCCCTTTTTAAAAGCACCATCTTTCAGGATCATCTGCCCTTGTCAGCACTCTAAGAGTTGGGCAATTTCTGGGGCTAATAACAATCTTGGTGCCCTGCACACGGCCTTCTGTCTTTTCTCAGAAATGGGTACAACTAGGAACATATTTTTGTCCTTGTAAGAGATCTTTGTAAGGCAAGAAGACTCAGAAAAACAAGATTCCCATGGCATTAAGTACCACTGAGCAGTGTCTGATACTAGCCAAAGAGGCAAGACAGTTCTTGTTATCCTTCTACACACCCAACCATGGCCAAAAAGCACAAAAGATCCTTCAGGTCAACTCCCCCATTGTGAATGATGTTTCCTGTCTAACATGGCAGAAAACACTTGGTATTTAGAACTAAAAGGTACACACTTTTAGTGTACTACTTTCTCACAGTTCTAGCTGAGTCACTCTAGGTAAGCTCCATAAGCCAATGGGTACAAGCATAGGTCTCTGGAACGAGTCAGCCTGATTTCACCACTTACCAGCTGTGTGACCTTGGCCAACTTTCTTAGATTCTCTGTGCCCTCCTCTCATCTTATTATGAATATCAAATCTGCATGACTAAATCAAAGTTTCTATCCTCTGGATCTGTGTAATTGCTTGTTAATGTATCACACTAGACTGAAAGAACTGAATAGATCGATTGTCACCAACTAAAGCCCTGATGTTTGGTTTTAGGCTTTGTGGTATAAAAGAAATTAATTTGGAAAGAGGGGAGAGGCTTCTGGAGGAACTTCAAAAGAATAGACAACCCTCCTCCAGAGTGATTGAAATAGAGAACCAAAAAGAGTAGAAAATAAGAGCATCCAAGAGCTGTGCAATAATAACAAATGGTCTAACATACGTATAATTGAAATTCCAGAAAGAAAAGGGAGAGAACAGGGCAGAAGAAATATTTGAAGAGCTGATGTCTAAGAATTTTCCAAAATGATGAAGAAACAAACCACAGATCCAAGAATCTCAAAGAATCACAGGATTAAAAGACACATACATACACATACTCACAAACTCACAGTTAACCGGCTTTAACCCTTTGATAAAATCGTGAAGGCAGCCAGAGGAAAAAAAAGAAATACTACATATAAAAGACTAAAGATAGGAATTATCACAGACCTCTAGTCAGAAACTATGCAGATGACAAGACAATGGAGTGATATCTTTAAAATGCTGAAAGAACTTCAGTCTCGAATTCTAGACTCAGTGAAAATATCTTTCAAAAATGAATTTTTTAAAATATCTTTTCAGACAAAAAAAAACCCGAGAGAATTATTTGCTTACCTTCCAGCAGTCCTACACTAAAAGAAATGTGACGGAAAGTTTTTCAGACAGAAAGAATATGATACCAAATGGAAATTTGGATCTACACAAAGAAACAAAAGCAAAAAAAGTGTTGGAAATAGTGAAAATGAAGATTAATATAAGATATTTTTACTTACCTTTAATCTTTTTAAGAATAGATGCTAAGAAGTTAGACTCTCTGAGTCTGAAACCTACCTCTAATGTTACTAGATGTATTTGTGGGCAGTTTATACAAACTGTGTATCCATGCCTCAGTTTTCTTATCTGTAAAATAGGGTTAATAATACCTACATCACTGGGTTGCTGAGAGAATTAACCAAAATAATAGAGGTAATATACTAAGGGTACAGTAAACTAACTATTTGTTCCACTCCCAAATCCTTAATCATACAAGGGTCATATTCTGGACCAAGAGCAACAGAATGAACTAATCCTGACTCTCTTCAAATTTTCCAAGTCACTTCTTATCAGTTTCAAATAAAACCCCCACTTTCCTTCATCCACTATAAAACATTGTTCTTCTTCCCCACTTACCTTCACCTGAAGACAAGAGCATTAAATTTACATTTAAATTTCCTGCCATGTCAAGAGTCCCTTTCTGGGAAAGGGGTGATTTTAGAATCCCTGAAGTATTATCTAATTCTTTCTTTAAAACACCTACCATGTGTCAGGTCCTGGGCAAGGACCAACAGAGCAAAAAATGAGACATACTAGATCACTGCCCTCACAAGACTTAAGGTCTAGTAGAAAAGGCAGGCATTTAACTCACATGTACACAAAGGAATATATAATCAAATGGGAGAAAAAGGTATTACTCACTGAAATTCTTCCTAGAGAAAGAACTTTTTCCATTGTCTAGGGATTTCTTCTTATTTGGGTAGAAGCAAAGATTCTTCTGCCTGAAGTCAGCTGACACCAAAGCTTCAGGGAAGGGGACAAGCTTCTGGCATAACAGAAAAGAATGTTTAGTTCCTGTGAGAAATTAAGGGGAAGTACTTAGGATCAGAGATGGGAGGAAAGAGGGAAGAGAAAGGAGCTGGAAAGAGGCCAAAGGTCACATACTCCACAATTCCTCTGAATCTCCAGTAAATTCTGTTAACATTCTCCATGTAAGTCGATTTCTCATGGAAGCCTGTGAAAAAGCCAAGCTTTGTACACAGGTGATAGGAAACAAAACATACACCAAGAAATTGAGCAAGAGCTGACATCTGGGTAGCCCTTTTTATTTGAAAGGTAATATGAGCTGTTCAAAGAAGAGTAAAAGAGAATTAGGGGAGCACTGACAGGTTTTAACCTGGTCTGTGTTGCTGGGAAGGACTCCCTGGAGCAGAAAATATTCAGCTGAGAACTAAAGGATAAGTATGAGTTAATCCGAACCAAGGGTAGGGAAGGGTGTTCCAGAGAGAGGGATCAGCACATGAGAAGCCTCTGAGGCACGTGTTGTGGAAACGTTCATTAAAAGTCTCAGCTCCAAACAGGCTGCCAGAACTGCAGGCTTAAGTACCAGCTTCCAATAACATGATACTCTGAGCAAAGATAACAGTGATTTCAAAACAAAGCCATAGATAGTAGGGGAAAAGTATTTTCCCCTAAATTAAGGAACATTCTTTGAGACTAGAGAGAGGAAAATTCATAAAACTTAATGTCTACATTACAACACGGACCCTTTTTTATGGGTGTTTGCCTTCACATGTGATTCCTTCCCATCACTTGATATTCCTTAGTAAGTGTTAAATCTCAGGAACTTAAAAACATAAGCATAGAAACAAGGAGCTGAGAGAAACCTTCCTTGAGGGGAAACTGGATCCCAGAGAGAAGAGCTTATTTGCCCAAGATTGCACAGCTAACTAGTAGGAGAGTCAAAATTAAAAGAAGTATTGGAATCTCCTAACCACCAATCACTGTGGTGCTTCAAGAGAACACTCTGCTTCTTTTGGGAATTGAGAATTCTTACTGCCTTGGATTTATTTCCAACAGCAAAACCCATGGGCAAGTTTCCTTTACTCTCAATTCTCGAATATGCAAATTTTCTATTTTTGGCCTACTCAGTAAGTACAAGCTCTTCAGTACCAACATTTTCAAAAATGCAGTCTCTACTGCTCTAAATACTTTTTGAGAGAGGGATTAAGGAACAGGAAAGGACAAGGGTGATAAAATAATTTCCAGTTCAATATGGCAACTTGAATACAATCATTAACTTATATTCTCTCTTAAGATTCTATTAAAATGTAGGTTAAAATTATGAACTCATAAAGAGACAAAGAAAATGAGAGATTACAAAAGTCATCCATCAACAAACCCTGAAACTTAGAACATGGGTGGATATTGGGAACTGACTTCCTAGAGAGGTGGAACAAAACAGTGAGTGATGTAAGAAACAAGCCAGTCTGGATCACAGAACCTCAAAAAATTCCCACCAGCTAATTTGAGGGCGGAGAAAAAAGCTAGGGGATTTGTTGCAAGTCTATGTCAGGAGGAATTGTACCTCTCCTCCATTCCCATTCCTACCCTGTAGGTCCAGATGATGACCTCTTCCCAACACCAGCAGGAAGGATTGAAACAGGGAGGTTTTGCACTTGCGGAACCACACGTGGCAGAGGGCAGGGTGAGTGAGCTCACTGGAAACTGGGATAAAGTGAAAGTCTATAGGTTCCCCACTCTCATACCCCTGCTGAAACACTCAGGTCCTGGGAGCCATTTGTGTCTCTCTAGTCAGGAAATCAGAGGAGTCCTCTCTGGATAAAGGAAAAGACTGACAATTGTGGGTCCTTCCTCCTCCCCCACCAAAACGATTTTACAGTGAAACTCCCCAGTCATCAAGCTGAGTCCCCACACTAGAACTGTCAATGTGCTTTTTAGTGCCTGCCTCTTAAATAAGAGTGGACAGTTGAGGTCACTAAATATTTTATGAACGCCTCTAACGTGAGGATAGGAATTAAAACAGAAAAAATTGTATTAATGTACACACACACATACACAGGGACAATGGAGGCAACAGCAAAGCTTTTTAATAAAACAAGTTATTAACATCCTTAGACGCATGAAAAGATAACACATCAAAGAACAGGTTACTATTAAAAGAGAGCCACATTCAGAGACTAGAAAGAGCTCTTGGGGATTAAAAGTGTTAGAGAAAATTAAAAATACAAAAAGCAATTGGAAGGATAGGAAGTTAAACTTTGGAAATTTCCTAGAACCAAAAGTTAAAGAATGGGAAGAAGAAGAGGAAAGGTAAGAAATGAGAGGGTGACTCCAGACAGCCCTATATCAATTTCCAGTAAAAGGGAAGATACAAAACCAAAGGGAGGAAGTAATTAAAGAGATAACACAAGAAATTTTCCCAAAACTAAACTGAGTTCCTAAACTGAAGGGCCCACCAAATATATATATTTTTAAAAAATCCACACAAAGATATATCATTGTGAAATTCAGAATGAACAGGATAATGAGGAGATCCTAAAAGCTTCTAGACAGAGAAAAAACATTAACATAGAAAGTATGAGAATCAGAATTGTATTGGGTTTTCCAAGAGCAGCGATAGAAGCTAACATGCAGGGGAACAAAGCCTTGAAAACTATGTGCAGAAATATTTTCCAACCTAGAGTGCTAAAGCCAGCCAAACTTTCTGTCAAGTGTGAGAGTAGAATAAAGACATTTTCAAAATTTATCTCCCATGTATCCTTCTCAAGAAGCTACTGCTCCATCAAAAAGAGTTGGGGAGGGAGAAAATAAAGCAAGAAAAAGGAAGATGCACTATTGCGGAAACAGTAGATCTAAATCAGAAGAGAGCGTGAGGGTGGGGGGTGATGGTAAAGAGAAGTCCCAGGGCAGTAGCACAGCAAGCCTGGAAGGCAGCCAATTCAGACAGAGCAAGAGGAGGAAGGGCTGGCAGTGGGAGGGGCCTGAAAAGGGCTGGAAGGGAACCGATAATCTGCCTGACGCTTCTGTCCCTGTTGGGAGGAGTTTTACAGTTCTCTAACTGAGGCAAAATTTTGATAGATTCATAGAAAAATTTAATGAAGAACAGTAACTCCAGAAAATGAAAATTTTAAAATAAAGGAATATCATTTTATTTTGTGGCTTAACTATTAATGACTTTATATAACCATAATTCTGTAAAGATGTAGTACTGGTTTAACCAAAATTGTGAAATAATTAGGGAATGTAGGGAGGGAAAATATGTGTATATTGTAGGGACGGATTGCCAGAGAACTAAAATGCTCATCACCCATGGTAGGAGGCCAATGCATGATGCATCCAGGTCTCTCTGCATCATTGGGACCTGGCCAGGGGAAATCATGCTGTCATCAAATCAGAAAGGCAGAGCATTAGGCGGAGGAGGGCTCTGAATGTGTCTATCATCTTCCACACAGCAAAATGAATATTGCACTAAAATCTCAATGAAGGGGGATTTTCAAGCTTTAGAGCACAGTGAGTCCTGGGGAAAATTTAAGTCATATCAAAGGTCATTGCCCATTAGCGGACTGTCCTGACTTCAGTGAAGGTGAATGAGTTAGTTTTGTTCTAACCAGCTGTCATGGGTTTATTCTGACTGCAGTCTCCAATTGAATTCCTCTTAAGATTTATAGTTTCTCCACTGCAAATTCACTTACACGAGGGTTTTCCAAATCGAGACCTTTGACACCTAGTGTTGTTCATACCTTTGTGCTTTGCTCTTGTTCCTACAGCCTAGAATTCCTTAATCTCCCCTCCTCCACTTTCCTCTAACTGGGCCTCATAATTGAGACTTCTCAGGCATCATTTTTCTCCAGGAAGCCTTCCTGGACCTCCTCCTGGGATTCTACTCCCCACCCAAGATGGATAAGATGGTTTTCCTCTGTGTTCCCATTATTCATTGTGTAGAGTTCAGTCTGTACACTTAGCCAATTGAAACAGAAGTGTCCCTTGGCCATCTCTCATCCACTGTATCATCTGTCTACCCTAGAGAACTGTAAATCCTGAGGTTAGGAGACACATTTGATTACCTTTGGATTCCTGTAAGGCCCAGCACCAAGCAGACAAGTCCAGCAAGCAGCAAGCACAGGTGATGGTGCGTCAAGACCTGAAGAATGAGTGCCGCTCTCTGAATACTGAGCAAATCAGAATAGGGGGCCTCTTTTGGAGGCAAATGGCTTGGCAAAGAGGCCTGGCTAGATTTAAGACCTCATTTATGTCACCACTTAGTGCTCTTGTGCAGGGTATAAACTACACGACTTTACGCAGCATCATTGCTTACCAGCTGCGTGACCTTGGTTACGTACTCTCAATCTCAGCTTTCTCACCAGCAAAATGTAGAGAACACTAAACCTCACCTGGTAAGTTTGTTTGGATAACCTTGTCCAATCTTATCCAAAAATAATCTTTTCAGAAGTAAGGCATGAAAAAATTTGCTAAGTGCCTGGCACAGAGTAAGAGCTCCATAAGTGGTAGAAGTTACTGTGACTATTGTTTATAACAGGAAAGCAGGGAGTCATTGGAGGCTTTTAAGCCACACAACGAGATTTTTGTGGTTGACAAAGGTTGCTCTGGCAGCAGCATGGTGGGTGAATTAAATGGGAACCAAAGTGGAGGCAGAGAAAGGAGCTGGGAGGCAATTACCAATGGCTCAGGAGACACAGAGGGCCCAAGTCAAAGTAGAGCAGAAACGGGGACTGGAGCCACAGAAACATGTTTTCTCTACAACCTTTGGCGTTTTGTCCCCACTCTGCAAACCTGCCTCCCTGCAGAGTCTCCCCCAGAAATCATCAGGAACCTGTGCAGAGAGCCCAGCTCCGTGGACTGGTGCCAAAGCAATTAAGCATGTAACAATGCGTTAAAATAGAAGGACCGGTGGAAGGAGAGGAAAAACACTGTAACCCTCCCCAAGGAACTCTGAAGGCCCTCACATGCATCCGTAATCCCCCGGAAACTTCTGCAATCCAAATGTCCAAATGAGAAGGTTTAAATGAGAATGAAACCACATAGAATGCACACGTGCTCACAGACACACATAGATGTTTTTGCGACGGGTGCCAGACTAAGAGAGCCCAGGCCAGCAGAGGAATGTTTTCCAGACCCACAGTACCAGATCTCCCATCCGCTGAGTGCAGGCAAGGAGTGGGATGTAGAGCAGCAGAGGAGGGGCCCTGTGCCCATGGCCTCTCTCTAGATACTGAGCTCACAGGTTCATTCCAGATTGGAAACACATGCACTATCAGACCAGGCAGGAACCAGAAATCAACAACATATAAAAATATTTCCTTCCACAGACACTTTTCTCTCCATGATCTCGCCCTCCCACCCCCAGTCTCCCTCACTTCTTTATTGGCAATAGGCTTTCTGGGGAGGGACAGACTCTTATGCCCCATAAATTATATGGGTGGAGGGTTTACATATGGTTTGTGTCTCTATTTCTGAATCACTCTGAATGCACCTGAAGTTGTAACAGCCAAGGGAGACATTTCCAATGGCACATGAAGCCTGCTTTGAGAAATGTATAAGGAGGGCTTCTCTTTCTTCTTATTTCAGTGTTTGTTTTGTTTTTCCCATTAATGCCATGTGGTGATGGCACCATGTCAACACCTATAGTCAGACATTGGAGGGATATGCACCTAAAAGCATGTACCAAAACAAAAGTATCTTTTGATCAAGGGCTTTCAACCTAGGGTCTACAGATGGTGTCAGGTATGCATGCTCATCCTTGCTCCCCAGAATGTTGCTTTGTGATGGTTTGCATCTATGTGCAAACATGGCTTTTTCTAGGGAGAAAGCCCACAGACTGTTGTCAAATTCTCAAAATGATCCATCACCAAAAATGTTTAGAATTACTGACTTAGCTGTTGACCAGCCCAGTGACCCCCATTCTCTTCTGAAGTTTGAGTCCTCTCCTTATTGTTTCATTTGTTCACTTATCCAATTTATGCTTGAACACCTCCAGTGCTGAAAATAGCCTAACAATTGAGAACAGAAGCATAGGAGCTGCTGCCCCAGAGCAGGTATCCAAAGTCTTGTGCTGCCACTTTCTAACTGTGTGACTTTGGGTCGGTAGATTAGCCTAGCTCATCCTCATTTTCATCACCTATATACATATGGGTCATTGGGTATTTTTGAGATTCAGTGAAACAATGTATGCAATACTTTTAGCACAGTATATGGAACATAGTGTGTAAAAAATGCCATTGCTATTGCTATTATAGAATCAACTCATTACCATTCTGGAAAAAAACATGGTAATTCTTTCTGTTTTTCTTAACAAAATTCTTCTTCTTTATGTTGAACCAAAATCTGCTACCCTGCAGCTTCCAGTCATTGGTCTTACTTGGCACTTGGTCATGCAGAACAAGAGGCAGGGCCCAAATGCCATCTGTCCCATCGTTCAGTAGTAGCATTCCAGGAAAACTTGTATTCTAAAGTATGCATTATAATAGCCATCATTCCATAAGAAAGGGGAAATTAAAGCTAGAGCTTTAGACTCAAGATAACAAAGTGGGTGTTTTAACTTGTTTCATGAAGATATTTTGACAGTAAAGGTTCTTTACAGCTTTAAGTGGATAGTTTTAAAACTTAAACGTTGCTGAGGAAATCTAGTATCTGGTAACACTCACCTTTTACCCAGAAGATTTTTGCCTGCTCTTCCCATCAGTACCAGCACTTGTCATGAGCACAGTGTTTCTTACGAGTTCTTCTAACCCCTTATCTCCCACTAGTGTGATAAATGAAGCCACTCAAGCAAAGTCAGCATGTTACACACACCAGCTTATGGGCTCCCTAGAGCAGAACTAGTCCCTGATGCCAATGCCCTGATATTCCTGATTCTCTAATCTCCGTGAAAGCAAGGACAACGGCTGTCCTGTTCTCCTTTGAGCTTCCAGCACCTACCACAGTGTCTGGCTTCTGTTAGGAACTTAAAATATATTTGTTAAGTGAATGAATAATAAATGAATGAACGAATTTATAAGCAATAGTAGCTTGCACTGAGCAAATTAGGTTCCTTTATTAATCCATTACGTTATATCAGATTGCATTATAAAAATTTGTGTTTTATCGCTTTTATAATTAAAATGCAGTTGAGGGCAGGTTTATATTTTCTCACTCCTGAAGTCATTTCTTTTGTTGGATAACACCCACAAATCTTTAAATCATTCCTTATATTATATGCTTTTATATCTTTTTGGCCACCCTCATTCTTCCCTTCTGGACATGGAAGACTGATTATTCCCAGGCCCCAGAGATGTCAAGGTCCTTAGCCTGGAGCTTTGCCCAGCTATCCAATGTTTGCCCACTGTCCCTCTGCTCGGGAAGAGTCACTGGGTCCCAGGTTGGATGCTTCATTATGACTTCTTGGGAGTTCGGGTTTTAAAGGAGAAGATAATATTGAAGACACATTTTAGACAACTGAGCT
Organism: Smutsia gigantea; assembly: GCA_032199065.1. Taxonomy (NCBI): domain Eukaryota; kingdom Metazoa; phylum Chordata; class Mammalia; order Pholidota; family Manidae; genus Smutsia; species Smutsia gigantea. Next base: position 43,296 of record JAVSCE010006594.1, read on the forward strand.
CAGTTCCTCCTTATATTTAAAGAATCTTTAAGATTAGGTACATAGCACTGTGTAGTAGCAGAAGCGACATTTGTACAAGTGACCAAATCATATGATTCAGAAGGACACTTTTACTTCCCTAATCACGGTGATCATCTAAGATAATAAGACTGGAGCAATTGTGACTGCTGCCACCCTCATTGTGGTCAAGTAACTGGGGAAATCCTGGATTCTAATCACTTAAAAACATCCTCTTATTAGTACCTACTATGTTTTAGGGAACATATTGAACCAAAAGAGCCCCTGCCTTCAATGAACCAATGAGAAACAAACACTGAGACAACTTGAAAATGATATAGTGAAACAAACGATAACTGGCAGAAGAAATTTGCAAACCTATTTTAAAGTTCAGCATGGACGGCAAGCAAAGACATTAGAATTAAAACTTTAGTGAGATGCTGAGTTTTTTTGATAATGAAAATCTGTGGAGACTTCCGGGAAGATGGCGGTGTGAGCAGGGCGGCAGAAATCTCCTCCCAACACTATATTTATCTACGAAAACACAGAAAATACATCTATTCCTAAAAGAGAGACAAGAATACACAGGAAAGCGCACAGCGTGCAGCTACACCCGAGAGGACTCGGCACCCCAAGAGGCGGGTAAGATACGGAGCCGCGACCCGGCGGGACCCGAGCCCTCCCCCACCCCAGCGCACCGGCGGGAGGAGAGGATTCAGAGCCGGGAGGGAGTGGAAGCACACCCCGCGAAGTAGCCAGCCCCGGTGATCTGCGCGGGGAGCGCTGACCCACATTGCGCAGTGCAGCGGAGATTGGAGAGACAGAGGGGCAGGATCTGAGCGGGGAACGCGCCAGGGTGCTTGCAGCCGGCTCCCGGGAAGGAAAAAAAAAGTGCGCGCTTTCTTCAGCGGTCTTAAAGAGACAGGAGCCCAGCGGAGGAGCCGGATCGCCCCAGCACACTCAGCCCAGCAGGCTGGGAGTCCTGGGGAGTTTCAGACGCCTTAGCTGGCGACTGAGGAAGCGTAGCCATACTTAACACTTCTCACTGAGATCAACAGCCTCCTATTCGTTCCCACCCCTGCCAGAGCAATAAAGGGCCCTGCAGAGCGGCACAGTCACAGCTGTGGAATAGTGGGGCAACAGCGCCACCTAGAGCATTCCCACAGAATCTACGTCCGGTGGGCATTTTTTTTGTTTTTTTTGTTTTGTTTTGTTTTTTGTTTTGTTTTTGTTTTTCTTTTCTTTCTTTTTTTTCTTTCTTTCTTTTTCTTTCTTTTTTTCTTTTTTTTCTCTTCTCTCTTTTTAAAGTCTTAAAGAGCCCAGCTGACATACGTGGCAACTATCAGTGACCAAATTATACAGCCATGAAAAGACAGAGGAATATGGTTCAGACCAAAATCAACCAGACAACCCCAGAGAGGGAGTCTGAAGGGATGGAAATGCACAGCCTCCCTGAAAAAGAATTCAGAATAAAAGTCATAACCATGCTGATGGACCTACAGAGAAATGTGCAAGAGCTGAGGGAGGAAGTGAGGGAACTGAGGAAAGACAATACAGAAATCAGACAAGCGATCGACGGGCTTAACAGCAGAATGGATGAGATGCGAGAGACTGTTAATGGAATAGAAAACAGAGAACAGGAGTACAGAGCAGCTGAGGCAGAGAGAGATAAAAGGATTTCTAGGAATGAAAGAATATTAAGAGAACTGTGTGACCAATCCAAACGGAACAATATTCGCATTATAGGAGTACCAGAGGAAGAAGAGAGAGAAAAAGGGATAGAAAGTGTCTTTGAAGAAATAATTGCTGAAAACTTTCCCTCGCTGGGGAAGGAAGTAGTCTCGCAGTCCACCGAAGCTCATAGATCTCCCAACACAAGGGACCCAAGGAAGACAACACCAAGACACATAATAATTAAGATGGCAAAGATCAAAGATAAAGACAGGGTATTAAAGGCAGCTAGAGAGAGAAAAAAGATCACCTACAAAGGAAAACCCATCAGACTATCATCAGACTTCTCAACAGAAACCTTACAGGCCAGAAGAGAATGGCATGATATATTTAACGTTATGAAACAGAAGGGCCTCGAACCAAGAATATTGTATCCAGCACGATTATCATTTAAATATGATGGAGGGATTAAACAATTTCCAGATAAACGAAAGTTGAGAGAATTTGCCTCTCATAAACCACCACTACAGGATATCTTAAATGGACTGCTCTAGATGGAAGCACACCTAAGGCTAAAAAGATGTCACCAGAGAAAAAAAATCATAGCAAAGAAAGCAGACCATCCAAATACTAACTAAAGGCAAAGAATAAAACACCTATTATAGAAAGAATGGAGGAGGAGGAATAAGAAGGGAGAGAAATAAAGAAACATCAGACTGTGTTTACAATAACTTAACAAGAAAGTTAAGTTAGATTGTTAGATAGTAAAGAAGCAACCCTTGAACCCTTGGTAACCACGAATCTAAAGCCAGCAATGGCAATAAGTACATACCTATCAATAATCACCCTAAATGTAAATGGACTGAATGCACCAATCAAAAGACACAGAATAACAGAATGGATAAAAAAGCAAGACCCATCTATATGCTGCGTACAAGAAACTCACCTCAAATCCAAAGATATACACAGACTAAAAGTGAAGGAATGGAAAAAGATATTTCGTGCAAACAACAAAGAGAAAAAAGCAGATGTTGCAGTACTTGTATCAGACAAAATAGACTTCAAAACGAAGAAAGTAGCAAAAGATAAAGAAGGACATTACATAATGATAAAGGGGTCAGTCCAACAAGAAGATATAACCATTATAAATATATATGCACCCAACACAGAAGCGCCAGCATATGTGAGACAAATACTAACAGAATTAAAGGAGGAAATAGACAGCAATGCATTCATCTTAGGAGACTTCAACACACCACTCACTCCAGAGGACAGATCAACCAGACAGAAAATAAGTAAAGACACAGAGGCACTGAACAACACACTAGAACAGATGGACCTAACAGACATCTACAGAACTCTACACCCAAAAGCAACAGGATACACATTCTTCTCAAGTGCACATGGAACATTTTCCAGAATAGACCACATACTAGGCCACAAAAAGAACCTCAGTAATTTCAAAAATATTGAAATCCTACCAACCAACTTCTCAGATCACCAAGGTATAAAACTAGAAATAAATTTTAGAAAGAAATCAAAGGCTCACAAATACATGGAGACTTAACAACATTCTCCTAATTAATCAATGGGTTAACGACCAAATCAAAACAGAAATCAAAGAATATATGGAGACTAATGACAACAACACCACAAAGCCACAACTTCTGTGGGATGCAGCAAAGGCAGTTCTAAAAGGAAAGTATATTGAAATCCAGGCCTATTTAAAGAAGGAAGAACATTCCCAAATGAATGGTCTAAAGACACAATTACTGAAATTGGAAAAAGAAGAACAAATGAAACCCAAAGTCACCAGAAGGCGGGACATAATAAAGATCAGAGAAGAAATAAATAAAATTGAGAAGAATAAAACAATAGAAAAAATCAATAAAACCAAGAGCTGGTTCTTTGAAAAAATAAACAAAATAGATAAACCCCTAGCCAGACTCATTAAGAGAAAAAGAGAATCTACACACATAAACACAATCAGAAATGAGAAAGGAAAAATCACGACGGACCCCACAGAAATACAAAGAATCATAAGAGAATATTATGAGAATCTATATGCTAACAAGCTGGAAAACAAAGAAGAAATGGACAACTTCTTAGAAAAATACAACCTTCCAAGACTGACCAAGCAAGAAACAGAAAAACTAAACAGACCAATCACCAGTGACGAAATCGAATTGGTAATCAAAAAACTACCCAAGAACAAAACCCCTGGGCCTGATGGATTCACCTCTGAATTCTACCAGACATATAGAGAAGAAATAACACCGATTCTCCTTAAAGTTTTCCAAAAAATAGAAGAGGAGGGAATACTTCCAAACTCATTCTATGAAGCCAGCATCACTCTAATACCAAAACCGGGCAAAGACCTCACCAAAAAAGAAAATTACAGACCAATATCCCTGATGAACGTAGATGCAAAAATACTCAACAAAATATTAGCAAACCGAATTCAAAAATACATCAAGAGGATCATACACCATGATCAAGTGGGATTCATCCCAGGGATGCAAGGATGGTACAACATTCGAAAATCCATCAACATCATCCACCACATCAACAAAAAGAAGAACAAAAACCACATGATCATCTCCATAGATGCTGAAAAAGCATTTGACAAAATTCAGCATCCATTCCTGATTAAAACTCTCAACAAAATGGGTATAGACGGCAAGTACCTCAACATCATAAAGGCTATATATGACAAACCCACAGCTAACATCATACTTAACGGCGAGACGCTGAAAGCTTTTCATCTAAGATCGGGAACAAGACAAGGATGCCCACTTTCTCCACTGTTATTCAACATAGTACTGGAGGTCCTAGCCACAGCAATCAGACAAAACAAAGACATACAAGGCATCCAGATTGGTAAAGAAGAAGTCAAATTGTCACTATTTGCAGATGACATGATACTGTACATAAAAAACCCTAAAGACTCCATTCCAAAACTACTAGAACTAATATCTGAATTCAGCAAAGTTGCAGGATACAAAATTAACACACAGAAATCTGTTGCTTTCCTATACACTAATGATGAACTAACAGAAAGAGAAATCAGAAAAACAATTCCATTCACAATTGCATCAAAAAGAATAAAATACCTAGGAATAAACCTAACGAAGGAAGTGAAAGACCTGTACTCTGAAAACTACAAGACACTCCTAAGAGAAATTAAAGAGGACACTAACAAATGGAAATGCATCCCATGCTCTTGGCTAGGAAGAATCAATATTGTCAAAATGGCTATACTACCCAAAGCAATCTACAGATTGAATGCAATCCCTATAAGACTACCAACAGCTTTCTTCAATGAACTGGAACAAATAATTCTAAAATTCATATGGAACCACAAAAGACCCCGAATAGCCAAATAAATCCTGAGAAGGAGGAATAAAACAGGGGGAATTACACTCCCTGACTTCAAGCTCTACTACAAAGCCACAGTAATCAAGACAATTTGGTATTGGCACAAAAACAGACCCACCGACCAGTGGAACAGAATAGAAAATCCAAACATTAACCCAAACATATACAGTCAATTAATATTTGATAAAGGAGCCTTGGATATACAATGGGGAGATGACAGCCTCTTCAGCAGCTGGTGTTGGAAAAACTGGACAGCTACATGTAAGAGAATGAAACTGGACTACTGTCTAGCCCCATACACAAAGGTAAACTCAAAGTGGATCAAAGACTTGAATGTAAGTCATGAAACCATAAAACTCTTAGAAAAAAACATAGGCAAAAATCTCTTGGACATAAACATGAGCGACTTCTTCATGAACATATCTCCCCGGGCAAGGGAAACAAAAGCAAAAATGAACAAGTGGGACTATATCAAGCTGAAAAGCTTCTGTACAGCAAAGGACACCATCAGTAGAACAAAAAGACATCCTACAGTATGGGAGAATATATTCATAAAAAACGTATCTGATAAAGGGTTGACATCCAAAATATATAAAGAACTCATGCACCTTAATAAACAGAAAGCAAATAATCCAATTAAGAAATGGGCAGAGGACATGAATAGACACTTCTCCAAAGAAGAAATTCAGATGGCCAACAGGCACATGAAAAGATGCTCCACATCGCTAATCATCAGAGAAATGCAGATTAAAACCACAATGAGATATCACCTCACACCAGTGAGGATGGCCAACATCCAAAACACAAACAACAACAAATGTTGGCGAGGATGTGGAGAAAAGGGAACCCTCCTACACTGCTGGTGGGAATGCAAATTAGTTCAACCATTGTGGAAAGCAGTATGGAGGTTCCTCAAAAAACTCAAAATAGAAATACCATTTGACCCAGGAATTCCACTCCTAGGAATTTACCCTAAGAATGCAGCAGCCCAATTTGAAAAGGACAGATGCACCCCTATGTTTATTGCAGCACTATTTACAATAGCCAAGAAATGGAAGCAACCTAAGTGTCCATCAGTAGATGAATGGATAAAGAAGATGTGGTACATATACACAATGGAATATTATTCAGCCATAAGAAGAAAACAAATCCTACCATTTGCAACAACATGGATGGAGCTAGAGGGTATTATGCTCAGTGAAATAAGCCAAGCCGAAAAAGACAAGTATCAAATGATTTCACTCATATGTGGAGTATAAGAACAAAGAAAAAAACTGAAGGAACAAAACAGCAGCAGACTCACAGAACCCAAGAACGGACTAATAGTTACCAAAGGGAAAGGGACTGGGGAAAATGGGCGGGAAGGGAGGGATAAGAGGGAAAAAGGGGCATTACGATTAGCAGATGTAATGTTGGGGGGGCACGGGGAGGACAGTACAACTCAGAGAAGACAAGTAGTGATTCTATAGCATCTCACTACGCTGATGGACAGTGACTGTAATGGGGTTGGTGGGGGGGACCTGATGAAGGGGTAGTTTAATAATCATAATATTGCACATGTAATTGTAAATTAATGATAATATAAATTATATTTAAAATAAATTAAAAAAAGAAAATCTGTGAAGATTAAAAAGAAAGAGCAGTCCAAGAGCTGGTGAGCCTGCCGTGTCAGGCCCTCCCAGACACTGCTGGCAGAAGAAGGACTCGATCAGCAGAGACTTTCCAGAGAGCAATTTGGCAGTCAACTCAAAAACTTCAATATGCACACCCTTTGACAAAGCACTCCCACTTGTAGAAAATATGTCCTTGAGCAATTATCAGAGATATACCCAAAGATGTATGGGCAAAAATATTCATTGCCATATATTTCATAATAAAAAGAGGAAACTTAAATATCTAATGTTAGGGAATTTATATTAAACTACAGTATATCCATATAATTGAATGCAAGCTTAGAGTACTTCCATGTCATAAGCAAATTTTAACCAGGAAAATGTTTATAGCTTATTAGTAAGTGCAAAAATGAAAGAAAAAGAAAGCATTCAAAGCAGACCACTCAACAATACACAACCCTTCTGAACTAGTTAACTCTTAGCTTCTTTTAGATCTTAACTCATTCATCTGATCTCCTGAGCAAGTTAATTCTGTTTCTTGTGCCCTCATAGCTCAACATGCCTTTCCTTCTACATGCTTGTCAACTATATAAATAGAGTTGTACCTTAAGTTTATTTGTGTGACTGTTTGATTAATGTCTGACTCTCCAACTAGACTGTAGCTGAATGAGGGTAGGGGTCCATGCTTGGCACATATTAAAATGCTCAATATATTTTGAAAGAATGATGTGACACCCCTGTTATGTAAAAATTTGTATGTATAGTACATAGAAGGAAAACCAGAAGAGTTATTTCCACTATTAATATTTTGATAATGGATTATCTAGGACTAGTGGGATTGTGAGCATTTTCTTTCAAGTTTTCTGAATTGAGTATGTTAGAGTGCTTCTGTCCTTCTAAGAAGAATTAATGTTATATGAGAAATAAGTTTGCATAATCAGTGTGGTGAGCGACATCTATGTACAGATGATATTCCTGGAGCACTTAGGAATATTTACTTCACTGGACAAGGGGAGCAGGGGTGGAGCAAGATGGCACAAATAGTATCAGTCGTATCTGATAGGGAAGGGATTCTGGAGGAGAAACAAGAAAAACTTTTAGAGTTGAGAGAGGCACAGAAGACAAAGGTCAAGGGGTTGGGGCAGAATGAGGGCTTAATGTGCGCTTCCATTACTTGGCAGAGGGTGGGAAGTTAGGCTAGGAGTGGTGGGAAATGAGACTGGGGAGGTGGATAATGGAGACACAGGTAGGACAGTCTAGAGCCTGTAGTCCAAGAAGTCACTGGGGTAGGCTTGGGTTAGGTATAAGAGGTCACTCTGCTGGCTCTGTGGAAAGTGAGTTGAAGAGGGAGAGGAGTGAATTTTTTATAAAACCTCTTTTATGTTACTGTGCCATTGAAATCATTTATACAATGATCCTTGCAATAAGTTTATTTGTTCTAGAAAAAGTGTAGCTCTTACTCATCAGTCAATTCTTTATTAAAATTGCTAAGGTGTGGGGCAACCCTTAGTCGAGACCCTAGTGTGTCCTAGCCCCATGACCACTCTCTCCCTACCACATATGAACTGCCTCCTTTGTTATTTAGAAATAATGTCTAAACCAATGTAATTTTTTTATTCCATCAATTTGTGGTGCTCTTACGCTGCCCACTTACAGAATTAGTAGTTGTCATCACTTCTGAGGAGAGGCAGCTATCTAAAACAAAGGAGCTGTTACTCAGTGATGAGTATCAAAGGTGACTTTCTTGCATTCTTAGCTGGACAACAGATTTTGTTGAGAGTAGACACTCGTAAATTCTGAAAACTCCCTTAAATATTAGGAGCTAAATGTGGTAGCTCAGTGCAAAGTTTATAAGGAATCTTGCTGTGGAGAGCCAAAGGCATCTAGATAGTCCATCCCATGGGCTAATTCCTTAAATCCAGTGCCTATTCAGATCATGGCCTCAGGTTGGGGCAGGCACAGGGCAAAAAAATATAAGTCCTGGATGGAGTGAGGGGAAAACTGGAAGCCAAAGCAGCTGGGTCCCTGTTTCCCATTCAGAACTCTAGGATGTGAATGCTTCACTGAGTGCTCCCAAGACGACATGAGATTCTCACAACAGAGTTGGAATGGCATGGTGACATGTTTGTTTAGAACAGGACAATGAATTGACATTTCATCTGTCCTGTCCTTTACCACAGGATTCTCCACACTTCTGCCTGCTGGCATGGAAGAGATTCAGAATTTCTAGTGATCCCCCAGTGGGGAATGTGTATCTTAGCTACCCTCAAAGGCTTCTCCTATCCAATCCTTTTCTACTTCATTTCTTGAATTATTCCTCATTTGCCATGGTTTTCTCAGCACTTACCATCCTGCTCCCTTGACCACAGTCCTCTAGTGGTCACTATTCCTCTTCACAGAGAATTGATTAAGATATTTTAGGTGGGATATGACTAGCACCATGGACAATGGTATTTCCATTTCTCCTGCTCTGGACACGAATCTGCTTTGAATGTAACCTAAGAATCTGCCCTCTATTTTATTCATTATTTCACAACGTGGCCTTATTTTAAGTGCTGTCAACCAAATTGCAAGACTTTTTCAAACCAGCTCTTTACCACCTTATATTTATATAATTTTTTTTTTACCTCAAGTCAGGACTTGACATTTTACCAAGTTGAATTTCATCTTATTAATTTTGGCCCACAGCTTTAGTCTTTTGAGATTACTTTGAAATGCCGCCCAGTTCTGGCCATCTCATATTTAACATTTTTATCAGCCAGTTATATGAAGACATAAAAGATATACATATCCAGCTGTGGGTAACACAGGAAGTCCTCTATCCCCAGAGGCCTCCCTTTGGAATGGAGCTAAAACATTAATCAGCACATAAAAGAATAAGAGAACGCCTCCCTTACTCAAACGCAACACAAAATTCGCCAAAGTTTTTAGAGAAAAGTTCCAGAAATGTGTCTGGCTAAAGATACAGACATCCCTAACTCTTCAGTTCAGAGCACAGGGGGTCGAGTCAGACAGACCTGTACTGGGGGCCCAGCTGGGGGAGGGTTGCTCTGTTCTTGTAAGCCTCAATTTTCTTATTTGAAAATAGAAGTCATGAAAGCAAGCACCTAATAATTTACCCATGACTATGTAATAACCATTCCCTACCTCAGACATTCTCATATCCCCTCACCCAAAATACACTGTGATTCCCTCAGTCTGGAGAGAGCCTTTCCCACTCACAGGGAGGCACCTTCACCTATTACAGATCTGAAGTCCAACAGTGCTTTCACCATACAGTAATCAAAATATACTCATAAGAATTAGCCTACTCATAGCAATAGGAAGCTCCTTTCTCAGGTACTTCTTGGCTAATTCTCAACCATACAACGGTGTTCAACCATTATAAATGCATTTGTCGGTAGTGCTAAGTGTTCAGTAAATATTTATTTCCTTTTTCTTGTTCTTTTTTTTCTTAAGGACTCTTCTCCTTCCAGGAGCAGGAGCAGGCAGAGCTAGGAGTGGCTGAGGGTGGGCTCTAGACAGACAACTTGGGTTCAAATCATGGCTCTGCCACTTAACTAGCTGTGTAGCTTTGAAGAGATTACTTATCCTTTGTCTGAATCTGTTCATTTGTAAGTGTGGTGAGTAAGAACACCCACCTCACAGGCTAGTCATAAGGGCTATGGGTGGACATATATAAATACCTTAGAATGATGATTGACATATTTATTTATGGACAGATGTCTGTATTTGGTCTATTCTCTTTGCTTAAAATGTAAACCTTCCTCCTTTCTTCTAATACATGTTACCACTTTCTAGACAGTCCTAGAAGTTAGCACCAAGAAGCATCCTTTACTTACGTTTTCTTACTTAAGTCCCCTGTGACTGATTGCTCTTTTATGACTGTCACACACCATTTAAATTTTCAGTCACTACCCTATTTCCCCTATTCACATACACCACTGATTATAAGATAAATCATCCATTGAAATAGTTTTTCAGAAAGAAAAATTAAAGAATCACTATCAAAATAAATATATGCACTATTTGTCCATATGCAGTTTTCAAAACCTAAATATCCATGTTTTCAAATGACTATAGTTAATACTGTATTGTGTATTTGAAAGTTGCATTATATATTTGAAAGAGAGTAGATATAAAAAGTTCTCATCACAAGAAAAAAATTATAACTGTGTAGTAATGGATGTTAACTAGATTTATTGTGGTGATCATTTCACAATATATACAAGTATCAAATCATTATGTTATACATCTAAAACTATTATGTTTAATGACATCTCATTTTTAAAAATAAAATGCAGATTAATCTGTTAGACTCATAGATATGACAAGTAAGGAGTGGAGGTCACACATGGACCACAAAGCTCAGCTGGCCATCTTGCAAAGATCTTGGATGCCATTTATCAAAAAGGAGAATCAGACCAAAGAATATGGGTGATTTAGTATGACCCATTGTTTCTTGGAAAATACAATTAAAATGTGTCTACTCATAATATAACATTATAGCTGTTTTTTAAGTGATAGCAAATCTTATTTGAGTTTTTTTATTGTAGTAAAATAAACATAAAATTTATCATTGTAACCATTTCTAAATGTATAATTTAGTGACATTTAGCACATTCATAAAGTTATGCAACCATCACCACTATCCATTTCCAGAACTTCTTCATCATCCCAAGTAGAAACTACTAATATTCCACTTATTATCTCTATCAAATCTAGCTACTGTTGACTAGAATTAACTATTACTATTGCTTATTCTAGTTACTCATATAAGTTGAATGATGCAGTATTTGTCTTTTTGTGTCTAGCTAATTTCACTTAGCATGTTTTCAAGGTTCAGCCATTCTGCAGCATGTACCAGGATTTCATTCCTTTTGGCTGAATAATATTCCATTGTATGTATGTATGACATTTGGTTTACGATTTCATTGGTTAATAGACATTTAGGTTGTTGTCCCCTTCTGGTTATTGTGGATAAAACCTTAATGAAAATTGCTGTACAAGTATCTGTTTGAGTCCTTGCTTTCAATCATTTTGGGTACCTAGAAGTGGAATTGATGAATCATATGGTAATTATATGTTAACTTCTTGAGAAACCACAAAATTCTTTTCCACAGCAGCTGCAACATTGTACATTCCCACCAGCAATGTACAAGGGTTCAAATTTTTCCACATCCTCAACACTTGTTATTTCCCTTTTTTTAAATAAAAGTCATCTAATAGATATGAAGTGGGATCTGTTTGTGGTTTTGATTTGCATTTTCTTAATGGCTAATGAGTATCTTTCCATGTGCTTATTGACCTTTTGTATATTTTCCTTGGAGATAAATTTATTCAAGGCTTTTGCCCATTTTTGAATTAGTTTTCTTTCTGTTGGAGCTATTGAGTTGTAGGAGCTCTTTATATATCCTAGATCCCTTATATATCCTAGATTTTTATATATACAATTTACAAACATTTCTTCCATTCTGTGGGCTACTTTTCACTCCCTTGATAGTGTCACTTGATGCCCAAAAGTTATTAACTTTGATGAAATCCAGTTTTTTCTTTTGTGCTTTTGCTATCATATCCAACAAAACCATTGTCAAACCCAGTGGCATGAGACTTTTCCCCTATATTTTACAGTTTTATTGTTTTAGTTCTTATGTTTAGGTCTTTATTCCATTTTGAGTCAATTTTTCTGTGTGATGTTAGCTATGGTTCCTACTTCATTATTTTACATATAGATAACCAGTTTTCCCAGCACCAGTTGTTGAAAAGACTATCCTTTCCCCAATAACTGTTCTCAGCATCCTTTTTGAAAATCAATTGACCATATACGAGAAGGTTTATTTATGGTACCTCTATTCTATTCCATTAGTCTATACCACACTATTGCCAATATCATACTATTTGATCACTGTAGCTTATAATAAATTTTGAAATCAGAAAGTGTGAGCCTTTCAATTTTGTTCTTGCCATTTCAGATTGTTTTGTCTATTTGGGGTCTCTTGAGAGTGTTCCTATGAATTTTAAGATAGGTTCTCTATTTCTGCAAAACATGTCATTCAGCTTTGACTGCAACTACAATAAATCTGTAGGTCACTTTAGGTAGTATGGCCATCTGAACAACATTAAATCCTCTAATCCATGATCACAGGATGTCTCTTCACTTACATATGTCTTTCTTGATTTCTTTCAGTGATGTTTTGTAGTTTTCAAGTCTACAAGTCTTTTGCCTCTTGATTAAACTTACTCCTAAGTATTTTATATTCTTTGGATTCTATTGCAAATGGAAAAATTTTCTTTTCAAATTGTTCATTGTTAGTGTATGAAAAAGCCACTGATTTTTGTATGTTGATTTTGTATCCTGCTCCTTGTTGAATTTACTTATTAGCTCTAATAGTTATTCTGTGTGTGCAGTCTTCACGGTTTTCTGTATATGAAATCCTATCATCTACAGAGATCTTTTACTTCATCCTTTCCAGTTTGGATGCCTTTTATTCTTTTGCTTGTCTAATTGTTCTAGCTATAACTTCCAATACTATGTTGAATAGAGTGATGAAAGCAAGCATCCATATCTTCTTCTGATCTTAAAGGAAAAGCTATAGTCTTTCACCAATGAAAGTGTTAACTGTGGGTTTTCATATATGGCCTTTTTCACCTTGAGGGAGCTTTCTTCTATTCTTAGTTTATTGAGTTGTTTTTTTAATCATGAAAAGTATTGAATATTGGCAAATGCTTTTCTGCATCAACCTAGATGACTATGTTTTTATTCATTCTGTTAATGTGGTGTATTACATTGATTGATTTTCTTATGATGAAACAGTGTTGTATACCAGGAATAAAATTCACTTGGCCATATTGTATAAACCTTTTAGTGTGCTGCTGAATCTGGTTTGCTAGTATTCTGTTGAGGATTTTTGTAGCAATATTCATGAGGGATGTTGGTCTATAGTTTTCTTTTATTGTATTGTCTTTATCTGGCTTTAGTGTCCTAGTAGTGCTGACATCATAGAATGAGTTAGGACGTGTTCCCTCCTCTTCAGTTTTTTGGAAGAGTTTGAGGATTGGTGGTCATTCTTTGAATGTTTGGCAGAATTGGCCACTGAACCCATCTGGTTCTGAGATTTTCTTTGTTTGGGTTTTTTTTTAATTACTGATCCAATCTTCAATCTCCTTAGTAGTCATAGCACTCTCCTTATTAGCAGTCATTGATTACTGATTCAGTCTCTTTAGTAGTCATATTTTTTATTTCTTTAGGAATCTGTTTTGCTAGATTGTGTCCATTTCATCTAGATTATCTAATTTGTTGATGTATAAATGTTTATAGTACTCTCTTATAATCCTTTTTATTTCTGTAAAATCAGTAGCAATATCCCCAATTTCATTTCTGATTTTAGTAATTTGACTCTTTTCTTTTTTTTTTAATATAATTTATTTTATTATCATTAATTTACAATTACATGTGCAATATTACGATTATTAAACTACCCCTTCATCGGGTCCCCCCCACCAACCCCATTACAGTCACTGTCCATCAGCATAGTGAGATGCTATAGAATCACTACTTGTCTTCTCTGAGTTGTACTGCCCTCCCCGTGCCCCCCAACATTACATCTGCTAATCGTAATGCCCCTTTTTCCCTCTTATCCCTCCCTTCCCGCCCATTTTCCCCAGTCCCTTTCCCTTTGGTAACTATTAGTTCGTTCTTGGGTTCTGTGAGTCTGCTGCTGTTTTGTTCCTTCAGTATTTTTTCTTTGTTCTTATACTCCACATATGAGTGAAATCATTTGATACTTGTCTTTTTCGGCTTGGCTTATTTCACTGAGCATAATACCCTCTAGCTCCATCCATGTTGTTGCAAATGGTAGGATTTGTTTTCTTCTTATGGCTGAATAATATTCCATTGTGTATATGTACCACCTCTTCTTTATCCATTCATCTACTGATGGACACTTAGGTTGCTTCCATTTCTTGGCTATTGTAAATAGTGCTGCAATAAACATAGGGGTGCATCTGTCCTTTTCAAATTGGGCTGCTGCATTCTTAGGGTAAATTCCTAGGAGTGGAATTCCTGGGTCAAATGGTATTTCTATTTTGAGTTTTTGAGGAACCTCCATACTGCTTTCCACAATGGTTGAACTAATTTGCAGTCCCACCAGCAGTGTAGGAGGGTTCCCTTTTCTCCACATCCTCGCCAACATTTGTTGTTGTTTGTGTTTTGGATGTTGGCCATCCTCACTGGTGTGAGGTGATATCTCATTGTGGTTTTAATCTGCATTTCTCTGATGATTAGCGATGTGGAGCATCTTTTCATGTGCCTGTTGGCCATCTGAATTTCTTCTTTGGAGAAGTGTCTATTCATGTCCTCTGCCCATTTCTTAATTGGATTATTTACTTTCTGTTTGTTAAGGTGCATGAGTTCTTTCTATATTTTGGATGTCAACCCTTTATCAGATACGTTTTTTATGAATATATTCTCCCATACTGTAGGATGTCTTTTTGTTCTACTGATGGTGTCCTTTGCTGTACAGAAGCTTTGCAGCTTGATATAGTCCCACTTGTTCATTTTTGCTTTTGTTTCCCTTGCCAGGGGAGATATGTACATGAAGAAGTTGCTCATGTTTATGTCCAAGAGATTTTTGCCAATGTTTTTTTCTAAGAGTTTTATGGTTTCATGACTTACATTCAAGTCTTTGATCCACCTTGAGTTTACCTTTGTGTATGGGGCTAGGCAGTAGTCCACTTTCATTCTCTTACATGTAGCTGTCCAGTTTTTCCAACACCAGCTGCTGAAGAGGCTGTCATCTCCCCATTGTATATCCAAGGCACTTTTATCAAATATTAATTGACTGTATATGTTTGGGTTAATGTTTGGATTTTCTATTCTGTTCCACTGGTCTGTGGGTCTGTTTTTGTGCCAATACCAAATTGTCTTGATTACTGTGGCTTTGTAGTAGAGCTTGAAGTCAGGGAGCGTAATTCCCCTTGTTTTATTCCTCCTTCTCAGGATTGCTTTGGCTATTCGGGGTCTTTTGTGGTTCCATATGAATTTTAGAATTATTTGTTCCAGTTCATTGAAGAAAGCTGTTTGTAGTTTGATAGGGATTGCATTGAATCTGTAGATTGCTTTAGGTAGTGTAGCCATTTTGACAATATTTATTCTTCCTAGCCAAGAGCATGGGATGCATTTCCATTTGTTAGTGTCCTCTTTAATTTCTCTTAGGAGTGTCTTGTAGTTTTCAGAGTACAGGTCTTTCACTTCCTTCGTTAGGTTTATTCCTAGGTATTTTATTCTTTTTGATGCAATTGTGAATGGAATTGTTTTTCTGATTTCTCTTTCTGTTAGTTCATCATTAGTGTATAGGAAAGCAACAGATTTCTGTGTGTTAATTTTGTATCCTGCAACTTTGATGAATTCAGATATTAGTTCTAGTAGTTTTGGAATGGAATCTTTAGGGTTTTTTATGTACAGTATCATGTCATCTGCAAATAGTGACAATTTGACTTCTTCTTTACCAATCTGGATGCCTTGTATGTCTTTGTTTGGTCTGATTGCTGTGGCTAGGACCTCCAGTACTATGTTGAATAACAGTGGAGAGAGTGGGCATCCCTGTCTTGTTCCTGTTCTTAGATGAAAAGTTCTCAGCGTCTCGCGTTAAGTATGATGTTAGTTGTGGGTTTGTCATATATAGCCTTTATGATGTTGAGGTACTTGCTGTCTATACCCATTTTGTTGAGAGTTTTAATCAGCAATGGATGCTGAATTTTGTAAAATGCTTTTTCAGCATCTATGGAGATGATCATGTGGTTTTCGGTTTTCTTTTTCTTGATGTGGTGGATGATGTTGATGGATTTTCGCATGTTGTACCATC
Source organism: Smutsia gigantea (assembly GCA_032199065.1). Lineage (NCBI taxonomy): Eukaryota > Metazoa > Chordata > Mammalia > Pholidota > Manidae > Smutsia > Smutsia gigantea. Next base: position 59,818 of record JAVSCE010006594.1, read on the forward strand.
CTTGCATCCCTGGGATGAATCCCACTTGATCATGGTGTATGATCCTCTTGATGTATTTTTGAATTCGGTTTGCTAATATTTTGTTGAGTATTTTTGCATCTATTTTCATCAGGGATATTGGTCTGTAATTTTCTTTTTTGGTGAGGTCTTTTCCAGGTTTTGGTATTAGAGTGATGCTGGCTTCATAGAATGAGTTTGGAAGTATTCCCTCCTCTTCTATTTTTTGGAAAACTTTAAGGAGAATCGGTGTTATTTCTTCTCTATATGTCTGGTAGAATTCAGTGGTGAATCCATCAGGCCCAGGGGTTTTGTTCTTGGGTAGTTTTTTGATTACCAATTCGATTTGGTCGCTGGTGACTGGTCTGTTTAGTTTTTCTGTTTCTTGCTTGGTCAGTCTTGGAAGGTTGTATTTTTCTAAGAAGTTGTCCATTTCTTCTATGATTTCCAGCTTGTTAGCATATAGGTTCTCATAATATTCTCTTATGATTCTTTGTATTTCTGTGGGGTCCGTAGTGATTTTTCCTTTCTCATTTCTGATTGTGTTTATGTGTGTAGATTCTCTTTTTCTCTTAATGAGTCTGGCTAGGGGTTTATCTATTTTGTTTATTTTTTCAAAGAACCAGCTCTTGGTTTTATTGATTTTTTCTACTGTTTTATTCTTCTCAATTTTATTTATTTCTTCTCTAATCGTTATTATGTCCCTCCTTCTGGTGACTTTGGGCCTCATTTGTTCTTTTTTTCCAATTTCAGTAATTGTGTCTTTAGACTATTCATTTCAGAATGTTCTTCCTTCTTTAAATAGACCTGGATTGCAATATACTTTCCTCTTAGAACTGCCTTTGCTGCGTCCCACAGAAGTTGTGGCTTTGTGTTGTTGTTGTCATTATTCTCCATATATTCTTTGATTTCTGTTTTGATTTGGTCGTTAACCCATTGATTAATTAGGAGAGTGTTGTTAAGTCTCCATGTATTTGTGAGCCTTTTTGATTTCTTTCTAAAATTTATTTCTAGTTTTATACCTTGGTGATCTGAGAAGTTGGTTGGTAGGATTTCAATATTTTTGAAATTACTGAGGTTCTTTTTGTGGCCTAGTATGTGGTCTATTCTGGAAAATGTTCCATGTGTGCTTGAGAAGAATGTGTATCCTGTTGCTTTTGGGTGTAGAGCTCTGTAGATGTCTGTTAGGTCCATCTGTTCTAGTGTGTTGTTCAGTGCCTCTGTGCCTTTACTTATTTTCTGTCTGGTTGATCTGTGTCTGGAGTGAGTGGTGTGTTGAAGTCTCCTAAGATGAATGCATTGCTGTCTATTTCCTCCTTTAATTCTGTTAGTATTTGTCTCACATATGCTGTCGCTCCTGTGTTGGGTGCATATATATTTATAATGGTTATATCTTCTTGTTGGACTGACCCCTTTATCATTATGTAATGTCCTTCTTTATCTTTTGCTACTTTCTTCGTTTTGAAGTCTATTTTGTCTGATACAAGTACTGCAACACCTGCTTTTTTCTCTTTGTTGTTTGCATGAAATATCTTTTTCCATCCCTTCACTTTTAGTCTGTGTATATCTTTGGATTTGAGGTGAGTTTCTTGTAGGCAGCATATAGATGGGTCTTGCTTTTTTATCCATTCTGTTACTCTGTGTCTTTTGATTGGTGCATTCAGTCCATTTACATTTAGGGTGATTATTGACAGGTATGTACTTATTGCCATTGCTGGCTTTAGATTCGTGGTTACCAAGGGTTCAAGGGTTGCTTCTTTACAATCTAACAATCTAATTTAACTTTCTTGTTAAGTGCCTGTAAGCACAGTCTGATGTTTCTTTCTTTCTCTCCCTTCTTATTCCTCTTCCTCCATTCTTTCTATAATAGGTGTTTTATTCTTTGCCTTTAGTTAGTATTTGGATGGTCTGCTTTCTTTGCTGTGATTTTATTTTCTCTGGTGACATCTTTTTAGCCTTAGGTGTGCCTCCATCTAGAGCAGTCCATTTAAGATATCCTGTAGTGGTGTTTTATGAGAGGCAAACTCTCTCAACTTTCGTTTATCTGGAAATTGTTTAATCCCTCCATCATATTTAAATGATAATCGTGCTGGATACAATATTCTTGGTTCGAGGCCCTTCTGTTTCATAACGTTAAATATATCATGCCATTCTCTTCTGGCCTGTAAGGTTTCTGTTGAGAAGTCTGATGTTAGTGTGATGGGTTTTCCTTTGAAAGTGATCTTTTTTCTTTCTCTAGCTGCCTTTAATACTCTGTCCTTATCTTTGATCTTTGCCATCTTAATTATTATGTGTCTTGGTGTTGTCTTCCTTGGGTCCCTTGTGTTGGGAGATCTATGAGCTTCCGTGGACTGCGAGACTACTTCCTTCCCCAGAGAGGGAAAGTTTTCAGCAATTATTTCTTCAAAGACACTTTCTATCCCTTTTTCTCTCTCTTCTTCCTCTGGTACTCCTATAATGCGAATATTGTTCCGTTTGGATTGGTCACACAGTTCTCTTAATATTCTTTCATTCCTAGAAATCCTTTTATCTCTCTCTGCCTCAGCTGCTCTGTACTCCTGTTCTCTGTTTTCTATTCCATTAACAGTCTCTTGCATCTCATCCATTCTTCTGTTAAGCCCGTCGATCGCTTGTCTGATTTCTGTATTGTCTTTCCTCAGTTCCCTCTCTTCCTCCCTCATGTCTTGCACATTTCTCTGTAGGTCCATCAGCATGGTTATGACTTTTATTCTGAATTCTATTTCAGGGAGGCTGTGCATTTCCATCCCTTGAGGCTCCCTATCTGGGGTTGTCTGGTCTATTTTGGTCTGAACCACATTCCTCTGTCTTTTCATGGCTGTATAATTGGTCACTGATATTTGCCACGTATGTCAGCTGGGCTCTTTAAGACTTTAAAAAGAGAAGAAAAAAAAAGAGAAAAAAAGAGAAAAAAAGAAAGAAAGAGAAAAAGAAAAAAAGAAAGAAAAGAAAAAACAAAAACAAAACAAAACAAAACAAAAATGCCCACCAGACGTAGATTCTGCGGGAATGCTCTAGGTGGCGCTATTGCCCCACTATTCCCCAGCTGTGACTGTGCCACTCCGCAGGGCCCTTTATCGCTCTGGCAGGGGTGGGAACGAATAGGAGGCTGTTGATCTCAGTGAGAAGTGTTAAGTATGGCTATGCTTCCTCAGTCGCCAGCTAAGGCGTCTGAAACTCCCCAGGACTCCCAGCCTGCTGGGCTGAGTGTGCTGGGGCGATCCGGCTCCTCCGCTGGGCTCCTGTCTCTTTAAGACCGCTGAAGAAAGCGCGCGCTTTTTTTTTTCCTTCCCGGGAGCCAGCTGCAAGCACCCTGGCGCGTTCCCCGCTCAGATCCTGCCCCTCTGTCTCTCCAATCTCCGCTGCACTGCGTGATGTGGGTCAGCACTCCCCGCGCAGATCACCGGGGCTGGCTACTTCGCGGGGTGCACTTCCACTCCCTCCCGGCTCTGAATCCTCTCCTCCCGCCGGTGCGCTGGGGTGGGGGAGGGCTCGGGTCCCGCCGGGTCGCGGCTCCGTATCTTACCCGCCTCTTGGGGTGCCGAGTCCTCTCGGGTGTAGCTGCACGCTGTGCGCTTTCCTGTGTATTCTCGTCTCTCTTTTAGGAATAGATGTATTTTCTGTGTTTTCGTAGATAAATATAGTGTTGGGAGGAGATTTATGCCGCCCTGCTCACACCGCCATCTTCCCGGAAGTCTAATGCAAGTTTTATTTTTAAAAGCCATGGCTATTGGTATAAGAGTATACATTTTATTAAGATTATAGGAGGGTTTAGGGAAAACAATTTGAGACTACTAAGACTGGAAGGTAAAATTTTAAATAAGGAGTCGAGAAAGAATCTTCCTGAAAAGATGGAATGTGAGAAAAGCCCCAAAAGAGTTGAGAAGATGGATCATGAAGCTGCCTTAGGAACAAGCATCCCTGAGATATCACCTCACACCAGTGAGGATGGCCAACATCCAAAACACAAACAACAAATGTTGGCGAGGATGTGGAGAAAAGGGAACCCTCCTACACTGCTGGTGGGAATGTAGAATAGTTCAACCATTGTGGAAAGCAGTATGAAGTTTCCTCAAAAAACTCAAAATAGAAATACCATTTGACCCAGGAATTCCACTCCTAGGAATTTACCCTAAGAATGCAGCAGCCCAGTTTGAAAAAGACAGATGCACCCCTGTGCTTATCAGAGCACTATTTACAATAGCCAAGAAATGGAAGCAACCTAAGTGTCCATGGTAAAGAAGAGGTGGTACATATACACAATAGAATATTATTCAGCCATAAGAAGGAAACAAATCCTACCATTTGCCACAACATGGATGGAGCTAGAGGGTATTATGCTCAGTGAAATAAGCCAAGCCGAAAAAGACAAGTATCAAATGATTTCACTCATAATGTGGAGCATAAGAACAAAGAAAAAAACTGAAGGAACAAAACAGCAGCAGACTCACAGAACCCAAGAACGGACTAATAGTTAACAAAGGGAAAGGGACTGGGGAAAATGGGCGGGAAGGGAGGGATAAGAGGGAAAAAGGGGCATTACGATTAGCAGATGTAATGTTGGGGGGGCACGGGGAGGGCAGTACAACTCAGAGAAGACAAGTAGTGATTCTATAGCATCTCACTACGCTGATGGACAGTGACTGTAATGGGGTTGGTGGGGGGGACCTGATGAAGGGGTAGTTTAATAATCGTAATATTGCACATGTAATTGTAAATTAATGATAATAAAATAAATTATATTAAAAAATAAAATAAAATAAAATGCCAAAAAATAATAATAATAATTTTAAGTATGCCCAAGTTCGCATAAGCATGGAAGAATTATAGGCCAGCCCTCTCAATAAGAATGAAGCTTAAAAATTTCTCCATGCTACTCTGTACAGAAAAGCATCTTAAGAATCCACAAAATAAAATATTTTCAAAATTTGTGGGTAAAGAATAATAAACTCAAAATGATGAGAAAAAAAAAGGAACAAGCATCCCATTAGCAAAGCCCTGAGGTGGGAGCACACTTGCCCTGCTCATGGGGCAGCAGAAGGCCAGCATGGGAGGGGCAGCAGGAGATGAAGTCAAGGAAATAACAGGGTGGCATGCTGGACAGGGCCTTCTAGACTGTGGTGAGAGCTTCAGCGCTTACTCTGAGTGAGACAGCAACCGTTGGAGCATTTTTAAACAAGGAGTGATTAGAAATTCATTCTAATGAGATCTTCTGGCTGCACTCAGTTGTATAAAGAGGGGATATGAAAGAATGAGGCCAAGAGGTAATTTCACCAATCCAGAGGCACTATGATGGTGGTTTATTCCAGGGTTGTAGAAAGAGAAATGATGAAAAGTGGGTAGGTGCTTGGAATACTTTGTTTAGAAACTGAGTGGGTGCTATAGACTGAATGTTTGTGTCTTCCCCAAATTCCTGTGCTGAAATCCTAACCCCCAGTTTGATGGTATTTGAAAGTAGTGGATTTGGGAGGTGATTAGGTCATAAAAGTAGACCATTTAACAATGCTTTTGTTCATGTATGCTGGATTTCCTGAATGAAAAGTTTTAAAAAGTGAAAAAGAAACCTCAGGGATCTCCTCTCTCTGATGCAGTTCTCCTCCACCCCAATGTGAGCACACAAACACACGCACACACGTGTGCACACACACACACATGAACATGTGCACACACACGCACACAAGTCTGAGTTCCCAAAGTTGAATTTTCAAAGGTGGACATGGGGTGTGGAGGGAGTTGAGGAAATAAGAACCAGCCCAATCTGATTTTTTGGATAAAGAATGTAGGAGAAAGGAGGAAGGGCAAAGAATGATACAGCTGACTTACTAATGATATTTGGGGAAAAAGTGAATGGACTCGGTATTATGTGGTACAATTCTCCATTACAGCTTCTTTACTAAATAATTAAATAACTTTTCAAGAGAAAAAATATTAAGTGATAGCAATCAGCATGGTGTTCTCCATGTCAGTATTCTCCACCAACATTCAGCTGAAGGGAGAATTACTGGAGCGATGACCATGATTAGGAGGGAGGAAATGGGATTTGGCACATAGACGGGAGGCTTGCCTTAGATAGAGCACAGACGGTTCTACGGTAATGAGGGTGGGGGCAGAGTATAAGAGGACAGAAGTTAGGAGGTAGAAAGATGTGTGTGTGTGTGTGTGTGTGTGTGTGTGGTTCGTTCAAATTTCCTTCTGATAGTTCCAGTATTTTCACATAAGAAAAAAAGAGGATCATTAGCTGAGAGTAAAGATAGGGGTGAGAGTGTTGGAGGTTTGAGGACCAGGTGAAATGTTCATTTCCCAGTTTCCTAAAGACCATTAGACATGTCACCCTGTGATGTAATTGCTCAAAATCAAAAGGCATTTTACCCTTCGATGTAATTCAACAGTTAATATCTACAAACCAGAATCCCAAAGAGTGCTTATGATGAAATCAAAGGAGAAAGAATATTTATTCATATTTTGAGTATATATATATCCATACCTCATCCTTGTATAAATATTCTTAGATACTCTACTCTCCAACTATAATATAATTCATTAGGCCAAAGTCACCAAATTCACTAGGCTGCCTTGAAACAACCTCTACCCCTGCCAACCAAAAAACAAAAAAATAACTGTGCAAGTGTAATTTAATTTCAGTGTAACATTGTCACTGTCTCATTACCTGAGCTCAAATTTTACAAAACAACTACCAAAAACTCAAGTGTGTAAGATGGGGCTCAGGAAGAAAATGGATAAAAATAAAAGCCCAACAGATCTTTCGCAAATCAGAAATACTCAAGTTTCTGGCTCCCTAATTCTTATTTCTTTTTCATTCCGACAGTCACTAATATTCCCAATATCCTCTCAGTAAATTCATTTTCTGCTTAAATCTGTCAGAGTTGTTTTCTGATCTTTGCAACTGACAGACCTTGACCAATACAACTTAGTTTCATGTACTCTTGCATGGTTGAATGTATACCCCCCCCAGCCTGCCTCCTCCTCCAGCACCCTTGGAATTTCTGATATGGAAACAAATGTTCTTATACTAGATTTATAGGAAGAAGTTAAATTAATACACACATACAAAATACTGTTAGTTTTCTTTTGCTACTCTACCAAATTACTATAAACTTAGTGATTTAACACAATTTTATTTTCTTGTAGTTTAGAGGTTTAGAAACCCAAAATGAGTTTTACAAGGCTGAACACAAGGTGTTGGAAGGGCTTTTTTTTCTCCTGGAGGCTCCAAGACGGATTCAATCCCTTGTTTCTTCCAACTTCTAGAGGCTCCCTGCATCCCTCTAGAGGCTCCCCGCATCCCTCTAGAGGCTCCCCGCATATCTCCAGAGGCTCCCTATATCCCTCTAGAGGCTCCCTGCATCCCTCTAGACGCTCCCCGCATCCCTCTAGAGACTCCCCGCATCCCTCTGGAGGCTACCCGCATCCCTCTGGAGGCTCCTGGAGGCTCCCCGCATCCCTCTGGAGGCTCCCCGCATCCCTCTGGAGGCCCCCCGCATCCCTCTGGAGGCTCCCCGTATCCCTCTAGAGGCTCCGGCTCCTCTGGGCTCCCCATCATCCCTCTGGAGCTCCCGCATCCTCTGGAGGCTCCTGGAGGCTGCCGCCACGCCTCTGGAGGCTCCCCACATCCCTCTAGAGGAGTTCCCCACATCTCTAGAGGCTCCCCGCATCCCTCTGGAGGCTCCCCGCATCCCTCTGGAGGCCCCCCGTACCCCTCTGGAGGCCCCCCGTATCCCTCTGGAGACTCCCCGCATCCCTCTGGAGGCTCCCCGTATCCCTCTGGAGGCTCCCGCATCCCTCTGGAGGCCCCCCATACCCCTCTGGAGACTCCCCGCATCCCTCTGGAGGCTCCTGGAGGCTCCCCGCATCCCTCTGGAGGCTCCCCGTATCCCTCTAGAGGCTCCCCACATCCCTCTAGAGGCTCCCCGCATCCCTCTGGAGGCTCCTGGAGGCTCCCCGTACCCCTCTGGAGGCTCCCCGCATCCCTCTGGAGGCTCCCTCATTCCTCTGGAGGCTCCTGGAGGCTCTCCGCATCCCTCTGGAGGCTCCCCGTATCCCTGTAGAGGCTCCCCGCATCCCTCTAGAGGCTCCCCGTATCCCTCAGGAGGCTCCCCACATCCTCTGAGGCTCCCCGTATCCTCTCTGCTCTGGGCCTCTCTGTATCCCTGTGGAGCTCCCGCATCCTCTCTGAGAGGCTCCCCCATCCTCCCGCATCTGGAGGCTCCGTCCCCATCCCTCTGGAGGCCCTCTGAGGCTCTCGGCAGTACCCTCTAGAGGATCCCCTAACCTCTGGAGATTCCCCACATCCCTGTAGAGGCTCTGCATCCCTCTGGAGGCTCCCCACCCCCTCTATCCCTCTGGGCTCCCCATTGGCTCCTCTGGAGGCTATCCCTCCCTGAGGCTCCCGCATCCTCTGGAGGCTCCTGGAGGCTGCATCCCTCTGAGGCTCCATACCCCTCTGGAGGCTCCCCGCATCCCTCTGGAGGCTCCTGGAGGCTCCCCGCATCCCTCTGCATCCCTCTGGAGGCTCCCCACATCCCTCTAGAGGCTCCCCGCATCCCTCTGGAGGCTCCTGGAGGCTCCCCGTACCCCTCTGGAGGCTCCCCGCATCCCTCTGGAGGCTCCCCTCATCCCTCTGGAGGCTCCTGGAGGCTCTCCGCATCCCTCTGGAGGCTCCCCGCATCCCTCTGGAGGCTCCCCGTATCCCTCTGGAGGCTCCTGGAGGCTCCCCGTACCCCTCTGGAGGCTCCCGCATCCCTCTGGAGGCTCCCCGCATCCCTCTGGAGGCTCCCCGTATCCCTCTGGAGGCTCCCCGTATCCCTCTGGAGGCTCACCTCATCTCTCTGGAGGCTCCCCGCATCCCTCTGGAGGCTCCCCGTATCCCTCTGGAGGCTCCCCGCATCTCTCTGGAGGCTCCCCGCATCCCTCTGGAGGCTCCCCGCATCCCCTGTCTCGTGGCCACACCACTTGAATGTCATGCTTCCTCCCTCACCTTTTCTACTACTGACTCTGATCTTCTGCATTCCTTTTACAAGTACTGCTATGATTACATTTAGGGCCACTAGGAAAATGTCCCATGTCCAGACTCTCAACTCAATCACCTTTGCAAAGTTCCCTTTACCCCGTAAGGTAACATTTGCAGCTTCCAGGGATTAGGGTGTGAACATCACTAAGGGACCACTATTCACTCTACCACAAACACCTGAACAACCTATTACTAAATACAGCCCAAATTAAGTGATCTTAGGTCCTCCTCTTTTACAAGGGCAGTGCTCAATTTCCTCCAGGGATTAAGAAGACTCAAGTGGCATAAAGCTGCTAGCTGCCAAATTGAAGGAAACAGAAAGGTTTTAATGAGAAGACACTTTAGGGGCAGAAAAAGTCACATATATAGATACAGAGTGGTAAGTTCTGTCTCCTTGAGTGCCTAGCTCGGTCATGACTCAAAGAGTTGTACATCACTAAAATATGCTTGCCCACATGTTCCAGGAAAAGAGGAAAATTCTATTCAATCTTCTGTCAGTTAATATATATACACATATAAAAATATACATATGTATGCATACATATACATATATTTGACAACCATGAATATCGGTATAGGACAACATAATCCTAATATAAGTACATTATCTTTATTTTACATATGAGGACACATTCTCACCCCATATACATACACACTTTAAGGTGAGGGAAAACACTTTCCGATGCTCTTATTGGGTGATCACATAGTTGCTGCTATGTGTTGGGAGCCATTGCCATCATGGAACACCTCTTCATGTTGGGCAAATCTGCTTTGCCTCACCAAAGCAGCAGCTCAACCTCTTTGTGGTCACTGTCCTTTAGTCACTAACCACCTCACTGAGTTTGCTTTCCCTTAGACATTGCAGTTAGCTCTGCAGAGCTCCACACAGCTTCTCGTTCTGAAGGTCAAATGTTAGTCTATGAATTTAAGGACTCCCGTTGTCTTTGGTTCCAGGGCATTAGGTCATCTGTCTTTCTTGCTCTGAGTATCATTCTTTTCCTTTCTTTTGGCTGTCAATTCATAGCATTGTTTCTTGCCTCCGATCAATATAAGGTGACTCCTTGTTTCACTTCATGGTATTTCCTTTATCTAGAAATGTGAGATGTCTTCAGATATTTAAAGAGTGATCACATGATCAAGAAATTCAAATTATTACAAGTAACTCTAGGGGCAGAATTTTCAGGAATGAATCATTAGAAATTATGATGAAATAAATCTAGATTTGTGTTAAGAAAGACTTTCAAACAGTGCTCTTTAGGGGTGGAATGAACTGTCCTATGAGAAAATAATTCTTTAGGAGTATTCATGCAGAGGTCAGGAGGTCATGCACATCAGAAATAGTGTTCTAAGTAGAGGAAATTCTATCCCTAAAAACATGGTTGGGTCAAGCAATCCTTCAGAATTTTCTAACCTCTTAATTCTATTACTTCAGTCATATGGTATATGTTTTGCCTGCATCAGATACTGATTTCATATTTATAATAATTCTCTTAGGTTGGTAAAGGCTCTATTATTTATTTTGTGTAAAAGTAAATATAAGCATGAAATGAAAGTATATGTTTAATATTAATATGGAAGTAAAAGCATAAGACAGGGCAAAGTTTACTTCTACTCAGTGTGAGATTTTCTATGAGGATGCTTATAAAATCAGACTTGAATTCATGAAAAGGATCGTGAATATATATCTAATGTGTGTTAAAAACATTAAATCACCAATTATCTGGCAATAATATGTGTACTTCCAGGAGCCTGAATAACATGGATACTTGGGTATTAGTGGATTTGCCCCTAAGAAAATATGAGGGGCCATAAGTGGGAAACTTGACACGAAGAGCCAAATGCAACTAGGGAATTAGAGCATGAAGGAGCCAAAAGAACAGATGGGCAGAAGAGGCAATGCGGTTAGCAACGATTTCAGGGACGGTGAGGCTTCTGCCAATGATGCCACCATTAACACTTGCCATCCAGAAAGGCATGTCATCAACTTTTATTATGGTAATTCTTGGGGTCATAGCACATCATCATAATAGATCTAGTTCTACCATCACTCATTTTACCTGGAATGCTATTCTAGGAAATAGGCTTGAACTTAAGAAAGTTAAGATTAGGGAATTTACTAAGCCATATACAGTACTCAGAAAAGTGCTTCATTGAGTGAATATTCAATTGACCAGAGTGTATACATGTCCCATCAGGAGGTGGTACAGGAGTAAGATTAGATCTTTGCAGGAGCCATTAAAGAGAGTTCAGAGTGTCAAGAAGCTAAACTTCTTTGGAAAAGCCTACCTTCAAAACAAAGCAAAGTTGGTGTTAGGTCTCTGAAGAATGGGGTAGTATCCCTTGAGACGCCTTGAGAAATGCAAAGAGCTCTCCCTGAGCTGGTAAGGCATTCAAATGGTTACTCTGTGTTCTTTGAAAAATCATTCTGGTAAAATTAAAGGGCATCTATCATTTTCAGGAGTGACTCTATTTTTAGAGTTCTATGTTTTAAAAATTTGTTTCTAATTTTTTATTTCCTTGATGATATTTATAAAGTTAGGATAGTCACTCAAATACCCACCTTCCTACTTAGTTCTGACTTTCAAACATTTATAACCAAATAGAGTACATTTATGCATATTTGCATCCATAATCAGTTTAGTCCAAGAAAAGGACAAATATGAATATGAGGTGGGGCACTGATATAGTTTATCCTTCAAAGAACTGCCCCCCTCCCCACGGTAGATTAAGGAGCTGAAAGTAATTTAAAGGGCATCCATGGAACTCAAGGCAACACTTCTTAAAACAATGTTTGCCTGTCTCTCCCATTCTCTAACTCTCGATCTCCAAAACCCTTCATCCTATTTCTATGCGCTGACATTCAGGAAGCTCTGCCACATTCAGTGAGCAAGTGGTTTTTGTCTTTGCTCTCCTCCCATCTTCCCTGCCTCCTCCAGTCCTCTTTCTATCCACGTGCTTAATTGTGAAACACAAAATCTCAAAGATGAGACTGTAAAGAGAAAACTTAGATTTGGGGGAAGGTAAAAGATGAGTAAACAAAAATTATCTTAAGCAGTAGGGGAACTCTAGATGTGCTAATAAACTTTGTTACCTTTATTAATTTGTTTGACAAATAGTCATTGAGCATATACATGTTCCAGGTACTATCTTATTGTAATACATCAGTGAGCAAAGCAGACAATGATCCATGCTTTTATGCAGCTTATGTGACAGCAGAAGACTGACAATAAAATTCTATGGAGAAGAAAAGGAAAGGTAGATACAATTAGGGAAAACTGGGATTTGGGGTCAAAGAGGTAACACATGGAATGAGGTTAGTAAAATCATGAATGGCTTCCTAGATACTTGTTAAATATTTATGAAATAGGAAACCCTGTTAGAGATTTGAACAGACTTTACCTATTAGTCAAGAAGAGAAAAGTTGATGAGAGAACTGAGTTATTACATGAAACACAGTGGTATAGAATTGCTGAACTCAAAAGAACTTTCCTCACAGCAGCCCTTTCCCATCCCCCCCATAATAAGAGTAAATATACTTTGCAGATTTTTTTGTTACAGAAACTGTCACCTAATAATTGCTGATTACCACTAACAGAAGAAAAAAATTTTTTCAGAGCTTTATTTTGAGATACACTATTGATGGATTGGCTCTTCAGAATAATTCATGGTAAAGAAAATTAGTTCATATTTCAAAAAGAAAAATAATTAGAATAATAATATAAGTGATCCAGTTAATGGTCTGTCATACTAAAAAATCTAAAGAATCAAGCTAAAATACATCAGTAACATCTTTCTACTATTAAACACAACATCAATTATTTAGTTTTAGCCAAAGATCATTCATGATATAATATTAATGTTATTTGAATCTTCTGGTTTTGTTTGTATTTGACTTATACATGTTTTATGGTTTTAATTTATAGTTGTGTTAAAAAACAATAAGTATAATAAATGCATAGCTGGTGATAGGTTTATAGATTTTTAATGCAATATTGTGATAATTATTAAGTCAACATGGGGGTGATCTATTTACAAAAGAAATCTGTGTATTCGTTATAGGTGAGAAATGTGGGTTTGTGCTTGTAATTAATGACATGATCAGCTTGTTTTTCATTTGTAAGTAAAGAGAATCCAGAGAATAATACCTAGGCCACTTACGGAGCAGGGTGCTTGTGAGAGTTCAGTGCTCACCAGACTATGGTGCCTGGAGGGAGACCCCAGACGGCCGAGAGCCCTGAGCCCAGGAGCCCAGGGGCCTGCTGAGTGAGCAATAGGCAGAGGGAAATATGAGGGAGCTTGGGATTTCCTGGAGCCCCGTCCCTGATATTTCTGTTTCTTCTACTCCATCTTCTTATAACAACAAAAGATTCTTGGTTTCAGGAACCAGAAAAATTGGGACATACTTTAGTACATGTAACAGTAAACATGTTTTCATAGAATGAAAGTGAAAAAAGAAATCAGCCAGATTGTTATTTTCTATAGAAAAATGCTCTCCCAGTTCCTAAACAACTAATTTATACATAAACTTTGGGAAAGTATTAATGATAAGCAGTAGACTATGTACAGTGTGTTGTTTTTGTCTTTATATGTTTTGGCCATCTTAATATCTAACATAAATACATATGTGATATACTATATAAGGCACACTATATAATCAGTACCCTTTACATAATATGTATAATCCTATAGGTGCTATTAGAAAGACAAAATTCTCAAAATTTCTGCAATAATTTATTTTCATCTAGAAGCACAGCATTATTTACCTCCTGCTACTCTATACATTCCATGAGGAACAAAGACAGTGAGAAAGGGCTGAAAATTATCATCCAGACAAATCCTGAAGGTGAGGAGGGGAACCACCTTTCACGGCGTGAGAATTGTCTAGATTATTGCTCCGATTCAGTGTCTTGCCTTGGGAGGGAGGACATGGATGCAGAGGCGTCTCAGGCTACAGAGGTTCTACCTTCAGACCCAGAAACCATGGTAACTGATGTACACAGTGCAGGCTTCTTCCTGTGCTCCTGCGAATTTTCTAGATCTTTACAGCTGGGACTTGAAACACTGCTGTACAGTCAGCCAATCCCGCAGATTCTGCAGCTCATTGCCCTTTCCTGACATGACTGGCATTAGTTTCTGGATGAATGTGCACAGAAGGCAACATTGTGGAAAGAAGGGATTAACTTTGTGCTGTTCTGTTTTGCTATGATCATTATGTGACAAATTACGGTAGCGCTCTTTATTTTATTATTTTAATTAAATTCGCAGGAGGCAAAGAAAAGTGAAGAGATGTAATATCCTTAATCTAAAAGCAGATGGTTTCATTCTTTCTAAATATGACATTTATATTTTTCTCCTAAAGGAATATTCCAGAGATTATCTGTCTTGTGAACTATAAATAAAATAAGGAATAAGCTTCAGGATATGGTGTGTGTGTGTGTAAATTGGGGCTGGTGACATAAAGCTAGAATTTTGTTAAATCAAATACCTTGAATTGTAGAAAGCAGCTTTATTATTTTGAGGTTCCACAGTTCCTCAATGTGTCATTAAATAAAGTCCACGAATTAGCATGTAAACCCTCCATTCATAGCACCTAAAAAATATTGAACTTATCTTTTAAAGAACAATTCAGGAGTCAGACCACCTCAGTCTTACCATCTCCACCACCCCTCAGTTTCATCATCTGTGAAATGAGGATAAGAATAGTTCCTATTTCTTTGAAATCTTATGAGGATTAAATGATTTAATGTATATATAATTCATGAATATACCTAGAATTTAGTGTTTCATAAATGTTATCTATTTTCATCAAAATTATCATTATTATTTTACTATTACTGAACAATCTGATATAAAATAGGATTTCAAAAATAAAGTGAATCATTAAAAAACAAAAAATAATTTAAGTACTAGGGAAAAGGAAATCGATTTCACAATTGCTTCAAATAATAAATAAATAAATAAAATTATTGCCTTCTTAATTAGAAAGTGTCTCACAGATCATGCATTGCAAATGCCACACTACAACTGTGGACACGAGATACAACAGGACCAGTTACTAACCCAGGGCCCTGGAGATGGTCAGTATATCGAAGCAGGTTGGAAGAGGTCATCTGATTCAAGTTTCCTAATTTCTAGTCCATGTCTACCCCTTACACAAAATCCCTTTATAATTCTTATACTATAGTTTATGCAAAACTCAACTTTCAGATGATATAAATTAACTTGCAATGTTACTGGATCTAGTAGGAAAGGTCTTCCTGTTACTGGGTCTGCTTATGTGTGTGTGCATGCCTACAAATAAGTGTGCACAAGTGTGTATTTATGTTTTTTAATAGCTGATAATGACAATAAACTTCTTATTTTGCTGATGATGTGTTATATGTTTCAAAGTTATCAGTAAGTACAATTCAGTGGCTAATAGCATCAGCTTTGAAATGAGACAGACCAATATTTGCATCTCAAAATCTCACATCCTGACTCTGCATTCTAATAGTTGTGTCTTTTTCCTTATTTGTATAATCAGAGTAACAGTAAAAACTCCCTTATGGCTTTATTATGAGGGTAAAATGAGATAAAATAGATATAGCCTTTCAAACACCTTACAATAAACAGTTAATTTTAGCTCTAATTGTTACTGATGTAGAGAATTTCTGGTTACAGATTTGTTACCAAATGATTCTTTAGTATTTTTCCAATATTTCTATGCCTACATTTTTTCATTGCTAGCTTTTACACATGGTAGAAGTCAAACCAAGAATACATGGTAAAATTTAAGGGCTTTTGGAAATACTGGACCTCTAGATATCTATTCACTTCTGAACTTCTGCACACCTACAATGTCTACATCGATAGCAGAGTCTCTACCTTGGTTGCATGAAGAATCATCTGGAGAAATTTTAATTTCTAAGTCCTAGTGACAATTAAATTGGCATTTCTGAGATAGGACCCAGAAATCAATAGTTTGTAAATGCTCTCTGGGTTTCCAATGTGCAGTCAAGGAAGAGAACTGGTATGTGATATTAGGTATGATTACAGGTTCTTTGGTCAATGGGGCACAACACAAACACACTGATACAGATGAAAAGCAAAACTCTTCTGCACTTACTGCTCCACTGAGAGAAGGCTGCCATGCAGGGCCCCCTAAGGTGTTGCACTGGGGACAGGTAACTGTGAGCTGGAGCTGTGAAAGGAGGTTTATGTATGGCAAGTAGGGCAGGGATCGTGGGGGCAGGGGGACTTCAGCTAGGTAGGTTTCATGGGCTTCCTGCAGGTTGGGTGTTTTGAATAATTTCTTAGGCCCAGGAAAGAAGGGACCATCCCTGGTAGGTAGCTGGGGCTCTTGCACTGTTGTATATGACTGCATTGTAACCCAGGGGTGTAAGAGCCTGAGAAGGGAAGTAGTTGGGGTGGAGCCTCAGCAAACTGCAAAGAGAGAGAACTGAGAGTTTTTAAACAGGACTTCAAAATTGGGTCAAGACTAGAAGTGAAATGTTACAAGAACCACTGCTCTAGATCCTTATGTAAAATGCAATACTCTTTAAATGTACTCATCCAGGAGTACATTAAAACATAATGTAGGGAAAAGACTGCCATACTGTTCATCAGAAGACTTGGGAGGTGGATAGGGTCTGCCACTTACCAAATATGGGACCAAATTATTTAATCTGAGATTTTGTTCCTTTTTCCATCAAATGGGCAAGACATCTGCCAGGCCAACCTCTGAATACTGTGATGACTATACAATAAATCAATGCTCATGGATAAATGCTTGGTAATCATGAACATTCTCAATCTAAATAATCATTTTTTTATTGGATGTTATTCCTTTTCGCATAAGACAGGAAGTGACTGAGGTGCACAGATGTGGGAAGACAGAAAAAAGGGAGAAAGAAGTTGGTTATTGAAAATAGATATAGCCCTCCAATCAAGCGTGATACCAAAAGCAAGCCGCCATTCTACTGTCACACGGGCAATGCAGGGCCCCCTCCAGCACCAGGGGAAAGCAGGCAAGTTTTCTCTTAAACTGATTCCCCCTCTTATGATCCCCCTGCACGTTCCAACCCGTGTAACACAGCTACCAAGACTTCAGATGCCCCTTTACAGTTTTTCCAGAGACAGCCAAATATAACCTGACACAAAATGGGAGTTCTCCTAATCCCCCCTCTTTCTTTTGCTCTTCTGATCTGTCAGGGAATCCGGTCCATTCCTGTTCCTTAATGTTCCCTCCCTCCGCTCGGCCTCAGCACTTATCACTTACCATTCGAAACCTCCTGGTAGACTTTCCTGCCTTCAAACCTTCCCCCAAACCAGCCCTTTCTCTGGTCTGAGGCTGATATTCCTAAAATGTAACTGCTCAAGTGACTCTGTAGTTTAACATCACTATTCAAATTTCTAGAAAGCACCACTCAGTTTCACCCACTGTGCCTTCTTTTGTATTGTTTCCTATGCCCTAGAATGCTCTTCTTACCCTTCTCCATGAAAAAAGTTTTTGTAAAGAGGAAACAATTTCTTACTTTAAAATTTGTGAAGGATAAAGGTCAATTACTTCTTACATTTTAGGAATTAAGTTGATTGGGTATTTGGTTAGTTTATTTTATTCAACAGGTTTGATTCTTATTCAGCATATCACGAAATGCTGAAATGTCAAAAATTCTGCAATGCTCTTCTCAGAATTGAGGATGGAATATGGAATAAAAAGCTCCCAAACCGACTTCCAGGAAGATGGCGGTGTGAGCAGGGCGGCAGAAATCTCCTCCCAACACTATATTTATCTACGAAAACACAGAAAATACATCTATTCCTAAAAGAGAGACTAGAATACACAGGAAAGCACACAGCCTGCAGCTACACCCGAGAGGACTCGGCACAACAAGAGGCGGGTAAGATATGGAGCCGCGAACCGGCGGGACCCAAGCCCTCCCCCAACACAGCGCACCAGCGGGAGGAGAGGATTCAGAGCTGGGAGGGAGTGGAAGTACACCCCGCGAAGTAGCCAGCCCCGGTGATCTGCGCGGGGAGCGCTGACCCACATTGCGCAGTGCAGCGGAGATTGGAGAGACAGAGGGGCAGGATCTGAGCAGGGAACGCGCCAGGGTGCTTGCAGCCGGCTCCCGGGAAGGAAAAAAAAAAAAAGCGCGCGCTTTCTTCAGCAGTCTTAAAGAGACAGGAGCCCAGCGGAGGAGCCGGATCGCCGCAGCACACTCAGCCCAGCAGGCTGGGAGTCCTGGGGAGTTTCAGACACCTTAGCTGGCGACTGAGGAAGCGTAGCCATACTTAACACTTCTCACTGAGATCAACAGCCTCCTATTCGTTCCCACCCCTGCCAGAGCGATAAAGGGCCCTGCGGGGCGGCATAGTCACAGCTGTGGAATAGTGGGGCAATAGCGCCACCTAGAGCATTCCCACAGAATCTACGTCCGGTGGGCATTTTTTTTTGTTTTTTTTGTTTTGTTTTGTTTTCTGTTTTGTTTTTGTTTTTCTTTTCTTTCTTTTTTTCTTTTTTTCTTTCTTTCTTTCTTTTTTTTTCTCTTTTTTTTTCTTCTCTTTTTAAAGTCTTAAAGAGCCCAGCTGACATACGTGGCAACTATCAGTGACCAATTATATAGCCATGAAAAGACAGAGGAATATGGTTCAGACCAAAATCAACCAGACAACCCCAGAGAGAGAGTCTGAAGGGATGGAAATGCACAGCCTCCCTAAAAACAAATTCAGAATAAAAGTCATAACCATGCTGATGGACCTACAGGGAAATGTGCAAGAGATGAGGGAGGAAGTGAGGGAACGGAGGAAAGACAATACAGAAATCAGACAAGCGATCGACGGGCTTAACAGCAGAATGAATGAGATGCAAGAGACTGTTAATGGAATAGAAAACAGAGAACAGGAGTACAGAGCAGCTGAGGCAGAGAGAGATAAAAGGATTTCTAGGAATGAAAGAATATTAAGAGAACTGTGTGACCAATCCAAACGGAACAATATTCGCATTATAGGAGTACCAGAGGAAGAAGAGAGAGAAAAAAGGGATAGAAAGTGTCTTTGAAGAAATAATTGCTGAAAACTTTCCCTCGCTGGGGAAGGAAGTAGTCTCGCAGTCCACCGAAGCTCATAGATCTCCCAAGACAAGGGACCCAAGGAAGACAACACCAAGACACATAATAATTAAGATGGCAAAGATCAAAGATAAAGACTGGGTATTAAAGGCAGGTAGAGAGAGAAAAAAGATCACCTACAAAGGAAAACCCATCAGACTATCATCAGACTTCTCAAAAGAAACCTTACAGGCCAGAATAGAATGGCATGATATATTTAACGTAATGAAACAGAAGGGCCTCAAACCAAGAATATTGTATCCAGCACGATTATCATTTAAATATGATGGAGGGATTAAACAATTTCCAGATAAACGAAAGTTGAGAAAGCTTGCCTCTCATAAACCATCACTACAGGATATCTTAAATGGATTGCTCTAGATGGAAGCACACCTAAGGCTAAAAAGATGTCACCAGAGAAAAAAAAATTATAGCAAAGAAAGCAGACCATCCAAATGCGAACTAAAGGCAAAGAATAAAACACCTAGTATAGAAAGAATGGAGGAGGAGGAATAAGAAGGGAGAGAAAGAAAGAAACATCGGACTGTGTTTACAATAACTTAACAAGAAAGTTAAGTTAGATTGTAAGATAGTAAAGAAGCAACCCTTGAACCCTTGGTAACCACAAATCTAAAGCCACCAATGGCAATAAGTACATACCTATCAATAATCACCCTAAATGTAAATGAACTGAATGCACCAATCAAAAGACACAGAGTAACAGAATGGATAAAAAAGCAAGACCCATCTATATGCTGCCTACAAGAAACTCACCTCAAATCCAAAGATATACACAGACTAAAAGTGAAGGGATGGAAAAAGATATTTCATGCAAACAACAAAGAGAAAAAGCAGGTGTTGCAGTACTTGTATCAGACAAAATAGACTTCAAAACGAAGAAAGTAGCAAAAGATAAAGAAGGACACTACATAATGATAAAGGGGTCAGTCCAACAAGAAGATATAAGCATTATAAATATGTATGCACCCAACACAGGAGCGCCAGCATATGTGAGACAAATACTAACAGAATTAAAGGAGGAAATAGACAGCAATGCATTCATCTTAGGAGACTTCAACACACCACTCACTCCAGAGGACAGATCAACCAGATAGAAAATAAGTAAAGACACAGAGGCACTGAACAACACACTAGAACAGATGGACCTAACAGACATCTACAGAACTCTACACCCTAAAGCAACAGGATACACATTCTTCTCAAGTGCACATGGAACATTTTCCAGAATAGACCACATACTAGGCCACAAAAAAGAACCTCAGTAATTTCAAAAATATTGAAATCCTACCAACCAACTTCTCAGATCACCAAGGTATAAAACTAGAAATAAATTTTAGAAAGAAATCCAAAAGGCTCACAAATACATGGAGACTTAACAACACTCTCCTAATTAATCAATGGGTTAGCGACCAAATCAAAACAGAAATCAAAGAATATATGGAGACTAATGACAACAACAACACAAAGCCACAACTTCTGTGGGACGCAGCAAAGGCAGTTCTAAGAGGAAAGTATATTGCAATCCAGGTCTATTTAAAGAAGGAAGAACATTCCCAAATGAATAGTCTAAAGACACAATTACTGAAATTGGAAAAAGAAGAACAAATGAGGCCCAAAGTCACCAGAAGGAGGGACATAATAAAGATTAGAGAAGAAATAAACAAAATTGAGAAGAATAAAACAATAGAAAAAATCAATAAAACCAAGAGCTGGTTCTTTGAAAAAATAAACAAAATAGATAAACCCCTAGCCAGACTCATTAAGAGAAAAAGCGAATCTATACACATAAACACAATCAGAAATGAGAAAGGAAAAATCACGACCGACCCCACAGAAATACAAAGAATCATAAGAGAATATTATGAGAATCTATATGCTAACAAGCTGGAAAACATAGAAGAAATGGACAACTTCTTAGAAAAATACAACCTTCCAAGACTGACCAAGCAAGAAACAGAAAAAGTAAACAGACCAATCACCAGCGACGAAATCGAATTGGTAATCAAAAAACTACCCAAGAACAAAACCCCCGGGCCTGATGGATTCACCTCTGAATTCTACCAGACATATAGAGAAGAAAAAACACCGATTCTCCTTAAAGTTTTCCAAAAAATAGAAGAGGAGGGAATACTTCCAAACTCATTCTATGAAGCCAGCATCACTCTAATACCAAAACCGGGCAAAGACCTCACCAAAAAAGAAAATTACAGACCAATATCACTGATGAACGTAGATGCAAAAATACTCAACAAAATATTAGCAAACCGAATTCAAAAATACATCAAAGAGGATCATACACCATGATCAAGTGGGATTCATCCCAGGGATGCAAGGATGGTACAACATTCGAAAATCCGTCAACATCATCCACCACATCAACAAAAAGAAGAACAAAAACCACATGATCATCTTCATAGATGCTGAAAAAGCATTTGACAAAATTCAGCATCCATTCCTGATTAAAACTCTCAACAAAATGGGTATAGAGAGCAAGTACCTCAACATCATAAAGGCTATATATGACAAACCCACAGCTAACATCATACTTAACGGCGAGACGCTGAAAGCTTTTCATCTAAGATCTGGAACAAGACAAGGATGCCCACTCTCTCCACTGTTATTCAACATAGTACTGGAGGTCCTAGCCACAGCAATCCGACAAAACAAAGACATACAAGGCATC
>JAVSCE010006595.1:0-95853 GCA_032199065.1 Smutsia gigantea
AAGTCAGCTATCTAAACTTCCACCTTAAGAAACTAGAAAGAGAAAAAAATTAAACCTAAAGTAAAAAGAAGGAAGGAAATAATGACAAAAAATGGAAATCAATGAAATAGAAAACAACAGTTGAGAAAATCAAAGACCCCTAAAGCTGGCTATTTGTAAAGATAAATAAAATTATTAAACATGTAGCTAGAGTAATCAAGAAATAAACAGAAAATACCCAAATAACCAAAATCAGGAATGAAAGAGGCAACACCACTACACATCCTAGAGATATTAAATAGGTAATAAAAGAAATATTATTTTCATGCTCATAGATTTGATAGCTTAGATGGAATGGATACATTATTTTATCCAAAAAATGGATAAAAATATTAATTATGAAAACAAATCAAGAAGAAATAGAAAATACAAAGGGACCTGGGACCTGTATCTATAAAATGCACTAGAATCATCCTGTAAAACATTCACACACACAGAGAAACTATGCCTGATGATTTCACTGGTTAATTCTGTCAAATATTTAATTTAAAAGAACACCAATGTTACTCATGTTTCTTTCAAAACTGAGAAGGAGGGAATATTTCTCTATTTTCTGAAATCATCATTACACTGAAACAAAGATTACAAAGAAAGAAACTACAGACCATGATCTCTCATGAATAAATAACAAAATAATTGCAAATCATATATATGTATATGTTTGATTAAATATTTACTACATTAACATATGAATATATTTATAAATACATATATTTTATAGGTTGTGAACTAGTGAGTTTTACCCCATAAATGTAAAATTTGATAATATTGAAGAATAAATTCATGTAAATTGCCATATATCAAAAGCACTGGACAAAATCCAATGCCAACTTGTTAATAAAATCTTTTATCAAACTGAGAACTTTGTCAGCTTCCTCAAAGGGCATCTGTGATAAGTCTTAATCTAATATCATAATGGTGGAAGAATAAAAGCTTTCCTAATAAGATTGAGAGCAAGGTAACACTATCCGTTCTTACCACTTGTTTTCAATATTGTACTTGAGTTCTTAACAGTACAATTATTCAAAAACAAGACATAGAAGTCTTCTAGATTGGGAAGGAGAAAGTAAAATTTTATTTCCAGATGATATGACTATCCATGTAGAAAATTCTAAAGAGCTTGCAGAAAACATACCAGAACTAATAAGTGTATTAACAAGTTTACAGGATAAAAGTTCAATGTAAAAAATAAATTATATTTCTATATCCTAATGATAGCATTAAAAATATCATAAAGTACTTGATTTAGTATTTGATTAGTTTTAATGAAATCTAACAAAATATGTGAAAGATTTGTTCCTGGATGTTTCAAAACTTTTCTGAGAGAAATGAAAAAAAATCATAAATAAATGTAGAGATACATCAGATTCAAAGGAAAACTCAATGTTTTTGACATGTCAGTATTTCCAAACTGACCTATAGATTCAATGCAATTCTGATCAAAATCCCAGGAGGATATTTTATGTGTAAATTAACAAGATGACTAAATTTAAATGGAAATATAGAGGATCTAGATAAGAACAATTTTGAAATAGGAAAATTAAGTAGGAGACCTCACACTAGACCTAACACATACTTAAATAAAACTTCAGTAATCAAGATAATATGGCATTAGAGTAAGGGATAGACATATATATCAAAAGAATAGAGAATCCAGAAGTAGATCCACAAATTGATTTTTGACAAAGGAAGCAAGTATGTCAGTAGCAAAAGATTTTTTTTTTAATTTGGTACTAGAACAATTGGAAATCAATATTAAAAAAATACTTTGACTCCTTCCTTGTTTCATATATAAAAATTAACTCAAAATAGATCATAAAGTTAACTATAAAACCTAGAAACTAATATTTCTAGAAATCAGGAGAAAACCTTTGTGACTTTGGGTAGCAGAGATTTCTTAAGACACAAAAAGCACAAGTTGTAAAGGAAAACATTGATAAATTGCATTCATTAAAGTTAAAAACTTTTTCTCTTTAAAAATCCTGTTAATAAAAAGACCAAATTACTTACAAAACACTGGGTGAAAATATTTGCAACACAGATAAATAAAAAAGAACTTGTTATTAGTATTTACAAAGAACTCCGAAAACTCAGTAATATGGAGACGACTTAATTGAAAAATGGGCAAAAGATTTGAACAGACCCTGCACCAAAGAAGAGCTGCCAAATAAGCACATGAAAAGATGCTTAGTCATGAGTCATGGGGAAATGAAAAATGAAAATCATAAGATACTTCTCTACGCTTACTAGCATAGCTGAATTAAAAAAGACTGACAATAGCAAGTGTTTGTCAGGATGCAAAACGAACCCTCCTACATGAGGAATGCAAAATGATTAAAATAATTTTGTAAAGCAGTCTGGCAATTTATTGCAAAATTAATAATAACTTTAGCATATGTGCCTGCAGTTTAACTTCTATGTTTTCACCTAAGAGAAATGAGAATGTATATCCATCAAAGGACCTGTATGCAAATATTTAAAGGAGCTTTAGTAGTGTCAAAAACTAGAATGAACCCAGAAGCCCACCAACTAGAATTGATAAATAAGTCAATATATGTTTATGCAATGAGATATTCAACAATAAAAAGAACAACCTATGATATATGCAACATCATGGATAAATCTCAAAAGCTAAATGGAATAAAACCGAATACCAAAAGGCTGCACTCTGTATGACTTCATTTTATATGACATTCTGAACAAGACAAAACCTTAGGGACAGAGATTACATGATTGGGTTGCCAGGGGCT
The DNA here is from genome assembly GCA_032199065.1 of Smutsia gigantea. Lineage (NCBI taxonomy): Eukaryota > Metazoa > Chordata > Mammalia > Pholidota > Manidae > Smutsia > Smutsia gigantea. The sequence continues at coordinate 2,790 of JAVSCE010006595.1, forward strand.
GGGGCTGGGGAAGGGTCCATGGTAGGTTTGATTAAAATATTCTCTTTCTTAATTGTAGTAGTAGCTACATGATTATATATTTGTCAAAACTCATGAAATTTTATTCCAAAAAGGGTGAATTTTATTTCATATAAATCATACTATAATGAACCTGACTTAAAAACAAATTTATAACGATCTTTCAGAATGCCTGCAGTGATCATGTATCTTTTTGGTCATTTTTTTCCTTTTTTTCTTATACAAGTAACTCCAACACATGGAAAAAATTAACTCAAGCTATTCAGAAAGGGTATCAATGAAGAGTAAAACTTTCCTATGTTCTCTGTCTTTCCAGTACTACCCCCTGAATTAACTACTTTTAATTATTTTTCATTTTAACTTGTTTTAGAACATACCTCTCTCATCTACATTTATCACTAGAAACTAATTTGTTAATTTATAAAATACTCAATGTCTTCCTGCTATGAAACATGAGGAATTAACTCATATTGCCCTACTGTGATAACTCCAATTTTTTGTTTTCTGTCATTATTAATTTTAATTCTCACTGATCACCTTTGTATATGTAATACTTGAGATATATATCATCTTTAGACGGTTTCTCTTCACTCCTATTGCTTACGATGAGGAAGCTAGCTTCTTTCCCTTCAACTTCCCAGCTTCAGTCAGGGCGACCATTATTTTCACATAGTCAAGGTTTGTAACACTTTTATCCTATCCCAATTGACAAGGTCAAATGTATTTATTTTCTCTTACATAGAAATCAATTTGAAATCATGCAAAATTTTAGACGGTACTGCAATTTTCTGGTACAGCTATTTAATTCCTCTGTTCGCTCTCCCCTGCTCAATGGTTTTTTGTTGGTGATGGTAGAAGTTTGTAGCTGGTTTACCCATTTGACTAAAATTTTAAAGATATGAATAGCTTCATCTTGGGCATGAAATTTACTTTTTTCTTGAGGACGTTTGAGCCCTCTGGCTTCCTGTTTTGGTTTAGGTTGACTACTCTGGATCCTGCTGCTCATTTCTCTTCTGAGGATTATTTTCATTGCTTCCTAGTTTAGTTCTATTGTTTCTTGACTCTGCCGTTTTATCTTCCTTGGATCTCTTTTCATCCGCTGGATGACCTAATCGAGTAGATATTTTTGTGTGTATTTCCAAGTAAATGTTTTTTCATAAAGGGTGAGTACAAGGTAAAGTCTCTGTCTTTGCATGTGCCAAAAAGTCTAATGTTTTGTGTCACAGTTACTGATATTTTACAGGGTTGTATAATTTTAAATCAAAAATTGTTTTCCTCTCAGAATTGTTAAGCAATGCTTTGTTATCTTCCACAGTCTAGTGTTGTTGGTAAGATTCTAAGGCCAATCTGAAACTACCTCCTTTGCGTATGACTTATTTTCAGTTTTCCGCACAGTATGTTCCCTTTGCTTTGGTATTCTGAGTTCCACAGATATGTCTACATATGGACCTTGTTTCACTCATGGTTCTGGGTACTTGCAAACCCAGGATCCATGCCATTCCAGTTTTGCAATATTTTCTTCTTTTATTTTTTTTATTACCTTCTATCCTTATTTTACCTCTTCTCTCTTATTAGAATTATATTAGATGATTTGAGCTTTCTGGAGTGAACCTTAATGTCTTTAACTTTTGTTCTTCTATCCAAATTTTATTCTTTGTCTTCAAGTTTCCACATTTTGATTGATTTTCTCACCAAGCACAGCTAAGAAATGTCTTCCCCAAATATCTGGTGATCCTTGGTTGTTCATTTCTGTTTATAAATGAAAGACTAGGTAGAGTATTACAAGAGTAGTTGAGAGTAGATTTTTTCTGCTATTAAGCTTCTTCCATGAATGCAAAAGTTGAGTCGGAATCCTGTGCTTGCATGCTCATTTATTTATTTACTTATTAATTCAACAAATATGTAAAAGCACCTACTTGTTCTGGGAAATATTAAACTACCATGGTGAGTAAAACAAAGTGTTTCTTTTTCTTATGGACTTTATGTTGAGAGGAGGAGACATGAGCAAAATACATCCAAATAAATGAGTACTAACACACTGAGATATGAAGAAAGGACCATGGTTCTATGAAAGCATGTAATAAAATAGATACATTAGGACACTTAGCTGCTAGGGACAGAAAACCAACTGAAGCTGAACTAAGACAAGAGAATGGCTCTTTTAGTGCAGTTCCGGTCTCAAAGGTCGGGGAATGGGTGAGGGTGATCAAAGTGAACAGACTTCCAGTTATAAGATAATAAACTTCAGGGGATGTAATGTGCAGTGTAGTGATTATAGTTAATGATACTGTATATTTGGAAGTATATATATATTTTAAATTCTTTTTTTATTAAGGAATTATTGATATACACTCTTACGAAGGTTTCACATGAAAAAACAATGTGGTCACTACATTTACCCATAGTATCAAGTCCCCCACCCATACCCCAATGCAGTCACTGTCCATCAGTGTCGTAAGATGCCACAGATTCACTATTTGCCTTCTCTGTGCTACAGTTTTCCCTGTGACCCCCCACACCATGTGTACTAAACATAATACCCCACAATCCCCTTCTCCCACCCTCCCCACCCGCCCTCCCACACCCCTCCCCTTTGGTAACCACTAGTTTCTTCCTGGAGTCTCTGAGTCTGCTGCTATTTTGTTCCTTCAGTTTTGCTTCGTTGTTATACTCCACAAATGAGGGAAATCATTTGGCACTTGTCTTTCTCCGCCTGGCTTATTTCACTGAGCATAATATCCTCCAGCTCCATCCATGTTGTTGCATATGGTAGGATTTGTTTCTTTCTTATGGCTGAATAGTATTCCATTGTGTACATGTACCACCTCTTCTTTATCTATTCATCTACTGATGGACACTTAGGTTACTTCCATATCTTGGCTATTGTAAAAAGTGCTGCAATAAACATAAGGGTGCATATGTCTTTTTGAATCTGAAAAGTTGTATTCTTTGAGTAAGTTCCAAGGAGTGGGATTCTGGGTCAAATGGTATTTGTATTTTTAGTTTTTTGAGGAACCTCCATATTGCTTTCCACAATAGTTGAACTAGCTTACATTCCCACCAGCAGTGTTGAAAGTATATTTTAAGACAGTATATTTTAAGATCTTAAAAGTTCTCATCACAAATTTGTAACTATGTGAGGAGATGGATGTTAACTAAATTGGCTGTGGTAATCATGTCACAATATATACACATATAAAATAATTATGTTGTACACCTTAAACAAATACAATGTTATATGTCAATTATATCCCAATGAAACTGGGAAAAAAAATTCCCACTGTTCCTCATCATTTGAAGCCATTTTCACCATCTTGGAGTTCTAATAAAAGACAGAAATGAAAAAATTATACAGTGGGAACACAAAAGAGAAGTAACAGTGATCCTCCTTATCTAGAAGCATACAAAAATGCAAGGGAAGTAGGGACAGTTGGGAGCATTTCTTTTGGAAATAACGCAGATGAAATCCCATAGCATCCAGCTGTTAATCTGAGGCTTAGCAGGTGTTTCTTCCACAATTCATAAGATGCAAAAGGGGCACATTTCTCTCACAAGTTTTCCAATATAGGTTTGCTTAGCAAAGAAATCACTTTCAGATAACTCTGTGTTCACAACAATCAAATAATTCTCTTTGACAATTCTAATGACATGATTCTCTTTGGTGTCTTGGATTTCTGTTAAAATAGAGTATTTTAAATTATATATTTGGAATTATCAGGGACTTTTAATTTAACACAGTGTGGTTTCTCTCTCTTTGCACACCAATATATAATGTAATATATAGTTTTTGACAGATTTCTTTCATAGTCTGGAATTTGAACAATGAAAACCAAGACCTATGCTAATGAAAGCTGACGTGATCAAAACAGAAATCATCAATCCCACTAAGTTTAATACAGCTCTAAGTCCAAAGAAAAAAATTTAAATCTTATTACAAGCAGCTGGAAAAGAATGAAGTTTGCTTTGCTTAAATGTAACTAAAGCTGAAGGACAGAAAATGGACATTAGTACGTGTTATTGGAGTAGGCATATGTACCCCTATTGTAGGAAAAGGGTAAAGTAGAATTACTTAGAGATCAAATAGCCCTTAAATGAGAGGCCCCACCCCCCCCTCCCCCCCGCCCCTGGAAGTTCAGGAATGATTTCTGAAGGAAGCATGAAGAAACATTTGTTATTGCTCTCATGAGGAATGTCATTAGCCAGATTTCTTGGAGGAGATGTGGGGAATAACTGATTTTCCCGTTGTGATAGCTCCTGTCTCTGAACTGAAATGATCTCATGTTGGTGCATCTTTTTGCAGTTGCAAAGTGTTTACATTTTCCAAAATGGTGACCATAATCTGCCTCATGCCCCCAAGTCTGAAAAGAAAGCTGAATTTATCGAATGGAAAAACCATTTAAGATCAAAGTTTGCCACAAGACCAACAGTTTGGGGACCATGATAAGAACTGCTTTGAAGCCACTGAGGAGTTCATATTATGTGCACGTGTGTATGTGTGTAATCTTCCAAACAAATGACCTTCAAGATGCTCTTTCCTGTCTTCCAAGTCTGCACTAAATGACTTGAAGTTTGTCTGCAAAGTTATGAGTAGAGAAGTTTAAGGCTATATAACAAAAATGGTGAGGTAAGTCACAGGTGGCCAAAATTGTTATCAGGCGGATCAGCTGTGGCAACTGGCTTGGCAGATCAGTGAGGGGAAGGGAGAGGGAGGAGGAGACAGCGAGTGTGGGGGACAGGAGAGTTGTATTCTTGAACTGTGCAAGAAATTGAATCAGGGACAGAAAGAGGGAGGGAGGGAGGACGTGAGAAGGTGAGTGGGGTGAATCTGCTTTTCCTACAGAACTGACTCTTTAGAGGAGGCCAGGCTCAGCTGTGGAAGAGGACATGGAAGCTGGAGTTGTAGGAGGGGAGGGAGGAGGAGCTATCCGTTGTAATTCAAAGAGCCTAGACCCTCCAGAGGAGAGAGAAATAGGTTTTTCAGGCCTCATTCAAGTGATAGCTGGGAAACAACTCCAGGCCTCCTTCCAAGCTCAAGAGCAGTCCTATGCCTGGCCCAAAGGTGTGAGACACCTTTACCTGGAGTAAAGTTCACAAAGAATGAAGCCACTGTGGATAAAGTGAAGGTTCCTGTGGCCAGGATTCTCACCTGGCCCTGGTCGGCTAGCTCACCACACACAATGTGGGCAATACGTTGTTATGGACTCTATATGAAGACCTCCGCCCAGTGCTCAGGGCGTTGTGGTGGCATGGCTACAAGGCTGCAGGAGAGCAGAGATGAGAGTGGAGTGGTGTCGGCAGGGAGGATAGAGACTGAGACGGCTGCAGGGGCAGAGGGGCCCAGAGGCAGAGACCGGGTGGCTGCCTGCAGACCCGCTCTGAGTGGACGGGATTCTAGGGATTGCCCTGCCACTGTGGGAATAAAGCTGGGCATAACCCTTTCACCCCAAGAGCGTTCCACTGTCATTCCTTGATCTCACTGAATGAGACCTTGTTCTCAGAGTGAACGTGTCCGGAGCTGAACCCCACTGGCAAGACAGTCACCTTCTCAGAGAGAATTTTCTGGATCTGGCTAGTCTACAACTTGAATTCCTCGGGTTGCTGCAGCAGCAGCAATGCCAGCATGTTAAGGTAAGTGGGAGAACCCCAGTCAAACACGCTGGGCCTGGACGGCTAGGAGGCCTGTGTGGATGTGGGGTCTGTCCAACCTCTCAAGGAGCCTGAGGAGAGAGGACAAACGGAGGCTTCCGTGCCATTTGGCCAAATACTTAAATATTGTAAGGCAAGAGGAAGCCTTTTATTGCCCTGCCCTGATAACATACATTTCATAATGACCTAATAAATCAAGGTTAACTTAAAATGCTTGTATTTCTTAGAATTTCTTGTCAGAACATGGTAGGACCATGGTAGGGCCCAGCTCATGGTGCCCCTTCGGCACTGAACCCTCCCCGCGGGTCCTGTACCAGGAATGCTGCCAAGGCGTGCACGTGGAGCCCTGGCTGGTGAGCTGAGCTGTCCAAAACCTGAGAAACAGCCCCCCTCGGATGGATGCGCCATGGGGAGAGCCTGCACTGGGCGGGGGTCTGGAGAGAGGTCTGGGTGGGCTCCTTGCTGGTGGGAAGGAGCTTGCCGAGGGAGCACCGAGACAAGGCCCTCTAAAGCCAAGGACTAGCCTGGGCAGGGCGCGTACCATGACAACAAAGCACTTTGTGACAAACCCCAGAATACAAGGCGGGGCAGGAGTAAGGATGCAGCTCCACTTCCCTTCAGCTGGGGATGCGAGTGAAATGATTCGCTACAGGCAGACATGAGGCGCTAGCACTCCCTTGGTCTTGGGGTTTGGGGAAAATGCCCACTGCACTGATTTTTATGGGGTCTCATGGTGTTTCCACCACTAGTGTAATAGGTATGAGAGACACAATGGACATGGAAAATCCTATTGAGGGCTGCATGTCCTCGTGGTCAGTTCTACTTTCTTTCCTTCTCAGATCACCCAGCCTCCCAGCCCTTAATTTACACCTGCTGATTCATGGTCTGACCCCCAGCTCCGGCCCCAGCAGCAGAGCTTTCCTCCTGGGGCGCGCGGAACTTCGGGGTTGCAGGGGCACTCCCTCTCGGCCCCACCAGCAGCCCACCTGGGCTCGCCCGTTCCTGCAGCTGCAGAGTGGGGGAATCCCTCCCACCAAACGGAGTCTTACCCTGGATGCCTGGATCCGGGTCCTCCCGCCCACTCAGCTCTCTCGCGTCTCCAGTTTCTCCCCACTGCCTTGCTCTCTCTGCTTTAGGCTCTTCCTAACAGCACTTGGCGGTGGTCAACCCCTGCGCATCGTAGAAGCCGGCAGCTTCCGCCCGCCTTCCTCCCAGCCAGCTCCCTGGCTCTGGCCTCCGTGGCAGCCAGCCTTCCTCACACCACTCAGCCTCCCGCGGTGTGTTCTCCCCCTAACCTGCCCACGAAAACTGCTTCCGAGGACGTCACAGGCGCCATCCCTGTGTTCCTAAATCCAGTCTGTAATTTTCAGTCCACAGCTAACTTGAAGTCCCAGCTGCCGTTGATAGTGTTGATTACATTCTCTGGCCAGAAACCTTCCTTTCTTGGCTCATGTGGCCCTGAACTCTATGGATGTTTACCCTCTGGGAGCTTTTTCCCAGGCTCCTTTGCTGCCTCCCTCTTCCCTGTACATCTGTGAGTGCCGGTCTCCTTCGGGGTTGTGGTTGACACTCTTCTCTCCTCTCACTCTAACTTCTCTTCCTAGAGAATCTTATCCCATTTCATGATTTCAAGCATCTAAATATACTGATGATTCTCCAGTCTGCACCCAGCGCTGACCCTACTCACGAGGTCCAGATCTAGGTGTCTCATTATCTTTTGGACGCCAAGCTAGAATGTCACACAGATTCCTCAGCTCATTGTGTCTATCACTGAAGTCATCGTCTTTCTCTACACCCTGCTCCCTCTTCCCTATCTCACCACCATCTTGCCAGGCAGGCATCCAGGCCTGAAATCTGGGACCAACCTTGAATGCTCTTTTTCCCTCATTCCCAGTATCTAATCTATCCAGTTGTAATCCTAAATATCTCTTCTGCCCACTTCTTTCCATGTTCACAGTCACTGCCCTCATCCGGACTGACAGTACCTCTCCTGCCCTCTCCCTGGTTTCCCTCTTTCCATCACTGACCACTTCCAATCTATGCAGCCAGAGACTGCTTTTAAAAGTGCATATCAAATCACACCATTCTCTCTGTTTAATGCCCTCAGTGGCTTCCACTGCTCTGAGGATAAATCCAAACTTAAGTGGTTCACAAGCTAGTGACCCTCAGAGCCCTCTCCAGGTTCAGCTCTGTCTACTCTTCCCTTCACACTCTATGTTGTGTCCATAATGGACTTGTCTCAGCTCTTGAAGATACCCTTGTCTTTGACAACCCCTGGGCTTTCTCACACCCTGTTCTTTGTTTGAAATTGTCCTCACCTGGGCCTCAATCATCTAGCTGATTCCTATTCTCCCCTGATGTCATGTCCAGGTGAGGATCGCTGTTCTATCTCCTGTGGGGCATCCCGTCCTCTATAATGCTGCTCTTCACACTTTGGTCATTACTGGTCCACTGATCCATCGTCACCTATGGAGAATAGTCTTCTTCATGGGAAAGGCCATGACCGTTTTGTTCTATGTTGTATTACCAGTTCTTGGCACGTTTGAAGCAGTTGTTCTTACTATTTGCTGAATTAGTGACTACAAAACAAGCTTCCAAAAAGAAACAAGAATTGCCATAATTTCATGCATGGTGTTTGAGGCCATTTGTTTAAAAACACTGTGTTTTCCGTATCTAGAAGAGAAACAGTTTTACAGGGAAAGGAGTTGGAAAACTCTTCATTTATAGTAAGACCAAGTACACATCAGTTGTTGGGGCCCTGTTCTAATATGAACTTAACCTGTATCTGTATATGGTAATCATGTTTTTTTTTTAACTCTGCAATGTACCTTTTATTGAAAGTCTTGAAATTTAAAATATTCTTGCTTCTTTATAGCTAATGTGATTACCTTTTTTTTCTTTTTTAAATATAATTTATTTTATTATCATTAATCTACAATTACATGTGCAATATTATGGTTATTAAACTACCCCTTCATCAGGTCCCCACCACCAACCCCATTACAGTCACTGTCCATCAGCGTAGTGAGATGCTATAGAATCACTACTTGTCTTCTCTGAGTTGTACAGCCCTCCCCATACCCCCCCAACATTATATCTGCTAATCGTAATGCCCTTTTTCCCTCTTATTCCTCCCTTCCCACCCATCTTCCCCAGTCCCTTTCCCTTTGGTAACTATTAGTCCGTTCTTGGGTTCTGTGAGTCTGCTGCTGTTTTGTTCCTTCAGTATTTTTTCTTTGTTCTTATACTCCACATATGAGTGAAATCATTTGATACTTGTCTTTTTCGGCTTGGCTTATTTCACTGAGCATAATACCCTCTAGCTCCATCCATGTTGTTGCAAATGGTAGGATGGTAATCATGTTTTATCCTTAGACTTTTTTATATTATATCTACTGTAGCAATCCAGCCTTCAACTTTATACTGATGACTTTCAAGTGTACAGTTTATTCATCATTCATTCATAAGTGCTTATAGAGTGCTAGGCACTCTACACAAGATGAATGAACCATAGCCTCTGCCTTCAAAGGGCTTATGTTTTACTGGGGAGGCTCATGAACAAAGAGTTGCCATGTAAGTACCCCACTGGCATAAGCACAGAGAGCTGAGGGAGCTTGCAAGAGAGGCCGTACCCAACCTTGGCTAGTAAAGGATGAGGTGAAATCTAACACAGTACTGGAGAAGGCTGGGGAGGGAAGCAGGTGTAGGAGTTTGAGAGCAGCCTCTGGTCTGACCTTTCTTCTGAACCTCAGGAATATGTTGCCGACTGCTTCTAGGATAGATCCTCCTGAGTGTGTACCCAAACCGAACTCTTCATCCCCCTTCCTCCATCACAGATTTGCTCATCTTCATGGTTATGAATTGCATCATCTTGTATACATTATTTAGGCCAGATTTGGTGCCGTATCTGACTCTCCCTTTCCCTTATTTCTCCCATCTAGTCACTAAATCTGGGATGTTGTATTGCCTTATTGATATTTGAATCTATTGGCTTCTTTTCTATCTTCACCGGGACTCCCTTATTTCATGCCCTTATCATTTCTCTCATTGTAAATGTCTCTTAATTGTTTTTCCTTTTTCTGACATCACCTTCCTCCAATCTAGCCTTCACTCAACTTCTAAGCATATTGTCTGAGCCACTGTCATCTGGCCCCTGTAACAGGTTCCTCACTGGTCCTGCCATTTCAAACCCGATCCATTTGCCACAGGGTAATGTGGGAGATTTAAAAAAACATACGAATCAATTTATATCACCTCTATACTCTTAAACTCCATTCTCTGGCCTATAAGGTCCTGCAGGATTGACCTCTGCCCACCTCTTCAGGCTGATCTCATGTTCTCTCCCCCTTCACCATCATGAACTAGCCACAGTGTCTCTTTTTCTATTTCTTAGTCACTCAAACCCTTTGCCACGCAGGGTCTCTGTACCTACCCTTCTCTCTGCCTGGAATACATTTCTCAAGCTCTTTGGAAGAGAAAATCCTTCTCACTTTTGAAATCTTGGGTCAAATATCACCTCACATGGCCTTTCTTGACCATCCTTTATAAGCTAACCTCTCTCGTTATTACATAATCATGTTGATTTCCTTTTAACACTTATTGCAATCTGATTATATTGTTTATTTGTTTCCATGTTTATTGTCTAGCTTTCCCACTATAGCACAAATCTTAATCAGGGTGGATTTTTTTTGCCTTATTACACCACTGTATTCCCAGTAGCTAGTGTGATTTCTGGAACATGACAGCATTTAAAAAAATAACAAATTTGTGGAATTCACCTATATCATTTTCTGAATACCTCCTATTGGTCCTGCAAGGGCACTGTGGGCAATAAGAAAGTATAACATACGATTCTGTTACTGTGCTATATCCATGTTTAGTCACAGCAGGGTTAAATTCTTTAGAATGTGAAGCACTAGAAGGTAAAACCTTTACATGTATATTTATACAGTGGTGGGCATAACTGAATGCTTGATAAATGCTCTTTCACTACGATAATAGTGATTTGCAGTCAGTTCTTTTGGGTAGCTATAAATATAAAATGGCTAATTAAACTTGAGTAAGAATTTATAAGTGTGCATGACTAGACAGTGTATATTATTAATTTGGAGATTACTCTTGAAACATTTCATTATTTCAAATAATTGAATTGTCTAACTTAAGATTTTGTGCTTGCTAGCCAATGGATCAATTGTAAAACATTTTTTTTAAAGAATTGGTTTTGTGTTCGCATGCCACATGATCAGAACTCTTTTAAATATGCTATCTAACCAGAATAACGTATTCACATTTCTAATAGGGATTTGAAAACAATCATAATTTCATCTACTAATTTTACACTCTTAAGGGAAAATAGTGAGAAGTGCAAAGCAAAGGCAATGTGGTAGATGACTTCTGACAGAGCTTGCAATGCTCCCGTCTCCTGGCGCTCCTGTCCTTGTGGATCTCTTCCCCTTAGGGGTGATGGTGACTTGCTTCTAATGAGTAGAATGTGGCAAAGGTGAGGAATATCACTTCCAAAACTAGGTTATAGGAGACTGTGACTTCTGTCTTGTTGGCATTCTCTTTGACTCCTCTCATGTTGTTGCTCTGAAGAAACAAGCTGAAGGAACTGAATACAGCCTCAAGCCAGTCACCATTAAGGAACTGAGGCCCTCAGTCCAAACAGTTGCTGATGAATTAAGTCTTGCCAACAACCTTCTTCATGAGCTTAGAAGCAAATCCTTCTTCGTTTGAGCCTTCAGATGAGAATGGAGTCCTAGAGGACACCATGGTTGAAACCGTGTGAGAGACTATGACACAGAGGACCCAATTAGATTGAGTTCAGATTCCTGGTGCACAGAACCTACAAGAAAATAAATACATGTTATAGTGTTTTAAATCACTAAGTGTTGGCATAATTTCATACACAGCCATACATAACCAATACAGCAAGCTTTTACAACAAAATATTAATTGAAGGTATACTTTGTGCTGCACATTTACTTGTATTATCTCATTATTCTTCAGATGTACCCTGTTGTTCACTTTTGACTGATATTTTCACAGACTTTAACAGAATTAGCCTAAGCAGTTATTGCTCCCTGCAATTGCCATTCAGGCTTATGCTAGTTATCCATTTATTGCCTGTCAGCTCCAAATTCATCTTTCAATATGTTCTCTGCACTAATGGACAGGCTAACTTTAAACACTTCTCCTTTACAGTGAGCATGAATGATGTTTAGCTTTCTTTCTCATAGAGGTCACTGGCAGGACTTTGGAGGAGGAAGGGCCACACACATGCCTGTGCTGGTGACCCCACGCCCTCTGCACACCTGTGTGCCTGCCTCACAGAAGGCTGCTTCTCATTTGTCCCGTGGCTATGGACTCGCAAACTTCTCTGCCATCTAGTGGACTGAAACTCTATTTTCTCCACTGAGATCTGATCCTCAGCTTTGGGGAAGGACTGCCTTCTGTATTTGTCTTTTCTTAGGTACTCTCCCTCTGTTTTAGGGCACCTTAAGAGTTTTTTTTATTAAGGGTTGTATTAAAATTACCCTTGAGTCAGGGGGCAACCATTCTTTATATTAGATTTCTCCTGTTTAAATCATTGTGTAGGTGCTGTCTCCTGAGTGGACCCAGACCGACAGGCCTCTAGAGAAGCCAGAGTGCCCTGCAGTATCTTGACTCCAGTACATTGTTACTCCTCTCCCCAGTGATTCAGAGAATCAGCATGATAAAAAAAAAGCACCAGGGGCAGGGAATCAGGGAATCAGAGATCTCTGCTTCTATGACCAATTGACTAAAAATGCTCAGGCAGAGCATTCACTTCTTATGGATGCATGGAGAATCTTTTGTCCTTGCCACTGTGCTAAACGTAGGAACTTTTATGAATAAAACCATTCACATTTGTCTTCAAAGAACTCAGAGTCCAGGGGAGAACAGGAAATACAGATGTGGAAAAATATTATAATACGATGTGGATATTTCTATACATGACATATGTACAAAGACACCCCAGAGAAGGAAGCCATTAACTGGTCCTAGAAAAAGGAAAGCTTTGCACAGGAGGGGATATTTTGAGTCCTAAAGGATGAATAAACTGGGGAAGAGCATTTCAGGCAGACAGGGAAGCATGTACAAAGGTGTAGAGGTGAGATAAGGAAATAACAATGCTAACAATAGCTGATACGTTTATGAACAATTATTTAGCATTCATGAAGCTCAGAATTTTATATGGAATTTGAACTTCACTAATCAATTCTAAAGAATGAATCCTCCTATAAACCCTATGAGGCTATCTAGAAAGTTCTTGATGTTGGCTCTCATTAAAAATGTGTTGAAGGACTGAAAGTTGAACATTGCTATTTTGAAAATGAGGAAACAGAGGTACAGAAATATTAAGCAATTTGTTGATTGCACTTAGCTGCTCTGATGTGTTACAACTGCGACATGAATGATGGCAGAGACACCTGAGATGAGGTTGGGAAGGGAGACAGGGACTGCAGCATGAAGGACCTTGTAATGGGGTGATGTCACCTCTTTGAGTCCAGTTTCCTCACCAGGGAAGTCAGGGTGCTAGCTTAGAGATGTCTAGCTCATGGAGTCTCCGAGTCCTTCAACCCACAGTTGTCTCAGGAATAAGATTCTGAAGCCTTATTTAAATCACCTGTTAGCCTTTACTGTTCTATCCATGAGATTTTCTGAGTTTAAGAGGAGAAAATGTATGTTTCTGAAGGAAAGGAGGTACGGGGTTGGGTCGTGATTCATTTCCTGAGGTCACTTGCCTGTGAGTCCTGGGAGTCTGGGATATTGATGATGGCCGGGTGGGGGTGGGGTATGCACTGACTGGGGCAGATGGATTGAGTGTCCTCCCATGAGATAGGGTCTAAGGAAGCTAAGCAGGTAGGGGTGGGCAGGCAGCCCTGTCTTCTGATCCATCCCACAGATGTTGAGTTAACAACAATAGCCTAGTATAATAATACTGAGTCAGTGACTCTAAACTAGATGGTTGTGGATTTGGTGGGTTCTCTGTGTTTGGCTGTCTCCAGGACAGAAGTAACTTAAAAGAGATCCACGGCATGGAGCAGAAAAAACACAGATTTTGAAGTTAGTCATGGCCAGACATCCCCTCTCTGAAACTTACGAGTTGTTTGACCGTGGTCATATTCACTGTACCTCTCCAAGCCTTGGCCTCCTCATCTTAAGATAGTGAAATAAATACCTATTTCATAAAATTACAATTATGCTTAAACAAGGTAGGATATAAAGGGCACTTCTTAAAGCATAGGGGATCAACAAAAAGGAAGTTGGGATTATTAACTGAGGTACTTCCTGAAGTCTGTCCTCTATTCCTACGAAAGCAGAGAAAAAGTGATGGAGGCAGGTTGAATGAATGACTGAAGGAGGGTTGAATATAAAGTTTTAGTGGATATAGATTATTTGAATGATACTAACCTGAATTCAAATTTCATATTAATTTTGAAAATTTATTCATTTATTTTATTAAGGTATCATTGATATACAATCTTATGCTCAGGCTTCACATGAGCAACATTGTGGTTACTACATTCCCCCTTATTATCAAGTCCCCACCACATACCCCATTGCAGTCACTGTCCATCAGCGTAGTAAGATGCTATGGCGTTACTACTTTTCTTCTCTGTGCTATGCTGCCTTCTCCATGCCCCTGCTATGTTATGTGTGCTGATCATAATACCCCCTAATCCCCTTATCCCTCCCCAACCCATTTCCCTTTGGTAATAGCTAGTCCATTCTTGGGTTCTGTGAGTCTGCTGCTGTTTCACTTACATGTGTGTGTGTATATATGTATATATTTATTTATTTATTATTTTGGTATCATTAATCTACAATTGCATGTGCAACATTATGGTTACTAAGCTCCCCACTTCATCAAGTACCCCCCACCTACCCCATACAGTCACTGTCCATCAGCGAAGTGAGATGCTATAGAATCACTGCTTGTCTTCTCGGAGTTGTACAGCCCTCCCCGTGCCCCCCCAACATTATGTCTGCTAATTGTAATGCCCCTTTTTCCCCCTTGTCCTTCCCTTCCCACCCATCCTCCCCAGTCCCTTTCCCTTTGGTAACTATTAGTCCATTCTTGGGTTCTGTGAGTCTGCTGCTGTTTTGTTCCTTCAGTTTTTTTCTTTGTTCTTATACTCCACATATGAGTGAAATCATTTGATACTTGTCTTTTTCGGCTTGGCTTATTTCACTGAGCATAATACCCTCTAGCTCCATCCATGTTGTTGCAAATGGTAGGATTTGTTTTCTTCTTATGGCTGAATAATATTCCATTGTGTATATGTACCACATCTTCTTTATCCATTCATCTACTGATGGACACTTAGGTTGCTTCCATTTCTTGGCTATTGTAAATAGTGCTGCGATAAACATAGGGGTGCATCTGTCTTTTTCAAACTGGGCTGCTGCATTCTTAGGGTAAATTCCTAGGAATGGGATTCCTAAGTCAAATGGTATTTCTATTTTGAGTTTTTTGAGGAACCTCCATACTGCTTTCCACAGTGGCTGAACTAGTTTACATTCCCACCAGCAGTGTAGGAGGGTTCCCCTTTCTCCACATCCCTGTCCAAATTTTATATTAATTTTACTCTGTAGACTCGATGTCTGTATTAAAACCTCCTTCCCTGGTATTCATATTCCTCATCCCTTGTTCTCTAAACCTGTGATATCATCATCACTCTTAATTCCTGGTAACACCTTATGCTAATTCGTAGCCTCAAAGTATGTCCATTGTAATTATTTCCCCAAGATATTTGGTGACAAGTTTGATCTCATTATAAATTGTTGAGTGGTTGCTGAAACTAATTCTATTGACCTTGATCTTTTGATAAATTGATATCCTTCTTTGTTTTCTACTTGACTTTATGGTGTTCTAACAATTCCTGAGATTTATTGAAGTCTTTCAGAAATTTGTTTCTTCTTTGTTGGAAACATAGCCTCTAGTCTTTTGTAACTTAGAAGATGAAGTTTTTGTTACTGTTTGCAAAAGCAAGCTTTTCTTGGAATTGGACAGTTTTGCTTTTAGGAGAAGCCTCTCACCTTAGTGGATCATCTGAAGCATGATACAAGCCATAAAAGGCTAAGAATATCAGTCTGTAGACATGTCAGCACAAACGATATGCAGGCAGTCAGGTAAAATTCTGAGCCATGTCTATAACATTTGACATTGGTACTAGGTCATCTGTTTTTAAAAGAAGAAGAGGTGGGAAGGATAGGAAAAGGAAAAGAAAAATTACGTTTGGGACTGATATGGTTGAAAGCTGTCCAGGTTGTCAGTGTTTAGTGACTAGCAGATGAGGTAGGTCATTGATACGATGTTATCATAGGATTGTTAACACCATTTTTTCTGTCTCTGTCTCTTTTCCTCTCTCCTTTTCCATCCCTCTGTCCTTCTCAAGCCCTCTCCCTCCCTTCCTTTCTTTTTTCAACTTTTTAAATTTAAAAATGAATTTTTGTCTTTATATGTGTGCACACACATATATAGCTATATAATATTTTGCATAAGTGCTTAAATGGGATTGATCACAGCATAACATTTTGTAAGGCTGTAGTTTCTTTCTCTTCTTTGCCTCCTTGTGCCTCTCTCTTTTCCTCCTCCCCAAATCAGTCAGACCTTACCCCTTAGGAATGTGTTTTACTCTATGCTCCATAATTGTAAACAAACAATATATAGATGCATTCATCTAGCACAAATACACAAACAGAAGGCAATTTTTCAGTTGTTTTTAAAAAAGGAATTATATTATTGCTACCTTTCTGCATTTTCTTTTTCTCACTTAAGAAAACTTCAAAAAACTCAATGTTTTGAGTGATGTAGTATTATCCTAAGTCATTCTTTTAAGTGATGTGGAATATTTCATGATGTCAATTCATCTTGACACGTTTAACCATTTCCCAAATTAGTGTTGTTTGAAGTCCTTGACCACTATCAGCAATACTACAATAAACATAGTTGTACATATTTTTAGATGACTTTATTTTTATGTCATTGATTTCCAATAGAATTGCTAGATCAGAGGGGGTAAGTATATTAAATTATAAGAGATGTTACTAGATGGTTTTCCAGAAACACTGTGAAATTGACATTTTTCTTATATCTTATGAATCTCCTTTGCCTCCCTTCCCATTCTTGTCAGTAGCATGCATCTATTGCACTTTAATTTTTGCCAGATATGAGATCTCACTGTTATTACTATTATTTTTTAATGAATTTACTTGGCTACGAAGTAGTCATCTTTTCATGTTTGCTGGTTATGTGGGTTTGATTTTCTGTGAACTGCGTCTTTGAATCTTTTGTCCATGTTATTGAATAGTATTTTTGTAGTAGCTAGCCTTTCATACCTTATAGATCTAACTTTTTGTTAGTCTTCTATGTGGTAAAATGTTTTTTCCCCAGAAAAGCACTGTTTATGTTATACATTTATTTTATTTATGATACTTTTACCCTAATGAAAAAATTATATTGTCAAAGCTATCTTCTTTCTTACCCTCCCTTTCTTCCTTCTTTTCTAGTTCTTTGTTTCTTTATTCCAGCTTTTGGGTTTTCTCCCTTGGTTAATACATTTTCTTCTATGCCTAGGTTATATATACAGTCTCTTACATTTCTTCTAACATTTTTTATTTCATTTCATTTTATTTATTTATGGTCAACTCTTGTCTGCAACTTGAGTTTACTTTGTATATAGTGTATGTAGACGTGCATATGACTTTATTTTTTCTGTGTGGAGCTCTGGCTTGTGTGCCATTATGCTTTTTAGAATAATCAACTCATTACTCATGAAATTCACGTGTGCCTTTGTCCTATATACATTGGGATCTATTTCTGGATAGTCTGTTTTATTCCATTGATTTATTTTTTAATCTATTTTCATGTCAGTACCATACTGATTTTTATTGTGTCTTTATAGTATATCTCCCAGATTTTTAAATAGATTTCTTGGCTATTCTGGAATTTATACTTCCATATGAAATTCAAGATAATCCTACTAAAATAAAAGATGCTTTGGGCATACTTGTTAGAATTGCATTGGTTTATATAGTTACTTTTGGGAGAACTGACATTTTCATTATTGGTTTTCCAAGCAACAATGGTGTATTTTTGCATTTGTTCCAATTTTGCTTTCTGTCTTTCAGTAGTATTTGTACTCTTCCCCATATATGTGCTGTGCTTTTGAGCATTACTGCTTTATAGTTTTTGTCACTTCTCTGAATGGGATATTTTTCAGTTTGCATTTGTAAGTGCTATTATTACTACAGAGAAAAGCTGTTGATTTAGGGGTATTTATCTTGTATCAAGTAAATAATTTCAGTGAATATACTGATCATATTTACCATTCATCCGACAACTATTTACTGAGAACGTTTTAGGGGCACAGCAGTTGACAAAACAAACAAAACCCCTGCCCTGAGGGAACTTGCATTCCAATGCTTATTGTAACCCCAGGGGGAAATACTGTCCCAGTCACTGAGAGTGAGGGGCTTAGGTGGAAAGGACAAACTCAGAGTATATATATAACTTATGTAACTTACAAAAATAACATTATATAATGTAATGGCGTCCTGTGGGATATGGCAAATGATGATCAACCAAGAGAGTGATTTTCCTTCACAGTCTGGCTTATCTGAATTCTCTGTGTCACCTTCAAAGGTTTCCATACTACTCCTCCACCCCAACCTCTGCCCCCCAAAAACACCCACCTCTATTTCCTGACTGCATCTTTTCTTTTCTGCTTCACATGCTTTTAGAGTTTAGGTGCCCTGAGACAAAATCTTTTAATTTAAAAGATGGGATGAATCATAAATTCCTACGCTGCCATTTGGAACTCAAGAGAAAAAAGGCATAGGCAACTGTACCGTTACTTACCTAAAACTTTCTAGAAACCAATTAATTCATTACTATGTTACCTTCACCGCCTTTATCCACACAGCTACAGACTTTTCATGGATTTTTATCACAAAACAGTGTCGAGTGCTATGTTTATATGTAAATAGATTATCATTACTGTTATTCATATGTACTCATTCAATTATGTCAAAAGATCTGAGGTGTTCTGATGTCATTCAGGCTCTTCCAAACGTGTGTTGATAACCTGGCTATGTAGCCCTCTGTCTGAGATAGACAAAATTAATATCTTTGTGTTTTCAAATGATTTTTGAGATACCAAGATACAAGTTATTTTAGTGATTAACAAATTGACTCCATCTCTTCTGGAATTCGACTCACATCATTTTCTATAACTCTGGAATAATTCCTTTGATACCTATAGTAAATGAAAGATATCTTTTCCAATAATTTGCTGCCCCATAATCCTGATAAGATTGTTAATCTTTATTATTGCCTGTCTAGACTCTCACATCTAGGGGTTGATTATGACAAACCTGAATTGTACATTAATCCCTCTCTAGTTTGTTTTCAAACTTATTAACTGAAATTTATAAGTCAATTCCTGTTTATATTCTCCTAGAAGAAGTACATTGGATTGTTTCAGAGGCTCCACGTACATAGTAATTGGTGACCAATAAATGATTCTCTAAGTAAGCTGCTATTAAATTTTTTGCGGGGGGTGGGGGGCAATGTAGACTACGGATGAGCTAGAGGGCAGACAGAATTGTGCTGAGTGCCTGATAATCATGCTTATTGTGAGGGAGACAGTTTAGAACCATGTCCCTGTACTCTGATTTCTTCCTTCTCCATGTTGCAAAGAACCGTGTCCTCTCTCTGCATTATGTGAATGCAGTTTTTTAGTATTTCCTTTGTTACCGTTGGGTTCTCCCAGCTAGACATTATGCTCCTTGAAAGTAGGGATATGACTTTATTTATTAATTTTTGACCAATCTTTGTTGCCTAGCACAGTGATCCGCGTGATCCGCACATGCGTACAAAAGATAAGGAAAGTTAACCACTTGCATGTTTGGAGGATCCAGTTTGTCCAGTGCGTCCTGGGTAGGGCTATGGAGTCATTGCTGTGTACCATATCAAGATGATAAAACTTCTCATGTTGTTTTCCTGCTACAGAACATCCTAATGCAGAAATGACAACTTAAAGCTAAACACCTGAGTCAGGTCCTTTGGGAAACCAGAGTGTATGAAATAATTTTGATGAGTTATTGTTAGCTTCTGGTGGCCCATTTCCTCTTTTCGGGAGTAGGGTGTAGCAACTGGCTGTCCAGATGACACCCTTTTCTGTTCTGGAATGCCCAGGCAGGTGGAGAATTATCAGATTCAGAGCACCTCTCTTAGCTGGGTCACTGCAAGAAAATATTTGGGCTGAGAACTTTGCCAGTTAAGGAAGTTAAAGATGTATGTTGTTCATGGAGGCTTCCCATTTTCCCCATATTTGAGTGGATTCCCTATATTCTTGGCTATTTTGAAAATACCAAGAAATCTTTTGTCTTTCGAAAGGCAAAATTCCTAGTACAAGAATTATTTACAAAGAAATTCCTCCTAGATGTTTCTGTGTGATTGTTTTTCACTTTAGGTAGAAGCTGACTCAAAACTCAGGGGTAGAGTCCAAACAAGAATTCTGCATTATCCTGGAGGCTAGTCTATGTCGCTGTTTAGGACAGAAAGGCAAGTTAATTGTTACCATTAGGTATTTGCTTAGTATGTGTCAGACCTTCATACACATTCACAGTCAATCCTCAAAACAGATCTGAGATGCAAGTGTAATTATCCCCATTTTTCAGATGAGGAATTAAGGTCTAGATCATATATAGCACTTAGGTTGTTTACCAAAAGTCCCTTAGCTAATAAGTAGTACCTTGTGGGGCTTGGATCTATGGCACTAGAACTCAAAACCCAGGAATCCATATAGATTGTATATTATACCAATGAGGTAACATGAAGTGGCCTTAATAAAGGCTAGTCCTCACTGTTTTGGGGTTGTATTCATAGGCAGGGACCTTGTTCTAAACAGTGACTCTTAATAATACACTATCGAACATACTTGAGTGATGAATTTCTTTGGGCATGTCACTAAAGTAAATGTGCATTTTTATAAGTTATTATCAAAATCTCTACTTTCAGTTACTTATTGGCAATATTTTTAAATTTGCAACAGTATACACCTATTGGTAGAGTTCAAATTGTTACATATCCATACAGTTTTAATTTGAAAATTTCAGTAGTGAACCACATTTGGCCACCAGATGGCAGCAATGTAGGATTTTGAAAGCCTTTCAAGTAAATTCTCTTTCCAGAGATTGTATTCTTAAACTTTATTAATACACCTTCTGCCCTACTGAAATATACCTTTATACTACCTGGGAAGAAAGGTATATTTTATTTCAGCATAGGAAAAATGAGCTTAAACTCTGAATTATTGGAAACCTGGATTAATGAGGTCTTAATATATAGACATGTTACAATAATTAACAGGATAAATTCTTTTCTAAGGATTCTTAAATGTATAATTTAAGCTACAAATGTTTCTTACCTTGAAGCAGAACAGACAAAAACTGTATTCGCATCTGTTGCAGTAGCATTAAATTAGACCACAGGCTTCATGATAATAACTCTACATTTTCACAACATAGTGTTTGATTCAGACTCTCCTCTCCCAGTTAGTCTAAATTATTGTTCATTTTATTGTATGCTTCAATCCCAAATTCAAATATGTCAATGGTAGAAGTTATAATAATGATATTAACAATATATTACAGTAAAGGAGTTCTGAATAGTTGACCAAGGCTTTTCCTATGTGCTATCTCATTTTGTGATGAATAGCTGGTAGGCTGATTTATGTATACATGCAGAAAGATATCATAATATTAGTTCAGGGAATAGTTCCCTAACTCTTTTATACTTTCCTAGATGATTATTTGGGAAAAATGCCATTGTATTTAATTAAGAAGTTGCTGATTTAGGAAAGACAGCAGCTCATATGTAGTAAGCTGACAGGACAACCTTCAAGATGATAGATTAGGATAATAGTCTCCAGAGGGCCCTTGAATTCCAGAACTGGCCAGTGATGGGACAGGATGGGTCCCGGACCAAGACCCGCAGGGCCTGTGCTGTCATCCTGAAGTTGCCCCTGCCTGGTATTGGACTGGGATATGTCTGTTTCCTTGCCTTTTAAGTAAAGGTATGAATGAAGCCTTGATGAACTTTCTTCTAGCCTCCAAAAACCTATGATTTTGCAATGTGTCCTTCTTAACAAACATAAAAAGGTCAGTTTGAGAAACATGCAGGAAAACAGATGCATAATTTCATGAAGATCATCTTTGTCCCAAATTTTTAGAAGACGGATTCCTGAGGGACTCCTTTTGATAGGAGTAATATGTCCCTCATGTGTAACCATTAATAAAATTTTGTAAAATGAGAGACAGCATTCTTGGATTATATTGAGTTTAAAATTACAGTTTAAAACAATAACAAATCCCTTAACCCCACATCAAGCGTGAAGCCCAGGCCTTCGCCAGTTCCCAGCACGTCCGAGAATCCATCAGTGTCCCCTCGCCTTGGTTCTTGGGCTTCTCTTGGCTTCACCCTCGGTGTGCTCACTCTTCCTCGGCCGTGCAGGAAGGTCTGGAACTATCTGTCTACGATACTTATTTTTTAATGCAGAACAATTCCTCTCCCCAGGCTAGTGTTAATTATACTGTCAGGATGCAGTGGTAGAATTAACTTTGTTAGAAAGAAAGAAAAGAAAAGAAAAAGTGTGGATGACTTGAGGCCAAGTTCTGAGGTCGACAATACAGTAGAAACACTTGTCGAACAGGGAATTAAATTTCCATATGACCCTCCATATGGATTTGTGTCGACGTGTGATGGCTGGTGATTTGGGGAGTTAAGGATAATAATCCTTCAGTGGTTTAGCTCTATGTGCAAGCTTCTTCAACTGATTTATATCTCAGGAGAATGTCCCTGTCTGTCCTTAGATGATAGAGCTGGCTGTCCCCCCATCTTCGCTTGGGGGTCTTCTGTACTGAGTCCTAGGGCCTGGCCAACAATTCCGCTGTCTCCTAAACCCAGCTGCTAATGCAGGTGGGCTCTCTTGTCTCCACTGCTGTGAGGGCCCCACACCATGTCCAGCTGGCCGCCTCCCTGCTGAGTGGTTCTGGGCAGCTTCCTCCGGTTCTCGGTTCTTGGAGCCTCAGTGTCATCATCAGTGACATGGAGGTGGTGAGGGCCGCATAAGATCATGCATGTACATGTATGCCAAGCGCCCTCGCATGTGCTTGGGGTGTTCCTAACCCTCCTTGCTCCTTTCTGTTCTTTCCAATTTCTTCTCAAATTCCAAAAGTGATAGCAGTCAGTATTGTGCAGATGAAGAGTCCCAAGTGTCTCCTCCTTCCTGATTCTGTTCTTTCTCTGCAGTGTCTAAATTTTTTTTTTGACTGAGGTATGATAAACATACAGCATTATGTTAGTTTCCATTGTGCATATTGTCTGACTATAATGATTCCCAGACTTTGGATGTAGTGGACTCGGACTATTTAAAGAAAATTTTGCGGGCTGAATGCCAAGTATGTTAAAAAAAAAACACTACCATTTACTGTCACCATCATTTCATAAAAAGATAAAGGTATTTTAACATACACTCGTAGGCAGGATAAAATTTTGAATTAAGGTCAGTCTTTAAATGTAATACAATCTAGTAGGACAGGAATGGGCGTGTAGGTGCTGCCGTGGTTCTGTTAGGAAGGAGCCTGTGTCAAGGCCAGTGCAAGGCTGTGCCCTTGTGTCCCTTGCACTGGAGGTGACGGGCAAGGGGTCTCTCCCGCCAAACACGCCCTCCCGCAGGCTGGAGAGGCTTGAGAGGGGTTGGGAGGTGTCTTTGAGAGGTTAATGAGCCACTGGCAGAGAAAACTCTACAGGCAGGGTGAAGGAGCCAGTGAGATAAGAAAGCCAGTTGAGTTTAAGAAGCGGAAGCTTGGGGACCGGAGAGAGGCTGTGGGGTGGAGAAATGAAAGATGGGGAAGGAGGACTTTACAAAGTTCTGGTGTTTTCTGAAGTAAAAAAGTAAATTACTTTTCAACTACTTAGGATAATGGGCTGATTTTTTTTTTAAATGATCTTTGATTAGAGGCAGGTTGCCTCAGGTCTGTGCTTCCCGTGAGTGTCGCTATATATGGTTGTTCTTCCCATCTGCCATAGACGGATCTGGGCCCTGGTGTGCAGGAGAAGCATCTCTGCATGGCTGCCCCTGGGGGGACGCGGGTACTGGCCGCGCTCCCTCAAGCCCTCACCCTTGCCCGCTCTGCCCACTGGCCTGGCAGACCCTTGGTGGCGCTCTTGCTCCTGGGGGCCGCGAAATGGCTCTGTGGATTTGTGGCATCAACCAGGGCCATGTGGGCACCCACTGCTTCACTGTACAGATTTATTTTTTATTGAGATAAATGGACCATACAATATTGTAATAGTTTCAGATGTACAATATAATGATTCAATATAGGTATATGTTGCAAAATGGTCACCACAATCGTTCTGGTTAACATCCATCACCACCGACAGATTTTTTTCTCCTTGTGATGAGAACTTTTATGATTTACTGTCTGAGCAACTTTCAAATATACAATACAGTATTAACAGTAGTTACCATGCAGTACATTCTGTCCCTAGGCCTTATTTATTTTATAACTGGAAGTTTCTGTCTTTTGACCCCCCTCATCCATACAAACTTTGTATTAGGTTCTCCAAAGGGCTGCTGGGTCTTTCAGGTCTGAGGCCTCCAGAGAGCGCTTCAGGGAGCACCTGCAAAGTATCACCTAGAACCTCATTTCGCCGCTGCCAATACTGGGGGACAGAGTGGAAGCCAGCGTACTCCTATTTCCTTCTCATCCATGATAAACTTCAAACATGGCAACTTAGCTGAGGTTTCCTGTGGAACAGACTCCGGGTAGAGACCTGGGTGCGGGGTTTTCCTGGGAGGATCCGTCCCTGTGGGCAGCAGAGGCGGCTGGCCTGGGCGCGGGTGTGAAATGGGGTGCGGTCTCAGCCCAGGCTCTGCTGGCCGTGGGTTCTCTGGGCTTTACAACCACAGGCCAGTCCCTGGATGCAGCCCAGGGAGGGTGTGACCTCGGCCACAGGATTTCTCTTTGACCAAGGGCGATTCCTGGGTTGGGGTGGAGCCGCGCGCTGCCTGGCGTGGGCGCTCTCCGCAGTGTGATGTGAGCGGTCAGTCCTAACGAGGGCATCTGGGCAGCACACACCACAGTACCTGCCACAGCGGGAATCACCCGCTCCTCCCTTTCAGGGGTTTAAGGCATTTGCTGTACAGGATCACTTAGTTCCTGGGACTGAACATTGATCCCAAAGTCCTGTTTTAAGGAAATAGCTGCAAAAAAGATTTTAGGAAATCTCAGGAATTTCCGAGAGGACTTTGGGTGGTTTTACCGTGCCCAGCAGTCCATCTTAGTACCTATCTGTAAACAGCGTGGTTTTTGTAGATAAGGAGGCTGAAGCTCAGTAAGGTAAGCAACTTGCCCAAAGTCGCATGACTAGTGTCAGAATCAGAATAATAACTCCAAACCCATGCTATTTTCCCTGCCCTCCTCTGTCTCTTCCTCATCTTCTTCATGTCACTCTTGATGAGGTGACCATTGGATTTGTCTCTGAAATTGCTTTTTCTCAAGTGACTTGTACTTACTGTACAGTTTTCAGTCCCGTTCTTACTTGATTTCTTTACAATACTTATCGATCAGTTCCTTCAAACACATTTTCTTTCTTGGCTTCTGTGATGCTGCACTCCTCTGGGTTTTCTCTTCCCTTTCTAGCTCACTTT
The DNA here is from genome assembly GCA_032199065.1 of Smutsia gigantea. NCBI lineage: Eukaryota > Metazoa > Chordata > Mammalia > Pholidota > Manidae > Smutsia > Smutsia gigantea. The sequence continues at coordinate 28,205 of JAVSCE010006595.1, forward strand.
CTCATCTTCCAGCTTATCTTTCTCTGACTTCCCATTAGACAGTTCTGTTCCCTGAAGTTTGCTTTTTTGCCATCTTATCTTTTCACTCTGTATCTTCTCTCCAGTTGATCTTATTTATTCTGATGAATTTAGTTACTTTCTATAGGCTGAGTCCTAAATCTATGTTTCTACCCCAGATTCAGTTTTGAGCCTTGTATCCAGCTGGCTGCCTGCTGAATATTTCTACTTCAATAGTCTCCTGGACCCACTAGTCAACAGTTACCTTGCTTAGCACTCTTTGGTTGCAAACTCATACTGAACAGATATAACATTTGAATTTGCTTGGGTCAAAATGAGGAATTTGTTGGGTTATGTGACCAAAGCCTGGGTACCTGGAATCAGGGATTCTAGGGCACTGGGCCTTACCCCAGTGACTTGTCCTGGCTTCTCTTAGCTCCACTGAGGATTTCCTGGCCTTTCAACAGGTAGGCTGCTATCTCAGAACATCTTACTAGTATAGGGAAAGAGCTCTTGTCTTCAGCTTCATTTCAAAAATAGAGTCCTTGGAAGGACTTGAATGGCCCATTGTGCACGTGCCTGTCCTAAAGGGTGATCACTACAGCCATGTAATAATAATAATGACAATAATTTTAAGGACAGTTAACACTGTTGAACAATTATGTGGCAGGCATTAAGCTCAAGACTTTACAGGTATTATTTCACATGATCTTTGCTTTAACTCCTTACACAGGTACCATTTTTATTCCCATTTTATAGATGAAGACTGAGTTAAAAAGGTGAAGTAATTTATGCAAGGTCACACATCAGGTGAGAGTAGGAGCAGTGAATTAAATCCCAGCAGGTGGACCTCAGAGTTTGTATTGACCACAAGCAGCGTTCGTACTCCATTCAGAGGTGGGGATGCTCTTCTTCAGAGAGGAGAGAGGATGTACCAGTACTTCACTCCTCTCTTTTTTCTTTCTTAAAAATTGTGGTAAAATATGTATAGCATAAATTTACCATTTTAAAGTATATAATTCTGTGGCATTAAGTACATTCACAATGTTGTGCCACTGTTATCAAGTTCCAAAACTCCACCCTAAAGAGAAACTCTGTGCCCTCCACCCAGTCACTACTCACCCCACCCCAGTCGTGGCCCTGGTGACCACAAAGCTGCTTTTGGTCTCTACAGAGTTGCCTATTTTGGAGATTTCAAATAAATGGAACCGTGTGATATGTGGCCTTTTGTGACTGGCTTCTTTTATAAAACATGATGTGTTCAAGGTTCATTCATGTTGTAGCATGTGTTAGTATTTCATTCCTTTTCATGGCTGAATAATACTCCATTGTATGGGTATACCACCATTTGTTTATTCATTGACTAGTTGATGGACCCTTGGGTTGTTTCCACTTTTTGTCTATTATGAGTAATGTTACTGTGAACAGTCATGTAAGCCAGACACAAAAGGTCACATATTGCATGTGATTTCATTTATATGGGATATCCAGAATAGGCAAAACCCATAGCCACCAATAGAGGCTGGGTGGAAAGGGAGTGGGGAGTGACTGTTTAATGGATAGGAAGTTTCCCTTTTGGGATAATGAAGATGTTCTGGAATTAGATAATGGTCATGGTTGCAGAACATTGTGAATAGACTGAAAGTCATTGAATTGTATGGTTTAAAATGGCTGAAATGATTAATTAAAAGGGAAAAGTGAGTGGACAGGGAAAATCAACCGTGAATTGTTTGCTGCCCACGTGAAACTAAAACTGTCCCTAAATAAATTCAACTTCTGTGACCTCACACCTATTCCTTTCCCACGACCCCATGACAGTGAGTACTGCAGCCGTGTGTGTAGTCGCCCACATCAGAAGACCTAGGCCATCCTGACTTCTCCTGGCTTTTCAGCTCCTATAGCTAAATAGGCATGGAGTGATGTATATTCTCTTCATCCTACACATATATCCATCCTTTCTTTTCTGCCATTTCACTATTACTAAATTATTAGTATATATATATATACCATTTATTGTTTCCTAGAAACCAGTCACTATGCTAAGGGCTCTAATTCAGGCTACTTTTCTGTTTTTCACACAGATTTTGCACTTGTCTCCTGACTGCTGTAGGTCATTTCCACTTTCCTCTGTTCTGTTCTGTTCTACTGTATTCTATTCTATCCTATTTTTCTTACTTACATAATATTTCTAAACTACTAGTCTGCTTATGTGATTTCCATTCTTAAAATATTCTAATAGTTTACCATGACCATTAGACCAAAGATGAAAACTTCTAAATAAAGCTTCCAAGGTTTTATTTTCTTTAATTTGCATCTTCTCAGCTCTCAGGACTCACTTCTCCCTCTCCCCTCCGGCTCTTCCCTCCAGGCTTCCTGAATCACTTACTGTTTGGCAAATGCACCAAGTTGTCTCCCTCGCCTTTGTGCTTTTGTGTGTGATGTTTTCTTTGCTTGAGACACTCTTCTTGTGACCTCCTCTTAAACTGGATATCTCCTATTCAGCCTTCAGGTCTTAGTTGAGATGGCACTTTACTGGCGGAAGTCTCCCCTGATCCTGTTGTGCTGGGCTGAGAACCCCACCAAGATCCTCTCTTATGGGCCCCACAGAGCCTCATGTTAACTCCCACTGTGACACTTGCTCCACTGTTCTTCAGGGCCCAGTTCAGTTGGTTATGAGCTTCTCGGACTGGTAGGAGCATGACTGTCCAGGCACCTGATGTGACATAAGCTCATATATACTGATGGGAATGTGTCATAGAGTTTCAACTTAACTTCTAGGAAGCTGAACTGGACCTTATGGGGAAGAGTAGGATACCATGAGAGTAAGGGCTCACTGCACTGGCCTTATTCACCCTGGTGTGCCTCAGTGTCTGTGTCAATGGGAACAAAGATGAGTGTTTATGGTATAGGTCTCCCAATCCATGTTGTGACTCATGCCACTAATAGGAATTCTGTAGAAATTGGACAATGATATATGATAAGGTTGCAAGGGTTTATTTAAAAAGAAAATGTCTCTAGAATCCTTGCTCACTGATTGTGGTCAAGGCCTTTTAATAGGCTGCCTTTAGTTTTTCAAAAGAAGACATTTCAAAAATACTGCCTCCTCTTCCTCATCATCATCACCACTAATAACTCCACATCACAAATCTCTATTATTTCCCCTTCATTGAAAGTCAGGCAGTCTAAAGGCATCCATTTCATGGACAATTATTACATATTATACTGATGCAGAACTCATTTAATGACAAGAAATAAAAAGGATTGACTGTTCTGCAGACTTGTCACATTTGATAGTCTAGAGAATTTTATTTCCCTGTTGTGTAGAGAAGAAAATGTAATGTCTGAAATGTGAGCTGCCATGTTCATTACACATCCAATCCTTCCTTCCATTTGCTTCCCCCGTTGATTTTTGAGGGAACGTCATGGTATAGAAGAAGTTTCTCCAGAAACAAAAACAACTCACAACTATTTATTTTCACTCTGGTAATGGAAATAGCAAATCCCCTAATTGTAATAGCTACTAGGGAGATTCGCTGGAAAGAAAAAGGAAACGTATATTCAGTGTGCATGCTTCTTAACCTCTTCCTTAGGCCATCTGATTGAAGGGACATAAGACATTGACACCTATCTACTCATGGCTTCCTATAGCCCAGGGAGGCAGAGGAGGAGGTGGCAGAGTAGAAGAGCTTTTATCTCATTCTAAAACAGTCACTCTGTCATGTCCAGGGAAGCTGCAGTTGCTAAGTAAGATGATCACTGGTGCTTCCCTTGTCCTGGTAACCCCCGACCACTACAGCCAGAAGTGCTGCCAGATTCGAGGAACAAAAGAGAAGAAGCTGTAGCTGGTGGCACTGGCCAATGACCAGGTAGTCGTGGTTTCAGCTGTGGAGAGTGGGAATTCTTGGGTCCCTTCCAGAGGAGCCATGTGGGATGCTGAGGGGATTGCAGGCTTCAGAGCCTGCCCGACCTGGCTTTGCGGTGCAGGGCCCTCAGGTCCTTGCTGTGTAGTGGCTCCGAGAAATTCCTGAGTCTCAGTTTCATCAGCTCTAAAATGGGCTCAATATCTTCTACCTTGAAGCTTTCTTGTGAGAAATAAATAATTATAAAAATAACCAACATGTATTAGGATCTTGCTCATGGATAGCTCTGTGCTACATCTTTTATAAACCAATGTGACAGCATTTCATCTTCCTGATAAGCTATGAGGCTGTTTGTTGTTATTTCATGCTACAAGTGAAGAGACAGGTTTAGAGAGGTTGAGTAACTAACTGTGTACATCAAACCATCAGTAAGAGTTAGAGTCCGGGGGGACCCAGGCTGGTGTGTCCCAAAGGGTGGCCATGACATTAACACAGGTTTTCTCAAGTGTAAGGACTCTGCTAATCCTTTTAACAGTCAGGCAGGGGAGCAAGAGAGAGGATTGTCGGGTCTCTATAATGGATGCAAATTATTTTTGTTAAATATCACTCAGTTTCTATAAGCTGACAATTAAGCATATGTTTGACAGTACGTGAGAAGTACTGTCGCTTTGCTCTTAACCACATGGGTATGGTGTGGTGACCTAGAGCTTTTGAAACCAGTGTAACTCTTCCGTCTCGTGTCCTGTGAGATCTCCGTTCTCCTGCCGCTTCTCCACGGGAACTGTTGCACAGCCTCTCTGTCTCACTGCTCTTGCCATCCTTTGGCCTTCATTAGGCTGCAAAGCATGATTCCAAATCAAGCTAACTTCTGTCGATTGTACATGAGCCTTTGATGTGGGGCAGTTTGGTGCTGGTACATTCATAAAAACAAATGCTAAGGCAGGCACTTTACCAGTGTTCTCAAATTTTAGTGATGGATAGACCCTTTCAAATGGAAAACAGCATTTCTTGCCCTATTAGGTTAGTTATAAACTTATTATCTATGTGATTGTCCATATGCTTTTGTTACTTTTTGAAAGACTGTTTAATGGAGACAGAAAGTTGAAATATTTTGCTAAGAAACCTCATGCTATCAAGAATACAGCTGAATGAGGATGTGGAGTAAAGGGAACCCTTGGGCATTGTTGGTGGGATTGTACACTGGTTCTACCAGTATGGAGGACGGTGTGGAGCTTCCTCAAACAATAGAAATACCATATGATCCAGCAATTCCACATCTGGATGTATAACCAAAGGGAATGAAATCAGGATCTCATATAGGAATCAGTGCCCCCGTGCTCATTGCAGCATTACTCACAACAGCTAAAGTACAGAAACAAACTAGGTGTCCGTCAATGAGTGAATGGATAGAGCAAATGTGAGATGTATAAATGTGTGTATGTGTATCAAATGTCATATATATGTGTATGTATATATGTATACATATATGTATATGCACATATCTGTATAGCACACATACACACACTGGAATATTATTCAGCCTTGAAAAAGAAGGTGATCCTGCCATTTGTGACAACATGGATGGGCCTTGTAAGCATTATGCTAAGTGAAATAAGTCAGATAGAGAAGGACAAATACTATATAAGCTTGCTTATATGTGGAACCTAAAAAAAATAAAGGAACTCGGAAACAGAGAGTAGAGTGGTGGCTGCCGGGGCTATGGGATGGGAGAAATGGAATTTGTTGGTCAAAAGGGTACAAACTTCCAGTCATAAGAGGAGTTAAGTTCTTGGGATCTAATGCACAGCATAGTGATCATAGTTAACAATACTGTATGTATACTTTGAAGTTGCTAAGAGAGCAGGTCTTCAATGTTTTCACCACAAAACAAAGAAATGTACCTGTGAGGTGATGGATGTATTAATTAACCTTATTGTGGTAATTATCTCATAATTTACATATATCAGATCATCACACTGTACATGTTAAACCAAAACTTACACAGTTATATGCCAATGAAATCTCAATAAAACGGGGAGAAAAGGAATGCAGCCGAGGGCACCCAGGGGTCTTGGGATGCTCCATACTGGGAAGCACTGGTCTCTACAATGAAGACAGTTCAATGCCTCCACAGTGAAGGTGCATAGAAAGTGTCTGGCCCCTGCAAGTGTGTGCCAAGTGTTGTGAAATAATTTTTAACTAAATTTTCTGAGTAGGCAATATATGCTAAAATTCTTTAAAGTATAAAAAAGGGGATCCGATGTTTAAAAGAACATATTCAAATACTATGCAGGAATTGGTTAATATTTTTACTACTTTTCATCTCTCTGCCAATCAAAAACATGAATGATCTTAGAATGGTATGTAGAAAATACAGAGGACAATCTTTTTGTGTTTCTTGTCACAGTTAACTTCAAATGCCAGTGAGGCAAATTTTTAGAAGCATGGATAAATAATTTAGTATATTAGACACCTATGTACACCTACCTGGATTCTCCCTTGATAGCAGAAACAGTCTTCGGGTAGAAGATTCACCAATATTGATGAGAAAACACATGATGTGTTGGCGTGACTAGATTTTCAGTCAGTCATAGGCATGTTCTCGCTGCATAGCATAGTATTGCCAGACATTGAATCCAGGCATTAGGTTTGTGTCACTGGGGCTCCTTCTGAGAGGACAGATGTGGAACACTAAGCCAAGTGTGTGTGTGAGGTTTTCACATCTGTCCCTTTAATTTTCTGTATTTTTGCTTCATTATCTGCATCGTTGGAATGCTGTATCTGTCATATGCCAACAGATGGCAATATTATAAGATCATTTTTTTAAGATGGTTAAAATGAACTGCATTTTCTGCTGCTCCAAGATTAGTCAGATGGAAGAAACAAGATCTTTATTGGTTATCTTTTTGTTATTGCAAAATCTTGTTTTTCTAAATTTTTCATAAAATGTTAGTGATTTTTTTCCCGCTTCCCTGTTGCCTCTTCTTAACTAGTTTTCTTTTTTCTTTTTGCTTGAATTTTAGCTTCATATCTAAATCTACCTTTGCTGTATTCTATGTGCAAATGTTGATATATCTGCTAATAATGAAAGTAAAGTACATAACTATTGGTATAACTATTACTAATTTAAGTAGAACCAGGCATATAAAATATTTAACTCAAATGAAATTTGAATTGTCTTTTTTTGTGAACAAAACATAACAAAACAAGATAGAAACAAAGCACACCCATACTGTCCCTTCTTTTCTTTCTTTCTTTCTTTTTAACCAGTTTTTAGACTAGCAGAAATGTTATTTTAGAACCATGTGTTTATTTAAAATTTGTAAACGCCTTAAGAAAGTAAATGTACTCTGGATATTAAGCTTCTCTTCTTGCTAGGTTAAGAATCCTGTAAAGTCTGACTCCTCTGATAGAACCTCTAAGGAGCTCTGAGTTCTGGATGTTGGGATGAGCTTTGAGCAAAAGGCTGAAGGTGGGAGAGAAATGAGGTTGGAGGCAGTGAACCTGTGTTGTTGCCTGGAGGAGGGACATTTTCCTCCTGCCTCAGCTGTATGCAGACTGAAGCCCTGTCACCTCATAACTCCTCTGTGTCACTTACCTGATCCCTTCCCCTCTGCCCAGCTACCTATGAGGCCCTGGGTGTATCTCACCTGCCATCTCTTTCTGGGGGATGTTTTCCATATCTATCCACGGATTTTCACCCACCAAACATATGTCAGAGTTCAAAAATACCCCCAGGCCTGATTGCTCTCTGAATGCTGTTGCTACATTTCAGTGACTCTTGGTGCCTGATGGATTCACCTGTGGGCACCTCAGATAGACTATATCCAAGACAGTTATTTCCCTCAGGGACCAGTTCCTGTTTCAAAGATCCATCTCCCACAGTGTGCAGGCTACAGAACTTTTCCAAAGTGAGTTCCTTAATATCTGAACCTTGAGGGATACTCTATAAGAAAACATTTGGGAAATTCTAAATATTTATCATTTGGAGGTTCATAATACTTCCTAATGGAGTAAAATCTCAGGGAAGACTTGAAGAACAAAATGGTTTTAACTTGACTTAATCCAGCATTTCTCAAGCTTATTTGAATGTGGAGCCCCTTTTTGTGACTCCAATTGACATCTTGTGAAATATTAAACATACCGCTTGGTTTTATGCATATGCACAACTGTGCAACTACCACTCAGATCAAAATATAGACCATACTCTATGATTCCACTTACATGAAATCTAAAAATAGGCTAAACTAATCTGTGGTGATGACAGTTAAATAATGGTTTCCTCTGGGGGCAGGTATGGGAGGGGGCTTGGAGATACAAATACAGACTGGGAAGTGGCCTGCAAGATAGTTATGGGGTTTTAGAATATTCTAGAATATTCCTGCAAGATAGTTACAAGGTTTTAGAATGTTCCATGCCCACCTGCTTGTGTTCACATTCATGGAATCTTTATGATCCTCTAGTTTGAATGGCCCTGACTACCTTCTTGTTTCTGTTCACTGAACCTTTCTTTCCCCTGGGCCAGTGGCCCTGTTGTCCCTGGACTGTGGTCTTCCCTCTTCCGGGACTATTGTGCTACGCTGCTGATGCCGAGCATACCCTTCCCATCAGAGCGAGACCTAAGATCACCACTCGCATGAACCTACATTTTAGTACAATGGAAGCAACAGTAATAATCAAATAAGGTAATTAAGGATTTCTGAAAAAATGTTATGAAGTAAGTGTATTTGATGTTAAAGACTAACTGTAGAGCATTCTTTTAAAAAGTGTGATTATTGGAAACTATTTTAGTTGGATTCCTCTTATTGGCTTTATTGAGCTCTTAAATATACCTCTGGGACCTCTCATACCAATATCCCCATGTCTTTTTACATGTTTATCCTTTCAATGGTTTAAAAATTATCCCACTGAGTTTTTCTTAATAAAACTTTACAGAGACCGGATTCAAGATGGTGGCGTGAGAGGTGGGACAGAGAAGTGCTCCCAAAACCACATGTATTATGAAAATAGTTAATATAATTAATCCTAAAAGAGCAACAGGAAAGAAGGCTGCACCAGACTGCATATACCTGGAGAACTGAGCAGACCTCATGAAACAGGGTAACATACCAGAGCCTTGATCTGGTGGGACCCAAGCCCTTCCGCCACTGTTCACTGGCAGAAGGAAGAGAAATGGAGCAGAGAGGGGGTGGAAACCTAGGACTGCTGAACACCCAGCCCTGGAGATCTGTTATGGGAGCACAAACCTACACTGCATGGTGCTCTGGAGATTAGTGGGGTTGGAAAGCTAAGACAGGCAGAATACTTGGAGAAACTGAGGTTCAAGCTGTTTGTGGAGGACAGGGATCCACATCCAGCTGCTCTGGGACAAAGGAAAGGCAGGGGGTCTGAGAGGCTTCCTAGCAGCTAGAGCGCTGTTGAAGGGGTGGGGTTTGCATGGAGCTTCCTGCGCAGGAGAAGGGATAGGGGGACAAGGTTGTCTGGGTGCACTCTGCTCAGCAGGTTTGGAACTTTCAGGAGCTTCAGGTGCTCCATCCCTCTGGCTGGCCACTCAGCTCCAAGGCCCCCAACTGTGATAGGCAGCCTGCTGTGCCTTCCTCCTGGCCTGCTGGCACCAGCACGCAAACTGGCAGTTCCTGCCCTGGCATCAGGCCAGCCAGAGGGAGCTACAGACACAAAGGACAGAGGCTTATACATGTGTCCTAGCTCACTGGTTCTGACAGTGGAGATAGGCACTGCAGCTGGGAAGCAGGAAACAGCTCTTTCCTCCACCCAGTCACCAGTGCAGCTCCCCTGTGACACTTGACATCACTCTAGGGGCTGAGCAGCTCCAGAGAGTAGAGGTTCTGGGCACTACAGGGTGACACATACAAATATGAAACGTCAAAGGAACCTGGTTCAAACAAAAATCTGGAAAACACAAGAAAAAGAGCCAAATGAAACTGAATTCACCAATCTTCCTGAAAGAGAGTTCAAAATAAAAATCATAAATATGCTCATGGAAGTACAGAAAAATATTCAAGACCTCAGGGACGAATTTGGGACTGAGATTCTATCATTAAGAAATTCCATATCTGAAATAAAACACAATGGAGGGATTTAAAAGCAGATTAGATGTAGGAGAAGAGATGGTAAATGGAATAGAAATTAGAGAAGAGGAATACAAAGAAGAGAGAGAGGCACAGAGAGAAAAAGGATTTCTAAGAATGAAAGAATATTGAGAGAACTGTGTGACCAATCCAAATGGAACAATATTTGCATTATAGGGGTACCAGAAGAAGAAGAGAGAGAAAAAGGGATAGAGAGTATTACTGAGGAGGTAGTTGCTGAAAACATCCCCAATCTGGGGAAGGAGATAGTCTCTCAGGACATGGAGGTGCACAGACCTCCAAGCACACCATATAATACCAAGGAAGACTACACCAAGACGTATAATAATTAAAATGGCAAAGATCAAGGATAAGGAAAGACTATTAAAAGCAGCTAGAGAGAGAAAAAAGACCACTTACAAAGGAAAACCCATCAGGCTATCATCAGATTTCTCAACAGAAACCTTACAGGACAGAGGGAGTGGCATGATATATTTAATGCAATGAAGCAGAAGAGCCTCCAACCAAGAATACTCTACCTGGCAAGGTTATCACTTAAATTTGAAGGAGGGATTAAACAATTTTCAGATAAAAGCTGAGAGAATTTACCTCCCACAAACTACTTCTACAGTGCATTTTGGAGGGACTGCAATAGATGGAAGTATTCCTAAGGCTAAATAGCAGTCACCAGGGAAAATAAAACCACAGCAAAGTAAAAAAATTAATTACTAAGGAGATGCAAAATCAAATCAACTACCCGCCAAGTCAGTCAAGGGATAAACAAAGGGTACAGATTATGATACCTAATATATAAAGAATGGAGGAAGAAGAAAAAGGAGGAAAACAAAGAAGCTTTAGGTTATGTTTCTAATAGCATACTAAATGAGTTAAATTAGACTGTTAGATAATAAGGGAATTACCCTTAAACCTTTGGTAAACATGAATCTAAAGCCTGCAATGGCAATAAGTACATACCTATCGATAATCACCCTAAATGTAAATGGTCTGAATGCGCCAATCAAAAGACATAGAGTCACTGAATGGATAAAAAAAAAAGACTTGTACATATGCTGCCTACAAGATACTCACTTCAAACCCAAAGACATGCACAGACTGAAAGTAAAGGGATGGAAAAAGGTATTTCATGCAAGTAATAGGGAGAAAAATGCAGGAGTTGCAGTACTTGTACCAGGCAAAATAGACTTCAAAACAAAGAAAGTAACAAGAGACAAAGAAGGACATTACATATTGATAAGAGGGTCAGTCCAACAAGAGGATATAATCATTATAAATATCTACGCACCCAACACAGGATCACCTACATATGTGAAATAAATGCTAACAGAAATAGAATGCAACACATTCATTTTAGGAGACTTCAACACACCACTCACTCCAAAGGACAGATCAACCAGACAAAATAAGTAAGGAGACAGAGGCACTGAACAACGTATTAGAACAGATGAACCTAACGGAAATCTACAGAACACTCCATCCAAAATCAACAGGATACACATTCTTCTCAAGTGCACATGGAACATTTTCAAGAATAGATAATATACTATGCCTCAAAAAGAGCCTCAGTAAATTAAAAAAGATTGAAATTGTACCAGCCAGATTCTCAGACCTCAAAGGTATGAAACCAGAAATAAATTACACAAAGAAAACAAAAAAGCCCACAAACACATGGAGGCTTAACAACATGCTCCTAAATAACCAGTGGATCAATGACCAAATAAAAACAGAGATAAAGCAATATATGGACACAAATAACAACAATAATTCAACACCACAAAATCTGTGGGATGCAGCAAAGGACATGCTAAGAGGGAAGTATATTGCAATACAGGCTTACCTCAGGAAAGAAGAACAATCCTATATGAACAGTCTAAACTCACTATTAACGAAACAAGAAAAATAAGAACAAATGAGGCCCAAAGTCAGTAGAAGGAGGGACATAATAAAGATTAGAGCATAAATAAATAAAATTGAGAAGAATAAAACAATCAAAAGAATCAATGAAAGCAGGGGTTGGTTCTTTGAGAAAATACACAAAAGAGATAAACCCCTAGCCAGACTTTTCAAGAATAAAAGAGAGTCTACACACATAAACAGAATCAAAAATGAAAAGGGAAAAACCACTATGGACACCACAGAAATATAAAGAATTATTAGAGAATATTATGAAAAATTATATGCTAACAAACTGGATAACCTAGGAGAAATGGAAAACTTTCTAGAAAAATACAACCTTCCAAGGATGACCCAGAAAGAAACAGAAAATCTGAATAGACCAATTACCAGCGAGGAAATTGAACTGGTAATCAAAAAACTACCTAAGAACAAAACCCCTGGATCAGATGATTTCACTGCTGAATTTTATCCAACATTTAGTGAAATCTTAATACCCATCCTCGTTAGTTTTCCAAAAAGTAGAAGAGAAGGGAATACTCCCAAAGTCATTCTACAAGGCCCGCATCACCCTAATACTAAAATCAGGAAAAACACCAAAAAAAAAAAAGAAAATTACAGACCAACATCCCTGATGAACATAGATGCAAAAATACACAACAAAATATTAGCAAACCGAATTCAAAAATATATAAAAAAGATCCATCATGATCAAGTAGGATTTATTCCAGAGGTGCCAGGATGGTACAACATTAGAAAATCCATCAACATCATCCACCATATCAATAAAAAGAAGGACAAAAACCACATGATCATCTCCTTAGATGCTGAAAAAGCAGTTGACAAAATTCAACATCCTTTCATAATAAAAACTCTCAACAAAATGATTACAGAGGGCAAGTACCTCAACATAATATAAGCTATATATGACAAACCATCAGCCAACATCATGTGTAACAGTGAGAAGCTAAAAGCCTTTCCTTTAGGATTGGGAACAAGACAATGATGCCCAGTCTCCCCACTTTTATTCACTATAATTCTGGAGGTCCTAGCCACGGCAATCAGACAGCACAAAGAAATAAAAGGCATGCAGATTGGCAAGGAAGAATTTAAACTGTCACTGTTGGCAGATGACATGATATTTTACATAAATACCCTAAAGAATCCACTCTAAAACTACTATATCTAATATCTGAATTCAGTAAAGTTACAGGATACAAAATTAATACACACAAATCTGTTGCATTCCTATCCGCTAATGATGAACTAGCAGAAAGAGAAATCAGGAAAACAATTACATTCACAATTGCATCAAAAAGAATAAAATACCTAGGAATAAACCTAACAAAGGAAGTGAAAGACCTATACTCTGAAAACTACAAGACACTCAGGAGAGAAATTAAAGAAGATACCAATAAATGGAAACACATCCCGGGCTTATGGATAGGAAGAATTAATATTGTCAAAACGGCCATCTGGCCTAAAGCAATCTACAGATTCAATGCAATCCCTATCAAAATACCAACAGCATTCTTCAATGAACTAAAGCAAACAGTTCTAAAATTCATATGTAACCACAAAAGACTAAGACTAGCAATCCTGAGAAGGAAGAAAAACCTGGGAGGATTATGCTCCCTGACTTCATGGTCTACTACAAAGCCATAGTAATCAAGACAATTTGGTACTGGCATAAGAACAGACCCATAGACCAATGGAATAGACTAGAGAGCCCAGATATAAACCCAAGCATATATGGTCAATTAATATACGATAAAGGAGCCATGAACATACAATGGGGAAATGACAGCCTCTTCAACAACTGTCGCTGGCCAAACTGGACAGCTACATGCAAGTGAATGAAACTGGATTATTGTCTAACCCATGCACAAAAGTAAACTTGAAATGGATCAAAGACCTGAATGTAACTCATGAAACCATAAAACTCTTAGAAGAAAACATAGGCAACAATTTCTTGAATATAACCATAAGCAAGTTTTTCCTGAATGTATCTCCTCAGGCAAGGGAAACAAAATAAAATGAGCAAATGGGACTACATCAAACTAAAAAGCTTCTGTACAGCAAAAGACAACATTAGTGAGCAAAAAGGCATCCTACAATATGGGAGAATTGTGTGGAATGACATATCCAACAAGGGGTTACCATCCAAAATATATAAAGAACCCACACGTCTCAACACTCAGAAAGCAAATAATCCTATTAAAAAATGGGTGGAGGATAGAAACAGACACTTCTCCAAAGAAGAAATTCAGATGGCCAACAGGCACATGGAAAGGTGCTTCGCATCACTAATTATCAAGGAAATGCAAATTAAAACCACAGTGAGATATCACCTCACACCAGTTAGGATGGCCAACATAGAAAAGACGAGGAACTACAAATGTTGGCAAGGATGCGGAGAAAGGGGAACCCTCCGACACTGCTGGTGGGAATGTAAGCTAGTTCAACTATTGTAGAAAGCAGTATAGAGTTTCCTCAAAAAACTAAAAATAGAGATACCATTTGAACTGGGAATTCCATTCCTAGGAATTTACCCAAAGAATTTAATTTCTCAGATTCAAAAAAACACATGCACCCCTATGTTTATTGCAGCACTATTTACAATAGCCAAGATATGGAAGCAACCTAAGTGTACATCAGTAGATGAATGGATAAAGAAGATGTGGTACATATACACAATGGAATATTATTCAGCCATAAGAAAGAAACAAATCCTACCATTTGCAACAACATGGATGGAGCCAGAGGGTATTATGCTCAGTGAAATAAGCTAGGCGGAGAAAGACCAAATGATTTCATTCATCTGTGGAGTATAAGAACAAAGCAAAAACTGAAGGAACACAACAGCAGCAGACTCACAGAACCCAAGAATGGACTAACAGTTGCCAAAGGGAAAGGCACTTGGGAGGGTGGGTTGGAAGTGAGGGAGAAGGGGAATAAGGGGCATTATGATTAGCACACATAACGTAGGGGTAGAGGGCACTGGTAAGTCAGTATAGCACAGAGAAGACAAGTAGTGACGATATAGCATTTTATTACACTGATGGACGATGACTGTAATGGGTTATGTGGTGGGGACTTGATAATGGGGTAATCTAGTAGCCACAATGTCGCTCATGTGATTGTATATTAACGATACCAAAATAAAAAAAGATTGTGTATTAATGATACCTTAATAAAAAATAATTAAAGGGGAAAAAATTTACATAAAAAAGAAAAAAAACTACAAACTTTTAAATATGAGAAAGCATAAATAAATTGGACTTCAGGTAAGAGGCTTTGACTATACTTGATGCTGTTACACAGTATTTAGGATTCTTAATCATCCACCTGGAAGTGGGAAATCATGGAGATGTGTAGTGTGATGTAGCAGAAAGAGCAGTGGGTGAAGAACCTTTAGTCATATTAGATTCCTAACTCTTCTATTAGCTAACTAAGTGACCTTGAATAATTTACTTAGCTCATTATGTTAATCTATAAAATATATTTGAAGTTGAAAAGCTCTAAATACATTTCTAGTGTTAAAATTTTATGTCCAACCCTGCAAGCAGGCATGGGTAGAGCTATATCTTACTTAAAAGAAACCTCATTTATGACATGTTGACTATCTTTTAGAGGAAGTTAAGTTTATAATATTTTTTGCCCTACTATTTTTATACTGTATTAATAATCTCAACATAGCTAACTCCAACAAATTCTCAGACCTCATCTTATTTGATTTTACCAATAGCATTTGACCAGTTAATAATTTCCTTCTCACCCTTTGTCACGCGGTCTCTTTGTTACACTGCTGTTCACTGACCACTCTGTCTTCTTGCACCCTCTTTTTCATCTTGATTTCTGAACAGTGGTATGCCCAGGGCCATACCCAACTCCTCTCTTCCATCTACATATATCCTAATGACCTTGTGTAAATTATCTTTAGCTGCATAACAAATTACCCCAAATTGGCAACTTAAAACAACCCACATATATCATCTTGCAGCTCTGTGGGTCAGGAGTCTTGGCAAGCATAGCTGGGCCCTCTGATTTAGGATTCCTTAGTAGGCCCCACTGAGGGTGACAGCAGAGGTGAGGGTCTCCTGTGAAGGTTTGTCTGGGGAAGGATGTGTGCACAAGTTCACATCATTGTTGGCAAGTTTCAGTTCCTTCAGACTGATGAAATCAGGGTGGTGATTATCTTGTTTATTTGATAATTACTAGCTAGCTGGCGGCTGGAGGTCACCCTTGTTGCTTGCCGCATGAGCCTCTCTGATGTGGAAGATTACTTTACCATCCTTTAAGTAAGACCTACTTCTGCCTATTCCTGCTTGTTGTAGCTATTCATCAAATTAGTGTGTAATAGGCATCTCAGATTTGACACGTCCCCAAACGAATTCCTGATTTGCAACCCATTCCCCCAACCCAAATACGCTCCTCCTGCATATGTTGCGTTCCCGTAAATGGTACCTACGTTTTTATAGTTTCACTGACAAAGAACTTGCTCTCATCTGTGATTTCTCCCTCACTCTTTCAGACCTCATGTCAAGCTATCAGCAAATCCTACCGACTCTCCCCTCGAAAGACTTGATCTCCAGAGGCCAGCTGTCTTTGCTCTCTCCCCCACTGCCACTCTGGTCTAAGCTACCAGCATCTCTTGCCCAGATTATTGTAATAAATCCTCAAGTTATCTCCTTGTTTCTGCCATTGCTACCCTTCAGTCTATTATCAACATAGCAGCCAGATTAATCCTGTTGAAATGTAAGTCAAATCATGTCTTTCCGGTCTGAGTCTTCAATGGCTCTTTATTTCACCAGCTGAAGAGCTAACATTCTCCGAATTGTCTCCGGGGCTCTACACGAGCTGGTCTTTGCTTTCCTCTCTCGTGCTCTTCGTCCCTTCACTCTCTTTGCTCCAGTCACACTGGCCTTCTTACTGCTTCATGGACACACTAGGCATGCATTTTGAAATGTTGCCTGGATTTATTTTAATCAGGTATAGTAAGACATGCAGAGACAGAAGTGACTGTCATGAGGGAAGAAGTTTTTATTCACAGTTCTCTAGAAGCAGGAGGCATGGCACACCATGCAGGGCCACACAAGAAAGGACCACAGCCAGTCAGGAGGCAGAAGAAGTGAGGGGAAAGCAGGGGCCAAAGCCTTTTTTTTGTGGTTTCTGCACATAAAGACAAAATAAGGCAGATCAAGCTGGTTTGGGACTGGCTAGTTTGAATAATTTCAGTAGGTTCTGGGGTATAGAGGCTGTCTTTAGTGTCCGACACCTGCTCTTTGGGAGATTAGGACAGGGGGTACTGGCCCTGAGTGCAAAAGCACAATCAAAGGGGTGGCTGGGGCCGTGGGCTTCGGAGTGGTGCACCTGAATGGAACAGGTGTGCTCCCTGGGCAAGTTGTCTGCTGTCTCCTGGAATCAGCTACCCTGGGAGGGTCTGTTCTCTAGGATAAGCAAGGCCCCAGAAATAAGAAAATACAGTTCATACAGCATGCTTCCCATACAAGTGCCGCACCTCCTGTTCCCTGTGTGTAGATTGTCGTCTCCACAGATATTCGCATAGATTGCTCCTCATAGAGTCGTTCTTCCGGTATCACCCTACTGCACAGTCCTTCCCTGGTGGCCACCCCGCTCAGTTTGGGCCTCCCCTGCCTCAGCCACATCATCTGCCTCCTGTCCTGTCCTCTTTAGCACTTAACACTTTTTGACATATATTTATTTATTGTTGTCTCTTCCAAATAGAATGTAGAGAGTTTGAGTTTTATCTGTATCTATCAATCATCTATCTATCGATCTACCTACCTACCTATATCTATCTATCTATTGTGTTTGTCTGATACATATATTATACACACACACATACACACCTCCATCCATCCTTAGGAGCTGAATAAATGAATAGATGAAATGCCTAATTTGAGATACTGATTGTGTTTTCTTTTGAATAAATGGGCCGGAAATAATGTTACACTAGGCAGCATGACACAGTCATGAAGACGTTTTGATTCACATGGCATCTCCAGCAAAATAAAGCTGTTGACACTTCTTCCCACATATCATACTCCCACAAACGTACACAATAAGAGAGAGAAGTCCAGCTCCTGATGGAAATGTTTGGGGAGATGAGCCAGTAGGAATCATCTGTGGCTCTGAAGGGGAGAAACCAGTGGGGACGTCCACAGAGGGACTGAGGCTCCCTCAGAGGGGAAGACTTGGTGGTCATGTTTTCTGTTTGGGTGATGCCCTGAGGCCATTTCCATGTTCCCTGGAGAGGACCTTAGCGGAAATACAGCTCAGTCAATCAAATTACAGTCAGAGAGGGACCAGTGACATCCTACCTGCTGTCACACACACCTGTCCCTGAGGATGCCCGGGTGTGGCCTGAGAGTGCCCTGCTCTGCGACCAGGGGAGGGAGAAGAGCGGAGCTGAATGGCCACTGCCTTTTCCTTTGTGTTTACTGGACATTAAATCACCCTTTTTTTCTTTAATAAGGTAGAGGTAATGCTCAGTTTGGTTAGGACAAGGAGTTGGGTGACATGTAATTAAAGTACTATGTTTTTAATTTCTCTGGTTCATCCAGATAGCATTGTACAATACAATGCATGCAGCTTTAGACCATAAATCTGTCCCTTAGAAATTATAAGAATCTGATTCCAAATGCATTAAGAATTAAATAGAGGAAACGCCTAACATTTTAATAGTGCTTTATATCCTGTAAATTCCCCCAGAATTCTTACATGTGCGACTTCATTCATTTATTCAACATTGAATATCAAGTATATGCTAGGCTGTGTGCTAGCCACAATGGGTAAAATGATGGAAAAGAAAGAAAAGGGAAAGGTTTATGGTCCAGGGAAGGAGATGACGGACTCCACCTGCAGAAGGGAGCTGATGGCCCAGGAATGGAGTGATTGAGGAGAAGCGCAGGTGAGAAGGTTGGACAGAGAGCCCAGGAAGAGCCTTGAAGGCCACAGCAGAGTTTGAATCTCGGTAGAAGAGTAATGAAAGGAAGTAACTGAAATGTTTTAAGTAAGAAAATTACATGATCCAACTTGTGACTCATAATCCTCCTTCCAGACAAGTATTTTTAAAAACATTTCTCACATCTTTGTTTTTATGTTTGGTTTTTTCTTTCTTCTTTTCTTTTTATATTTATCTAGCTAGAACATGGCTACTGTAGCAAAAAGTAATTGCTAGATTGAAGGAAAATACTGTTCACCAAATTACACTTCCTGCTCTCAGCATAAGAGGAAAAGAATTCTTGTGGAAGAGATACATCTGAGTTTGGATGCTAACTCTACCACAAATTATTTGTGAAAATTTGAAAAACATCGCCTTCTCTATCTGTTTCCTTGTCTGTAAAATAAAGGATTGTATCAGAACATCTACGAAACATCTTTCAGTTTACATGCAGTCTTTCCCTAGGAGGCATTGGATAATCCAAGTAAGTTTTAACAAATACACAGACATCTGCTTAAGATGACTCCCATTTTTATTTTACAGTCTCTATTATTGGGTCAGTCTACTGACATGAATGTATGTATTGACACATGTACCTGCATGCAACTCTCTCTTTTTCCCTAAACCTCCAAACTACAAAACATTCCTCTGGTCATCTAAGGGATTAGAAGCCTAAAAGACTGAGAAGATGTAAAGGAGCTGTTCCAATCTGTTACATGAACAAGCTTCATGAGATCAAAAGAATTGGCTGTTGTTCAAATCTTATACCTAATTGGCTTATTAGTCATTAGGAGAATACAACAAGCGGTGTCATTAAATGGTGCCATGTTGGGTTTAATGGCTGTGCAAGTGGGGTCACCTCTCAGATCAACGCTGGACTCTTTGATAAGCACAGCCACTGCAAGGGGCCGCCTCGGGGTAAGCCCCAGCTACTGCCCATCGGCTCTGCACTGCCTCCACCGGGAGGCACAACACCTTCTACTTTATTCTCGGCTGGAGGTCCTTTGGGTAGTTTAGGTTTTTGACACAGTCTGCTTTTCCCACTTCTGTCTCCCCCAGTATATGATGTCGGCCAATTCAGCTTGATCATAAGTCCATTTTCCTTTAAAAATTTTTGCACAACCTTCTTATGCATGGTTAAAGCTGAAATTTGGCACTTGGGTGCAGCAGGGGACATATTTGCTGCTTTGAATTTAGGTTTTCATTTTATCAAGTAACACACTCCCCCTCTCTCCTCCAAAGCAGCTTGGAGAGTGTTCCCAAGAGTCTGTATTTATTGCAAAAATATAGAGCCATGGGCCAGATTTTAATTCTATTAACTTTCCCATGCAATGGATGCTCAGAAGAGAAATGTTGATTAAGTTTTTATATAAAAGCTAGAAATGTGGAGGCAAATATTTTCTAAGATATAACTGCTTCTCTAGATGTCCTTTCTCTAGGGCTTTAACTATTAATTTAGATCTGAGATCCACTTTGTATTTTCCATTTGCCCATGTGGTTTGGTTATAAACAGTTTGTTTATGGAAGCTAAATGTCTTGTTTTTAAATAAGATTGTGATATTATTACTGCTCATGGCAATCTCCAGCCTCATTTAATAATTCGCATGGCACAGTTTCTCTAATTGAATTGTGCACATTATAGACAGGGATGAGGGACTCAAAGCTACCTGTTGTCCCAGAGCTCTGTTCATTCCCTCTGAGCAGGAAGCTGAAGTTTACAGAGGGATGGCTTGGTAAACAAGAATTTGCAGAAACACACACTGAGACCAATGGGGACTGTTAAAAGCTTGGTTAATATAATAATGTCACCCATAGCTCTGGGTGTACAAACTGCAGATTTATGCAAGTAATTAATAGTGTCTTGCCAAGAGAGTCGGTAGGCTTTTCAAAAGGAATCTTTCTTTGTGTCTTTTGATATTTAAAGAGCTGTAATTACAATGGCAGAGCTTTGAATTCTTTTTTCCCCCCATCCGCTTATACACATTAATTTATGGACCAATCCAGTATTACAGACAAGCTAATGAAAGAACCACATACTCCCTTTATAATTTTTTATACAGTTTTACTTGTGTGGATGAATGTAAAGTAGTTAATGCTATAAATAAGTATAATGATGTATCTCTTCTCTCAATTGCCAGTTGTTGACGCTGTAATCTCACACAATAGAAGAAAAGAATTGAATTGAAATCTCTACCCATCTCATTTCTTCTTCTCTCTTGTGCACTAGTTAAGAAATTCAAATGTTTCTGCCATTATGAGGTGTTTAAGAAAAAGGATTCAAACTGGATTTTCCCCCCTCCTCTTTATTTTTAGAGTTACAGAAGACTCAGAAAAACAATACATGACTTCTTCAGTCAGCTTATGATTTGCCAGTTTCAAGGGTTAATATCCTAGCAAGTCAGTAAAAAGCACCCCAGCTTTATTAACATATAACTGACTAGTAAAAATAGTATATATTTAAGGTGTGCAAGGTGCTGGTTTGATATACATCTACCTTGTGAAATGATTACCACCATCAAGTTAATTAACATATTCATCACCTCAGATATTTTTGGGTGTGTGTGTGCTGAGAACACTTAAGAACTACTCTCTTACAATTCACCATTATTAACTATAGTCACTGTGTTACACATTACATCCTAGAATTTATTCATCTCAAGATTGAAGTTTGTACTCTGGCCAACATCTTCCCTCTTCCCTCACCCCCAGTCCCTGGCTGACCACCATTCTATACTCTGCTTCTACGACTTCCACTTTTTTGGGGTTCCATATATGAAGGGGATAATGCAGCGTTTGTCTTTCTGTGTCACACTTATTTCACTTATAATAATCCTTTTCATTCTGGTCAGGGCTGGGAAGAAGCCCTTCTGTGACTGGAGCATGTAGGCCCCTGGTCTTCAATATGCTGGACCACGTGGGTTACACTAACAGTGAAACTTCGAATGTTTACAGAAATAGTTCAGCTGCTTATGGGAGTCCCTTGACTAGAAAACATGGATGTATTTTCTGAGATTTTTGCATTTACCTTTTAATAGTTTGAAATGATATTTGCTTTTCCTACAAACAAGCCATTTTTGTATGCAACCTACCAAAAGGCATAAAGGTCATTAGGATATTTTACCTAAATAGCCTTTGAGTACAAGGCTAAGGCAAGACTCATGGAATTCAGGTAACTAGGGTTAAAACATGAGCCACAGTAATATTTATAGAAGCACGAGAACCGAAATACTTCACTTTCCCTGTGTGGTGATTCCTGCGAGTTCTCCCAATGAATACACACTGTGCTAAACTCAGTCTTGGGACTTAATGATCCATCCCATGACACCAATGCCTTGGTTGCTAATTCTCTTCCTTACTTGTTTTCCTCCATGAACTTAGACTTTGAAAGGGCAGCTATCTCACATAATCCAAATTTCATGGATGATAAAACTGAGATCCCGAAAAAGGAAGTGGTATGCTGGGGTCCAATAGACAGCAGGTGGCAGAGCCAGGATTTGGGTCCCCTTCATGGACAGCACGTTCTTCTGTTGCCTAACTGCTTGTGTTAATGGCACCTGTCGGTTCAGTGGAGTCAGAGAGGGAACAGCCCTTTTGCTGCTTTCTTAGTTTGTTGACCCTTTTAAACTGTAATTTCCTTGAGGGCAAAGACTTTGTGTGTTTAACTTGCTCCTTATGGTACCTGGGAGAACTTTGTAAAAATAATGAGAGCGTGTGATGTACTCTGCCTTCCAGCAGCTCTGAACAATTTTTAAAGCCAACTTTGGGTACGATGATCTGGATGCTGCTGATGTTCTGGTGAGTCATCTGGTTCAATGACACTTCCAGAAGGGAGTTATCACATTGGAACCATATTAACGAAAATAAGAAGACTTTTTGGGAAAAATGAAACCCGCACCATAGATAACAATTTAATAAATATTTCATGTAAGCATAATCTTGTAGACAACAAGTTGCAAATACTATGTAGTGCATAAGCTAAGGGCGCCGGGGCTGTGTCGGTGCTCTCAGGACTGTGGGTTTGGTTGCCTTTAGGGAAGTTGTTGACTGGACTGTCACGGTGTTTCAAACTTGTGTTAATTGGATCTGGAAAGTTCCTCCCTCATACCAGAACTTATGAACTAATTGCAAAGGATTGTCAGATAGTGTGTGTAGATTGGTTTAAGGTTCAAACTCTGAGTGCTGGGTGATTATTAACTTCATTTCCCTAGTAATAGTTGCTGCAATTTCTAGCCTGCTAAGCTACTCAGGAACATGGCTTGTGACTTCCTTCACTCCCTTTATGGGGAGTTGGGGGTGCATACTGTTAAAGGGAAAAATAATTCATGGCACTTGTTTAAGATGGTAAGGAAGACTTGCCTCAAGGGGACTACGACAATGGGGTTTTGCAGTAGGGGAGAGAGAGCAGGTTCAATTCTAAATACAACAAGAAAAATTGGGAATTTATAGCCAAGGAGCAGGGTAACGGTAAGTCGATGGAAATTTACTAAGAGGAAACATGGGGGTAAGGGAGGATTCTGTCTAAACTACCCCAACATGCTTCATGCTGAAAGCAGGCCCAGGAGATGAGATATCGCTTGGGGAAGGGCAGAGGATGAGGAAACTGACTAGAATCGAGAGTGATTTGATATGAAGAGTGGGGCAGGCACTCTGCTTGGACTGATTCAGCAAGATTTTTGCTAAAACCAGACAATTCAGAAACAAATACAAAAGTCCCAAAGTCAAAGCCTAGTTGAAAACAACCTTAGAAGGGGGCTGACTCAAGTATGGTCAAGGAGAGAATCTGTGTCAATGCCCAAGAGAGAAGGCAGGTGATCAAGTATGACATCCTGGTAAGAATGCTAATAATTCAGCCTAATGAATGGCATTTTATAGGAGGGGAGTCTTTGTCTGTGGAATATTTTAGCAAGATGTCTCTGCTTTAGAATGTTTATGGCAAAACAACCTAGAATCTATGGCTTTCTGGGACATGGGCTTCTTAGAAAATATCACACATCTAACTTTCTGGATATTATTCTGACATATTTCATAACCTGGGATGCTTCCTTCCAGGACAGAAAGCCATACTTTCCCTGGAGATCTCACCTATTGCTCTGAGCTAGAGGGTATAACTGATGCAGAAAGTAGGGCCCTGACGTATCAGACTGCTTGAGATATCAGACCTAACCTGGGCCTCTTAGCTATTTGCTTTCTTGAAATTTTTAATAAAGCTTGATACTGGGTAAGAGCTGGGATTCATGTGAGTGACTTGGCCGCCTGAGTCTTCAGGCTAGCTCATTTATGATACAGGAAAATATGGTTCGCTTCCCTTTGATGTTCCTTCTCAGTGACACACACTTGTAGTAGTAATTCCAGTGTTTTTTCCCGGAGGATCAATACTCTCTGTCCTGTGGTACAGAAGGCTGGTCTATGTAAAGCTCCTCTTTTCTTAGGGCTTTAGAAGAGACCAACTTCTAGACTGAATATTACCAGAAACATTTTCTTCAGCCCTAAAGAAAACATCAATTGTTTGGGAGTTCCACTTTTGAATTCTCCAAAAATTCTCCTCTTACTACAGCCACCTAGACTTTTACCGTTTCACCATTTTATGACAATTGTGTTTGTGCGTTATGGGGAGATGACAACTCGTGGTGGCAGTGTTGAGTTCTCATTGACATAACTGACAGTCTATTCTTTTTTTTTAAGGAATTATTGATATACACTCTTATGAAGGTTTCACATGAAAAGATGTGGTTATTACATTCATCCATATTATTGTGTCCCCCCATACCCCATTGCAGTAACTGCCCTTCAGTGTAGTAAGATGCCACAGAGTCACTATTTGCCTTCTCTGTGCTACACTGTTTTCCCCATGATCCCCTACACACAATGTGTGCCAATCATAATACCTCTCAATCCCCTTCTCCCACTCTCCCAACCCGCCCTCCCACACCCCTCCCCTTTGATAAACGCTAGTCCCTTCTTGGAGTCTATGAGTCTGCTGCTGTTTTGTTCCTTCAGTTTTGCCTCATTGTTATACCCCACAAATGAGGAAAATCATTTGGCACTTGTCTTTCTCTGCCTGGCTTATTTCACTGAGCATAATATCCTCGAGCTCCATCCATGTTGTTGCTAATGGTAGGATCTGTTTCTTTCTTATGGCTGAATAATATTCCATTGTGTATATGTACCACATCTTCTTTATCCATTCATCTACTGATGGACACTTAGGTTGCTTCCATGTCTTGGCTACTGTGAATAGTGCTGCAATACACATAGGGGTGCATATTGTCTTTTTGAATCTGAGAAATTGTTTTCCTTGGGTAAAGTCCTAGGAGTGGAACTCCCAGGTCAAATGGTATTTCTATTTTTAGTTTTTTGAGGAACCTCCATACTACTTTCCACAATGGTTGAACTAACTTACATTCCCACCAGCAGTGTAGGAGGGTTCCCCTTTCTGGCAACCTTGCCAACATTTGTTATTCTTAGTCTTTTCGATACTGGCCATCCTAACTGGTGTGAGGTGATATCTCACTGTAGTTTTTATTTGCATTTCCCTGATGATTAGTGATGTGGAGCATCTTTTCATGTGTCTGTTGGCCATCTGAATTTCTTCTTTGGAGAACTGTCTCTTCATATCCTCCGCCCATTTTTTAATCAGGTTATTTGCTTTTTGGATTTTGAGGCATGTGAGTTCTTTATATATTTTGGATGTTAACCCCTTTTAGATATGTCGTTTACAAATATATTCTCCCATACTTTAGGATGCCTTTCTGTTCTGTTGATGGTTTCCTTTGCTGAACAGAAGCTTTTTAATTTGCTGTAGTCCCATTTGTTCATTTTTTATTTTGTTTCCCTTGCTCCAGGAGATGCGTTCAGGAAAAAGTCGCTCAGGTTTATATTCAGGAGATTTTTGCCTATGTTTTCTTCTAAGAGTTTTATGATTTCATGACTTACATTCAGGCCTTTGATCCATTTTGTGTTTACTTTTGTGTATTGGGATAGACAATAATCCAGTTTCATTCCATTGCATGTAGCTGTCCAGTTTTGCCAACACCAGTTGTTGAAGAGGCTGTCTTTTCCCCATTGTATATCCATGGCTCCTTTATCATATATTAATTGACCATATATGCTTGGATTTATAATCTGAGCTCTCTAGTCTGTTCCATTGGTCTATGGGTCTGTTCTTGTGCCAGTACCAAATTGTCTTGATTACTGTGGTTTTGTAGTAGAACTTGAATTCTGGGAGCATAATCCCCCCAGGTTTTTCTTCTCAGGATTGCTTAGGCCATTCCGGGTCTTTTGTGGTTCCATACGAATTTTAGAACTATTTGCTCTAGTTCATTGAAGAATGCTGTTGGTATTTTGATAGGGATTGCATTGAATCTGTAGATTGCTTTAGGCAGGATGGTCATTTTGACAATATTAATTCTTTCTATCTGTGAGCACAGGATGTGTTTCCATTTATTAGTATCTTCTTTAATTTCTCTCATGAGTGCCTTGTAGTTTTCAGATTATAGGTCTTTCACTTCCTTTGTTAGGTTTATTCCTGGGTATTTTATTCTTTTTGATGCAATTGTGAGTAGAATTGTTTTCTTGATTTCTCTTTCTGCTAGTTCATCGTTAGTGTATAGGAATGCAACAGATTTCTGTATATTAATTTTGTATCCTGCAACTTTGCTGAATTCAGATATTAGATCTGGTAGTTTTGGAGTGGATTCTTTAGGGTTTTTTATGTACAATATCATGTCATCTGCAACAGTGACAGTTTAACTTCTTCTTTACCAATTTTGATGCCTTTTATTTCTTTGTTTTGTCTGATTGCTGTGGCTCGGACCTCCAGAACAATGTTGAATAAAAGTGGAGAGAGTGGGCATCCTTGTATTGTTCCCGATCTTAAAGGAAAGGCTTTTAGCTTCTCGCTGTTAAGTATGATGTTGGCTGTGGGTTTGTCATATATGGCCTTTATTATGTTGAGGTATTTGCCCTCTATACCCATTTTGTTGAGAGTTTTTATCATGAATGAATGTTGAATTTTGTCGAATGCTTTTTCAGCATCTATGGAGATGCTCATGTGGTTTTTGTCCTCTTTCTGTTGATGTGGTGGATGATGTTGATAAATTTTCTAATATTGTACTGTGCTTGCATCCCTAGAATAAAGCCTACATGATCATGATGGATGATCTTTTTGATGTATTTTTGAATTCGGTTTGCTAATATTTTGTTGTGTATTTTTGCATCTATGTTCATCAGGGATATTGGTCTGTAATTTTCTTTTTTTGTGGTGTCTTTGCCTGTTTTTGGTATAATGGTGATGCTGGCCTCATAGAATGAGTTTAGGAGTATTGCCTCCTCTTCTACTTTTTGGAAAACTTTAATGAGGATGGGTATTAGGTTTTCACTCAATGTTTGATAAAATTCAGTGGTGAAACCATCTGGTCCAGGAGTTTTGTTCTTAGGTAGTTTTTTGATTACACATTCAATTTCTTTCCTGGTAATTGGTCTATTCAGATTTTCTGTTTCTTCCTGGGTCAGCCTTGGAAGGCTGTATTTTTCTAGAAAGTTGTTTATTTCTTCTAGGTTATCCAGTTAGTTACCATATAATTTTTCATAGTATTCTCTCATAATTCTTCGTATTTCTGTGGTGTCCGTAGTGATTTTTCCTTTCTCATTTCTTATTCTATTTGTGTGTGTAGACTCTCTTTTTTTCTTGATAAGTCTGGCTAGGGGCTTATCTATTTTGTTTATTTTCTCAATGAACCAGCTCCTGCTTTCGTTGATTCTTTTTATTGTTTTATTCTTCTCAATTTTATTTATTTCTGTTAATCTTTATTATGTCCCTCCTTCTATTGACTTTGGGCCTCATCTGTTCTTCCTTTTCTAGTTTCATTAATTGTGAGTTTAGACTGTTCATTTGGGATTGTTCTTCTTTCCTGAGTTAGGCCTGTATTGCAATATATTTCCCTCTTAGCACAGCTTTTGCGGCATCCCACAGATTTTGTGGTGTTGAATTATTGTTGTCAGTTATCATCATATTTTGCTTGATCTCTGTTTTTATTTGGTCATTAATCCATTGATTATTTAGGAGCATGTTATTAAGCCTCCATGTGTTGGTGGGCTTTTTTGTTTTCTTTGGGAAATTTATTTCTGGTTTCATACCTTTGTGATCTGAGAAGCTGGTTGGTACAATTTCAATCTTTTTGAATTTACTGAGGTTCTTTTTGTGGCCTAATATATGATCTATTCTTGAAAATGTTCCATGTGCACTTGAGAAGAATGTGTATCCTGTTGCTTTTGGATGGAGTGTTCTGTAGATGTCCGTTAGGTCCATCTGTTCCAATATGTTTTTCAGTGCCTCTGTCTCTTTATTTATTTTCAGTCTGGTTGATCTGTCCTTTGGAGTGAGTGGTGTGTTGAAGTCTTCTAGAATGAATGCATTGCATTCTATTTCCCCCTTTAATTCTGTTAGTATTTGTTGCACATATGTAGGTGATCCTGTGTTGGGTGCATAGATATTTATAATAGTTATATCCTCTTATTGGACTGACCCTTTTATCATTATGTAATGTCTAATGTCCTTCTTTATCTCTTGTGACTTTCTTTGTTTTGAAGTCTATTTCGTCTGATACAAGTACTGCAACTCCTGCTTTTTTCTCCCTATTAGTTGCATGAAATATCTTTTTCCATCCCTTTACTTTCAGTCTGTGTATGTCTTTGGGTTTTAAGTGAATCTTTTGTAAGACAGCATATAGGTGGGTCTTGTTTTTTTTATCCATTCAGTGACTCTATGTCTTTTGATTGGTGCATTCAGACCTTTTACATTTAGGGTGATTATTGATAGGTATGTACTTATTGCCATTGCAGGCTTTAGATTTGTGGTTACTGAAGGTACAAGGGCAATTCCCTTACTCTCTAACAGTCTAATTTAACTTACTTCATATACTATTACAAACACAACCTAAAGGTTCTTTTTTTTTTCCTCCTCCTCCATTCTTTGTATGTTATGAATCATATTCTGTAGTCTTTTTCTTCCCTTGATTGACATCTGTTTAGCCTTAGGAATACTTCCATCTATAGGAGTCCCTCCAAAATGCCCTGTAGAGGTGGTTTGTGGGAGGTAAATTCTCTCAGCTTCTGCTTATCTGAAAATTGTTTAATCCCTCCTTCAAATTTAAATGATAACCTTGCCGGGTATAGTATTCTTGGTTCAAGGCCCTTCTGCTTCATTGCATTAAATACATCATGCCACTCTCTTCTGGCCTGTAAGGTTTCTGTTGAGAAGTCTGATGTTAGCGTGATAGATTTTCCTTTGTATGTGATCTTTTTTCTTTCTCTAGCTGCTTTTAAAAGTCTGTCTTTATCCTTGATCTTTGCCATTTTAATTATTGTATGTCTTGATGTTGTCTTCCTTGGGTCCCTTGTGTTGGGAGATCTGTGCACCTCCATGTCCTGAGAGAATATCTCCTTCCCCAGATTGGGGAAATTTTCAGCAATTACCTCCTCAATAACACTTTCTATTCCTTTTTCTCTTTCTTCTTCTTCCGGTATCCCTATAACACAAATATTTTTCCATTTGAATTGGTCAAATAGTTCTCTCAATATTCTTTCATTCTAGACATCCTTTTTTCTCTCTGTTTCTCAGCTTCTTTGTATTACTCTTCTCTAATTTCTATTTATCATCTCCTCCACTGTATCTAGTATGCTTTTAAAACCATCCATTGTGCTCCTTAATGATTGGATCTCTGCCCTAAATTCATTCCTGAGTTCTTGAATATTTTTCTATACATCCAGGAGCATGTTTATGATTTTTATTTTGAAATCTCTTTCAGGAAGAATGATTAGATCAGTTTCATTTGAATCTTTTTCTGGTGTTAGTGTTCTTTTGTTTGAACCATGTTCCTTTGATGTTTCATATTTGTATGTAGCACCCTCTAGTGCCCAGATGCTCTTCTCTCTGGAGCTGCTCATCCCCTGGAGTGAAGTCTGGGTCACAGGGGAGCAGTGCTGGTGCCTGGGAGAGGAAAGAGCTGTTTTCTGTTTCATGGCTGCTATGCCTGTCTGCATTGCCAGAATCAGTGGGCTGAACACACAGGCATAAGCCTCTGTGCTTTGCATTTGTAATTGTTGTAGGTGGGGCTTTCCTCTGGCTAGCCTCACACCAGGGCTGGGTTTGCTGGTTTGTGAGCCAGGTGCGGGATGGCTGGGTGGAAGGTGCAACAGGCTGCGTATCATGGTGGGGAGCCTTGGAGCTGTGTAACCATGCAGGGGGATGGAGCGCCTGAAGATCCTATGTCCTTTCTCCTGAGCAGTAAGCTGTGTGCAAACCTTGTCCCTTTAGTAGCCCTCTCACTGTTAGGAAGTCTCTCAGACTGTCTACCCAGAGCACCTGGATATGGATCCCTGTTTTTCACAAGCAGCTGGAATCTCAGTCTCTCCAGGTATTCCACCTGTCTTAGCATTCCAACCCCACTAATCACCAGAGCACCAGGCAATGTAGGTCTGTGCTCCCAGAGCAGATCTCCAGGGCTAGGTGTTCAGCAGTCCCAGGCCTCCACTCCCTCCCCACTCCGTTTCTTTTCCTCCTGCCAGTGAGCTGGGCTGGGGAAGGGCTTGGGTCCTGCTGGGTCATAGCTTTGGTACATTACCCTGTTCCATGAGGTCTGTTCTTTTGTCCAGGTGTGTGCAGTCTAGTACAGCCTTCTTTCCTGTTGCTCTTTCAAGATTAGTTGTATTAATTATATTTTCGTATTGTATGTGGTTTTAGGAGGAAGCCTCTGTCTCACCTCTCACATCACCATCTTAAATCTTGAGAGTATATTCTCCATACTCTTCTTGAGAGAACAATGCTTTTTCTAGTCCTGGACTGAGCACTAAACTGAAAATCAAAGAATGGTGCTATTCTACTTCTAATTGCCTTTTTGATTGAATGTATTTTTCTGGTCTTTGCTCTCTTCAAAAACTGGAATTAAATATTTTCCTTTTGTGGCAAAAGTTCTCCAACTCTTTGTGTCTGTGCCTGTGTGTGCATGCTTGTGTGCATGTGAGACAGTGAGATCTTGCTGCACTTGGTTCCATCACACCAGGCAGTAAATGTAACAAGCGAATACTTTGTCACTGATTTTGTGGTAATAGCACAGCATACTCTATGAGTTTTTAAGCTTAAATATTCAATACACTTCAATAAAGTAACAATAATTCCATTAGACTGATTGGCAGACAGATTTCTCGAACAGTCTGTAAGTAAACCAAATCCATATTAACCACATCAATCTTCACAACTGTCCTTTATTAAATTATAGCTTTAAACAAAATGACCCTGTATGTCTATACCTTTTTGTTTGATGGGAAATAAACTTTTTAAGGCTGAAAAAGGCATGAAAAACTGATATATATATTTCTTACCAAGGTAAAAAAAAAATCCGTTCATTGACCTCTACAGAGATATAAAATTGAGCCAAAGTAACTTAAAAAAAAAAGGTATTCATGACTTTTAACTCTAGTCTTTATCTTACATCTGTCTTTTTTTCTTAAGTGGAAAGATACAGTTGTAAGGTACAGTTCACTCGGAGTGAGCTGGGAAGTCATTTGAAGGTTTCAAGCATAGGTGTCATATAATCTGTGTTAAGTAACTTGGAGGTATGCAGTCTTGAAGTAGGATAGAAGCTTCACAGGTAGATATCTTAGATGCAGACCAGCAAGTCTAGATAAGATTAAAAGGATCCTTTTTGTTGCACTGTTGAGAATAGGTAGGATAAGAGAGACCAGTTTGGAAGCTATTGCAATAATCTAAGCAGAGTTGAGAGTGGCTTGGGCCATGGTGGTAGTGATGGATGTGGTGAGGTATAGTTGCAATCTGTATTCGTTGAGAAGGTAAACAAAATTTGCTGACAGGACAGATATGGAGTATTAGAGAAAGAGAGGAGTTAGACATTTCCAAGGTCTTTGCCTCGTATCTGGAAGGATGGAAATAGGGATGATTCTTGAAGAAAGAGGCTTGGAGGCTCAGTTCTCTGCATGTTAGATTTGAGATGTCTATTAGATTCAAATGGAGCATCTAGTTGGTAGTTAGATACATGAGTCTGAAGTTCAGGGGAGAGTTCTGGGCTGGAGATAGAAATTTGGAAAACTCAGTCAATAGTTGACCTTTAAAACTGTGAGCTTGGGTGGGATCAGTGAGGAATCAAGTAGAGAAGAGAAGCAGGACTGGGAAAAGCCCAGGAACTTCCATGGTAAAAAGCTAAGAAGATGAGAGGAAGAACTAGTAAGAGGCACTGAGAAGGGGTACCCCATGGGTAGCAGGAACGACCAAGCTAGTGCAGTGTCTGGAGGTCAACTGAAGGTTGAAGGGGTGCAGAGTGATCACTGTGCCCAACTGCTGATTGTGTTGGAAGGCGATCTATTGAGACTACATCTTGGACATTTAGAAAGTCTACAATATTCTTCATTTAATAAGTGAAAAAGAGGAAATTACCGTAACATAAATATTATTTGAAACCAAGCATTTTTCCTCTCAGAAGGGAGTGGAATATTCTTTTTTTTTTCTTTATACTCTTTGGGAGAAATATCAGAATGAACTCACATTAGTTTGTACCTTTTACATGATGGACTTTATGGTATAGCTTGTTATAGTTTAGGGCAAACAGTACTTCTATAATACATACTGATTTATTTGACTTGGACCACAGTGCAGTATTTCAAGTGTAATAATCACCTAGAAACATTTCCTTCAAAATTTGACAAAATACAAGTGGTTTCTTTCCCTCTACATGCTACATAAAGAAGATGCTTGCTATTTATATATATCCAATCATGCACTTCTGGTTCTCTAAGTTTCTTTTTTTTTTTCTGGTGCCTTGTACATTTGCAGAAACAATTATTTATTTGCAAGTGTGGGAATTCATGAATGGAAGAGAATGGAACATTGTATTTGGTGATCTCTAAAGCTTCTCCTAGTTCAAAGATTCTAAGAATAATGCTTATACTAGTGCTCTGTATTAAGCCAAGTTGGATGGGGATTGGAAGTTAGTAGCTCTTCAAATAAACTGGGTTAACCCCACCACCATTTCTCTTAGGGAAAATGCAGCTCAGCTCTTTTAGAGTGTATAGGTCATCAGTAGAAGTTAGATTATGAAATCATTCTATAGAGTTACAGAATTGAATGTGATTTAGGCTTAAGAGTGAGGGAAATGAATTTTTATTTAAAAGCTGTGAAAATCAGCACTATTTCATTTAGTTTAAATAGACGACTCTTCTTGGTTCAATATAGGCATTCACTTAGTTCAGTTTCCTTGAGTTCAGAGCTAATAAAAAGACACACATTTTTTCATCAAATTCAATCAATTTTGGAAGGGTCTACAATTTTTAAAGCTATTTTTTTATTTAAATTGCATAACTACTAATGTTTCAGTGCCAATTTCAAAGAGAGATACTACAATCCAAATCCTTCCATATCTGTTTTAAGACTCCAAGGAGAAGGCATGAGATGGCATGACATAAGAGAGGGCTTTTCACTTTTCAATTCTTTTCTAATGTTTCAAAGGGATTTTAAAATTGGGCAGAACCTCTGAGAATTTCAGATCAGAAGCTTCCTCCTTAACAATGACAGCTTTACTGTTAGTATATTGTAAACTGCAAACTTTTTGGAAAATGTTTCAGAAGCTTGCCTCATTAAAGGAGTTTTCTTCACAGTTGAAACTAGTAGTGGACTAAGTTTATCAAAATTGTCTTAGAATAAAAGCTGATTTTATGGTTAACATGGGTGAAATCAGTCTGAAGGAAACACTTATAGTTGGAGTAGTACAGGAATCTCACAGGCAGGAGATTAGCGGGAGCAGATTAGTTACCATCTGAGTTTCCAGAAAAGAAACATAGGCGTATTTTCCACCTTAGTGTTAGGAAGCAAGACGTTTGCTCTGCATGTGACAAGGTGAACACAAGATGAAGTCCAGTTTAATATGACAAGGTTATTTGGGTGTGTGAACTAGGCAATATGAGTCGGGCAAGAAAATGCTCCCTAAGCATATGTGGCTCTGAAGTGTTACGCCCTGTAAGCCCTAAGCCTGCGCAGGATCTCTTCTTTCAAGTTGCATCATCTCCACTCTTTCAAGTTAGTCAGGAAACTATTTTGTGCTTAGGTTTTGGCTTATCTGCATCTTTTTGTTATTGAAGAAGATGTTGTTAAAGTGCTCAGTGATCAGTGTTTGGAGGCTGGGATCCTTTCTGGGGAGCATCACCTGGTGACAGGTGCCCAGGGCCTGGGTGAGGTGGATCCCGGGAGAGGTGGAAGCAGCAGAGACTTTTGGTCTGAGCATGGCAGCTACCGGCCCCTTTCTGGAGAGGCTGCTTTGATGTGTAGCCAGACGCATTGTCCAGCCTCTCCAGAGGTCCTGAGGAAACAAATACTTCCAGTGGAAATTTAAAAATTAAAAAAAACTTTTTTTTTGGCATTTAGAAAAAGGAGTACAGTACCAAGAAGCAATTAAAATGTCCCCCAACTCCACCAATGTTAACTATTTGATATATTTCTTTCAAGCCTTTTCCAAATGTTTGCGTATAGGTGACCCCCTTCCTCCTGTCTCAGAGGGTGCCGTGTCACCTCCTTCACAGACAACATGCGGCGATCAGGCCCCGGGTTCTCCCACGTCGACCTGTGTGTTCACTACATCCATGTGAACATGCCTTCCTCCCCTCAGAAGATTTAGGTCTTTTTTCCCAAGGCTAATTCTTTCTCTGCACTCCTGACAGCACCCCGGGTACCCCCACATACTGCTCTGCCACTCCGTCTCCCCCGCGCCTGGGCACCCAGCACCCCTCCCATCACTGGTGTCCTCCATCCTGAGATGCTCCCCTCAAACACCCTCTTCCCATCACAGTGAATCTACAGATAATCATCCACCCTATTTTCTCACCTCCCACTCACTCCTTTTCTTCTTTTACTGATCGATTTTAATTTTTAATTAAAGAAGCCACATACATAGTGAAAAAAAAATTAAAAAACACAAGGGGGTAAAAATGGAAACTAACTTTTCCTCTCACTCCGTTTCCCTCGTCTCCTCGTCCTTCCCGCAAGAGGCAGCGATCGGGCACAGAGCTCGTTCTTGCAGAAGGACGCTGTGCATGGGCGAGCTCAGTGCCCCTCTTAACTCCACTCCCGTCATCCATGTTAAAGAAGAAAAGCGAAACACACGAAACCCGCTGTTCTGCCCCCGGTGGCTCGGGGCCCGCGTTCAGGGGTGTTCCCTAGGCAGCCTCAGGCTTCCCCGAGCTCCCCGCCTGGCATCCCCTGCGGCCCTCCGGGCCCTGGTGCCATGGCCACGTTCCACCCGGGCTGTGTCTTGGGTGGCCCTGTCGTGGCCGTCTTTGTCCCAGGCTGGCAGCACCACAGCATATTTGGCAAGTGACCAGGTGGGCGTGAGCCTCTCTCCAACCTCCGTGCAGATGCGAGGTACCTCCCCGTGTGGAGCTTGAATATGATGGAGGTCGTCGGTGGGCCATAGGTCTGGGCGGACCTGTAGGATGCAGTCTTGGTCCAGACTGGTGAGAAGCAAAACCCAGTAGGTGGGTCACACACGTACGTGCGCTGCATCATGGGGTGAGGTCCCTGGGCCCGCTTGAGGTTCCGTGCTCCTCCGGAGCGTGGCCCCGCATCCAAGGGAGTGTAACATGAAGTAGCAAATAAAAACCACCACTACAAGCTAAGAGAGACTGGAAGAAAGGAAACAGGTTGTATATTTTCATACCTTTAGTAGTCTTTTTTATTGCTTTCGAACAAGGGGCCCACGTTTTCATTTTGTGCTTGGCCCTCCAAACTACGTAGCTGGCTTTGATGGCAACCACTCTAAGTTCATGGTTACCACCCCCCCGATGGTTTTTTCAGCACAGCCTGCCAGCCAGCCCTTTGTGTGTCTCTAGCCAGCTGTGTCCCCAGTGTTCATAATGGCTAAACATTTTCTCAACAAACTATTAGCTCTTACTAGAAAGGAAAAGACTCAGAAGTTACCAGATGATGATCTCCTCATGATCCTGACCTGTGGTTCTCCCACCCCTTCTTTCTCTCTTGTTACGTGGGACAAGAGTGCTTCTTACCTGGTGTTTATCCCTCACTGGCACCCTGTATTCGCCCTTCCTGCCTTCCCAGAACGGAACCTGCCTCTCTCTTCTCTCAAGAGTTAGTGCAGAGCAGTGGGAAGAGCATGTGCTCTGGAAACATTGTCTGGGACTGGATCCCAGCTTCATCACTCAGTACTCATGTGACGTGGGCAACTCTCGTGAATTCCTATGCTTCAGTTTCCTTATCTGAAAATTGGGATATAGTAGTACTTATTTCACTTTGTTGTTATGAAGAGTAAATACATTAATATTGATAAAATGATTGGAAAAGGGTTCGCACATAATAAGTGTTGTGGAAATACTTATTTAATAAAAGCTAAGAAAAAGTTGTCCCCTTCATCTTCGAACTTTTCTCTCCTTGAAGCTAGAGTACAGGCATGTTACCCTGGTTCCACTATTCAGATGGAATTGCACAAGTGTTGGATTTGGAACTGAGCAATGTGAGAAGTAAGCTAAGTGTGTGGAAACCGGTCTTGTGGTAAGTGTGGAGACAGACATACCTGGCTCTTTGGAAGCAGCAATGGCAGTGTCTCTGGCCCTCAGTTTCGATCCTCCCTGGTGCCAGGCGATGGTGTTATCAGTGCTCTTACTGGAGAAGCCCCAGTGGTATGTTGGGTATTGTTTCTGGATGCACAGCTCAAACTGGATCTCTGGCCCTTTCGGAGATTCTGTGAGCTATCCAGTACGTGGAGATTCTGTTACTTGCAACTAAGAACACTAATCAGTATATATCAATGAATATATTGCCATCGTTCCAATCAGAATGGATTAAGGCCTGCATCAGGGTGGAAGCTTAGAGATGGATACAGAGCCTTGATGTGAAAGTAAGTTAGGAAAATTCTCTTATATGGATTTCACTGATTGATAAGGAGGAGGTTGAGTGAATAAGGACAAATTAGAATAAAGTTTGAGGAGAAAAGAAAGGAAATTAAAGGGCTTAATTAATGCTGTATGGCCTCAGGTTTCCACAAAACCAGGCAAGGTCACTTGCAGTGAGCTGCTGGCATAAGAATAGGCCTGGGGCCAAAGGACTATCAGAAACATTGACAGTCACAAGGCTTAGTGGCCTGGAAATGGTAACTGAGGAAGTAAATGACTGACAGGTCCTGGAATTTTAGAGGCAAGTAAATCCAAA
Organism: Smutsia gigantea; assembly: GCA_032199065.1. Classification (NCBI taxonomy): domain Eukaryota; kingdom Metazoa; phylum Chordata; class Mammalia; order Pholidota; family Manidae; genus Smutsia; species Smutsia gigantea. The sequence continues at coordinate 65,249 of JAVSCE010006595.1, forward strand.
AGGGGGTTGGAAGACAAAAGGAATAAGAAGGAGTCAAGTGACCAGAGCAGGCTGCTCCTTTCAAACTCATGCCTGTATCCCCAGACACTCAGTAGCTCTTTGATAAAGGAATGAATGAATCAGATCTTACCAGAGGTAAACAGAAAGCTAGAGAGAAGTAGAGAATTTAAGATCTTGTACTGCATGCTAGACCTTTGCTTTCTCTCAAGTGTGTACTAAATGTAGGGCTGCAGATGGCTTCATGTCATTACAGCTGCTGAATCGACCTCCATTGGCTGCAGAATTCTCTTGCCCTTGCCACAGAAAATTACCTTGAAGTATTGAAGAATTCTCTGGGCTTGTTTCAGAAGACAGTAGCAAAAGCAGGATTAAGTCAAATGATGGGTGATATATTTCAAGGTCCTTCAGATAATTCCAAGACCAACTAGAAGTCTTTTTAAAAGTCTGAATTTAGATTTAAAAGCTCAGTAGATCCCTTATTCTCACTTCCATGTGGCCATTGTATTATTTAAACATTACCAAGTTCTTTCCTACTTTTGATTAAGTTGCTTCAATTTTGTGGTCCCTCTTCTTTTCTCCTCTGCTTTCTACACTTCCATTGTTTAAAAAGAAAGATGAAGGAGTGCCTTTTCTACTTATTAAAATAATTTTACTTTTGCATCAGTATGTTTCTCACTTGTCCTAATTTGTGAAAATGTAACTATTATAATGGAAGTGCATGGTAGCATGTCTGGAAGTCTGTCTGAGATTATAGAATCCCTCCCCACATTTAGGGGATCCCAAAAGAGCAATGAAAACTGATGAATAAATCAAATGAGAGATTCTGATGAAAGGTTAAATGGATGGGGATTATTCATCCTGTATAATAAGGAAATTTGCTAAAAATAATATTAATTCATCTCAGACAATGTGATTTGTTTAAAAGAGAAACTGTAATATCTTTAAATACTGTAACATCTTTCTTTCTTTGTGAATCTTAAAGAGACATATCTACCTGAACTGGGTGGAGGGACATTCTCCCGGTGGTGTCTGATTTTAGGGCTATCACTGGTCCAACCAGGAGAGGGAAATCACACAGAAATTTGAACAGGGAAAGTTTAAGGTAAAGAATTATTAATTATAATGGGGAATTGGAGATACAAAGAATTGGTTCATAAGAAGTAAAGGGAACTTCAAAGGATGCAGGAATAGCAGGTGTAAGGAGCAGCCACTACTCCTAGGGCTGTGTAGGATACCTGAGGAAGAGGCCCTCTCCTGGACCTTCAGGTAGAGATTCAGCCCTTAATGGAGAAGGCATGGCTGAGGCTCAGTGATTGGCAGAGAAGGCACTGTGGTGTTACTCTGGTAGAAGTTGCTGGAAGCTCACTCTCTGGAGTTTGCTGGAATTCCGCCCTCTAGGCTACCAGGGAAGCCTGTTGATAAGAGGGCACCTCCTTGGAAGCCCTCTGCTACAAACCTGCCTGGAGATGGGGTACCTGGTGGAGCTGGCGGCTGCTGGGTATTGCAAGAACTGGCCACTGGAAGCCGTGAGCACTGCATGAGCAGAAACTGGTGCCAGAGACATCCTTTGAACTTTAGGAGCCTTCTGAGAAAGCACATCTGAACTAGAAGAAAAATCCTTTCTTCCTGTAGTGCCTCTCCAGTGCCCTCTACTGGCAAAGCGTAATATCATGCCACTTGGTGGAGAAAAACTATGCAAAGGCTCTTGATTAATTTTTGCTGAGCAGACAATGAAGGGTGATTTTGCAGATGAGGCAGGCAATACACTGATAAGTGGCACAGGGATATTTCTGAGACAGTAACAGGTAAGTTGTAAAGTGGGCTAAGGGAAAAATTCTGGTTTTGGTACTTCTTGTGGGACCTCTCAGGATGCAGCAAGTAGACTGGGCTATGTGACATGTGTGCTAACTCCTAACATCGTGTCTCTGTTCTGCCAGTTGTTCTCTATTGAGATTATATTGCCTTTGAAAGAACTTATTAATCTGTTGGACTAGATATTCTTTTTTAGTTTTGAGGGGTGTTGAGGAAGTCAGTTTATTATTGTTATTGTTGTCATTCTGAGAAAAAATACTTCTTATTGTATATTGATTTAGATTTTGTGATTAAACCACTTCTGAACCTTTTCTTGGTACCTCATGTACAATAAAAGAATCCTTGCCTTTTGCTCTGTCTAGGAGGGATTTTGGTTATTGGGGGGGACCATGCCAACCTCTGGAACTTGGGTATGTACATTTAAAAATGTTTTTACTTAGTAAGAGACAGCTGGGGAATGATACATTTATTCCTCCCCAAATCTGTTTGTGCCAAAAAAATTATTCCTATTATCTCTATAAGTTAAAGAGCAATAGATGTGGTAAAGTCACTCAATAAGTCTTACAAACTCTTTTTGGTGTAAGTCCTAGAAATTGAGAATATGGATGATTGGGTAAAAGAGCTTCTTGCAAGTCAGATGGTTTTTAATTCTTTGCTTTCTGTAGAAGTGAAGGAGACCCCCAGTGGCTGTTTAGTTGATGAATCATTAAAAAAAGACTTCAGATGATATATCACATCATGACATTTTTAGAGAATAGTTTAGGAGTTTAAAGAATTCAATTATATTGCTATGACAAAATTCCTTCCATTCTCGTTTACTAATTTATGAGAGCAAAGTTCCTCAGTACTTGAATACTTGAAAATGAAAAATAGAAACATAATTTTTGTTGACCATATCTCCTGGTGAGTAATATTCATCCATAAACACATAGAGTAATTGAAAAAAAAAACAACCTCATGTATCTCATTAAATGCTCTTCTAATGAGAAGTTACTGTGGCAGGTAGAATTCTTAAGATGTGCTCCCAAGATTCCTGACCCATGGTTAATTAATCAAGCCCTAATCTAGATACTCTGTGAAGGAACCTTGCAGAATTTATGATTCAGTTGACCTTAAAATAGGGGAGATTATCCTGGATTGTCTGGCAGACCCAGTGTAATCACATAAACCCTTAAAAGCAGAAGAGGAAGGTGGAAGCATCGGTCAGAGAGATGTGGCAGGAGGGCAGGCACAAGACGTGGAGAATGAGGATGCGTTGCACAGTTGTTGGTTCTGAGACAGGCAGCTACCTGCAAGGACCAGACAGAGGCTTCTAGGAGACAAGGATGGTTCCCAGCTGACAGCCAGCAAAGCAAAACAGGACATCAGGTCTATAGTTGCATATACCTGAATTCTGCTGACAGCTTGAATGAGCCTAGAAATGCATTCTCCCCTAGAGCCTTCAGAAGGAAATGCAGCCCCGCTGACTCCTTGATTTCCACCTCGTGAGACTTTGAGCAGAGGAACCAGCTGGGCCACACTGTACCTGGGCTTCTGGCTCACAGAGAAGTGAGAGAAAAAACATGTTGCTATAAGCTGCTAGAATTGTGATAGTTTGTTATGGTAGCAATAGGAAATGGAGAGGAACTTTCTATGTTTAGTATCTTTAACCAACGTATTTAATGTATTTTATGTTGTTTTGATAAACTGTAATCAATAGTAGTATTTGAGTTGATAACTTTCTGAATGAAAAATGTCTTGAACACCTAAAACTTTATAGTCACAGGAAATAATATGATATTAATAATAATTTAATAATAAATATGAGTTTACATATTTTTTCCAGTATTCTTATGGTAGAAAAATAAATAATATTACGGATGAAACATTACATTAGGATGCAATTCTATAAGGGCAGTGGAATGGAAATAAGTATATAAGGAGAAAAAGGTTAATATAAAAATGTTCAGTATTAAAGAAGAGCTTGTTAGTATATATTTTAGAAATGGATAAGAATGATATCAAAACTATATAGCATATTCCATTGGATATATTTAAAAGAGTGATCTCATGGCTTCATTTTAAAAAATATTATTATGCTATGCTTAGAATAACACATTCTGAAACTTTAAATTATGATGAAAAATTTTTATGTATTAACTTAAAATGCACAAGTGGGCACATAGTACTCTAAAAATTCCTTCAAGGAGTAGGAAAACAAGAAAATTGGAAGACCATTGGTTTGTGGGACTCCATTTTCTCAGTTTACATACAACATTCCCTTCCAACTGGGGCAAATTTGGGAAAGCACATGATACTTAGGTTTAATCACTCATTAACTAGTTTGTTTATCAAAGAGTAATATTAGCTCCATAGAAGACCCATATCATATGCCTAATTTATGTGAATCCAACTATAATTACTCAGCAAATTACAACGGGGAGAAACAGGGGAAAGAAATAACTACTGGCATAGGCTCAGTGCAGGTATGTACTGAGTGAGGGGGAGGTGATGGCTCATGGCCTGGAAGCTCTCATAGTGTAACTCTTTACTCTGAGTTTTATTCTAGTGTTTAAACATACAGCCTGTTCTCACATTATGCCATTAAACACAAGCCAACTTACTTGTCTGGTGCCCAAATGAAGAAACAGTGCCTGTTTTAGAACCTACCTCCTATCCATGATGCTGGGGCCAGGCACAGTGCCTAGGATGAGGGTAGAGAACAGGGAACCCTGCTTGGAAAACGAGAGTCAGGCTCTTTTGGTAAAAATAGAGGAGGAGGTATGTCCATCCAGTGTCTGAGCTTTTTTCTATAGGATTTAGCTGTCTGGCAAGTCTGCCTTCAGAGGGCTTTCGCCCTATCTCAGAAGCTTGGTTTCCCTTGTGTCTTACCTCTGTGAATGGCTGGTCCATCTGCTTGGTTGTGCATGCTAGACATAGGATCCCAGCCTCCTCTCTTTCTAGTTCCCCTCAAATAGTCATATACTGACAAGTCTGCTCCCCCCAGGGTTAAATTGTGCCCCTTGTCACTGTTTGCAAGACCAGCCATAGTTCACATTTCCACCACCGACAGAGCCCTGGTCTTTGTCATTGTCTCCTCTGGTGCAGCCCTTGGAACTCAATGCTCCAAAGCTGAAGTTTAAATGCTAATCTGCCTATGTCTTTCTTCCATTTAAAATCTTTTTCATGACAATTCCAATCTTTCCTGCCTCCTCTCCTTAAGCCATGTTGCACAAACAGGCCATGCAGTCCTATGCTTTCACAGGCTGTATCTTTTGGAAGAATGGCCTCCCGCCTGCTTTCTTCTTGCCCTTCTAGGCAATTCATCTTACTTGTGAAGAATCGCCGCGTGCGTGGTGGAAATGCCATGACTGTCCCCCACCTCCACTGGCACATTTGCTTGACACTTTCCATGGGCAGACTTTAAATTACACAACAACCTACTGAGATATTATTACTTGTCTTTTCCAGATTAGAAAGCTAAACTCAGAGATAGTAAATAACTTGCCTTAGCTGTTAAGTGGGTGGGCCAGGATTCAGAACCTCAGAGATCTGACTTTACATGTCACTCATCGACTGTTATACTTTGAATTCAAATGGGCCATTAGTTCATATCACAGCCCTGCTCCGCACTTGTAACGGGGGCGGGTAGGCCTCCCCCCCCCCACAATACATCTTCTGTAAAATGAGGATAATAATACCTATTGCAGCATTCTTGTGAAAATTAGCAAAAATATTGAAACTGTGGAGTCCTTAATAAAAAGCCCAGCACCTCTAAGCTAGTCATGAAGGAAGAGAGCCTTAAAGTGGGGAAAGGTTCCTGGATCCCATAACCCCAGCTCTTGTCTGGAGGATCCCCTTGCCTTGGGGCCCCTCACAAGCCTCCAGCAGGGGGCACCCTTTCCAGGCTTTACACTTAGGCTCAAAAGTGTTAAGTGACTGATTTTCCGTTTAATGCCCCATAATACAGTTAATTGAAGGCTGAAATCTTCCCTAAAGACCGGGAAACAATGGAAATAGAACTAACATAAAGGGTAAACCATGTAAAGCTAGATAGTTTGGGATGGGAAATACAGATTTCTTGGTGTTACACCGGTTCTGGCACTAACTGGTGTGTGATCTTGGCTGGCTTTTGGGCTACTCCTCTGTGGTTCAGAAGCAATGATGTCTATTTGGTAGAACTGTTGTGAGAATTGAACTTATTCCTTAATAGGTATTTATTGATACCCAAGCTAGGCATTCAATGGTAATGAATATGTAAGGGTAAGGCCTAAAGAGGCTAAGAAACTTGTATACAAGGTCACTGTCTATCAGCTGGTGATAGATCAGGAGTGGAACCCAGGCAGCCCCATGCAAGGAAACAAAGAAATGCACAAGTAGACTTAACTGCCTTGAAGGAAACGAATAGGGTGTGGGGCAGAGAACAGAGGGAATAGGTGTGGGAGATTCTTCAGAAAGGTGATCAGGGAAGTTTGGTTTGACGAAAGTGACATTTAAGGTTGGATTAAATGAGACGATGTGTTTGTTAAAAGGAAGTGTGAGCACCCTGTCAATAAATTTTCCCTCTCTTGTCCTCTTATGCATTAAAATAAAATGTTGCAAAAATTTTTTTGACCCTGTATGACTTCTCACTGCTTTTGGCCACCCCAAGAGGGAGGACATCATCTTTCTGGTCCAGGTGAAAGCTCTGGAAAATAACAAGGATTCCAGTGTTTGAACAATTGGCATATAGATGCTTAAACATTAGTTTGTTTACACATGAGCTCTTTTATTAGATAATTGAGAAAACCTAGCTATTTATAGGTCTCACTTTCATGCCTTTAACGATTTGTTAGATTGCAAAAGTAGCAACTTAGTTCTGCTGTGCACAGTGGCTTTGAAAAGGTTTAAGACTTCTGGAAATTCACTGAGGGTTAGCAGTATTTTTGCCTATGCTTTTTATTTCAAAATAATAGCTGATTTCTTTGGTAAACCCATCATTTCCAATTTAATGGGTAGTACTTCAGTAATTGAACCAGCTTTTTGAAAGTTACAGTGGTATCTAAGGAAATCATAATAGAGGACTAAAATAAGATAAATGGGGAAGAGGACACATTAAATCTTTTTGCTCATCTGGTTGTTATTAATAATAGTAACAAAATTCAAGAAATTGATATAACTGTCTTTTTTATCATTGCTTAAACCATCCTTGGCAGTGTCATATAAAATAGCAGTTGTAGCAGGGCAATGTAAATTATAGTACAGTAAAAAAATTGGCAATGGTGGGTTCTGACTGACAATTGCTGTCTGATATTTTGAAATCAAATAGGCACTTAAATATTTTTAGGCCATTTCATGAAAGAAATAAGAGGGAAATCATACTCTTAGGTAAGCTTTACTTCTTGTCCTCCCTCTCTTCTGCTACTTATTTACATGTAGGGAATGACAGAGTGTAGCAGGCAGACTCTAAGATGGTCTCAGGGATCTCTGCCATCTGGCGTTCATGCCCTTTGTCAGCCTCTCTTTCTGAGTGTGGGCTGGAATTTAGTGACTCACTTCTAACAGAAATACTGGGATACCACTTCTGATCTTAGGCCATGAAAGACTGTGACTTCCATCTTGAGTGCTTTCTCTTAGATGGCCCACCTCGGGGAAATCAGCTGCCCTGTGGGGAGAGCCCTGTGGAGAGCCTGCAGGACAGAGACTGAGACTTGCTAACAGCCACATGGATGGACATGGAAGCAGATCCCCTCCCTGGCACCCTCCTCTTCCAGCTGGGCTTCCGGAGGAGGCCGTAGCCCTGACCAAAGCTCAGTAAGCTTCATGGTCTCCCCATGAGAGATTTTAAACAAGAGGCTCTCTGCTAAGTGACACACAGATTTCTGACTTACAGAAACTATGAGATAATACATATTTGTTGGCTTAAATTGTGAAATTTTGGGATTTACTTGTATGCTGCAAAAGACAACTAATATATATAGGGAGCAGTATGTGAATAGTAATTTCTGGAATGGGTCCTGGTCTCTGGAAACAGGGAGTTGCAATGACACGACCCCTAGGCTCCCCTGGGCCGTGGTGCTGAGAGCACATTCAAGAGTTTATCTGACCTCTCGGTTCAGGGTTTTTTTCATCTCCTAGCCTTAGGCTAAATTTCTGTCTTTGAGGCTCTTCATTGAAAACAATGGAAATTGCACCAACTAAAGCAAAAAGTAATCTATTGGAGCGGTGTCCAGGGTGCCATGGATAGGGTGGGGGCTGTAGAATCGATAGGAGGCTTTGAGTCCTGGTTTGGGAGTAGGCAGGGACCCAGAGTGCCAGGACATGGGGTGAAGTATGGCTTGGTTCGGCACATGGCCACCACCAACGTATGGCCTCTGATGTGAGTTTCTATCCTCGCCTTGCTCACTCAGGATTCAAACCCTGGGAGAAAACATTCAGTTGCTCCTTCCTGGCTGTCTTCGTGCTGGGGAAGGAAGGATGGGGCTCTTTGGCCTCTCTTTCCCCATTGTCTGCTTTCCTCTTCTTTTGTTGGTACTAGGCGTTTTAGCTGGGCTAAAGACTATGTTTTTCCCAGCCTCTCTCACACTGAAGTATGTTTAATTCTAGTCAATAGGATCATGTGAACAAGAACGGTTTGTACAACTTCTGAATTGTACCCTTAAAAGGAAAGATATTCATGCACCCTTCATCTCATTCCTTCTTTTTATAGCAGAATGTAAATATTGTGGTGTCACCTTTGACCTCACGGACAAAGACCACACCTTGTGGATGGCAAAGCCAGCAAAACGGAAGGAGCCTCTGTGCTCAACGCCAGTGAGCGGCCACTCAGGCCTGGGCCGCCATCCTGAACATTACAAGTTATATGTTATTAAAGAAATAACTTCCTGTTATTGGTAAAAATAACTTCTATATTATATAACTTCTATGTTATATAATAAATAACTTAAATGTTTCAAGATAGAAATAAACTGTCTTGCTTAAACAAGCTCTCACTGAAGCAGCCTCCTCTGTAATGAGGTCACAGCTACTGGGGGAAAGCTAAGGCCCTAAAGAGAACTCAGACTGCCTCAGGGATGGGGAAACGCATGCTGGGTGGCCAAAGTGGCAGACGTCCTTCACAGCTAATGCCATTGTTTTGCTTATGAGGTACATGCCTTTCTGTGGATTAAAGATTTCAGTTTTTGATGATGGCACCAGTATATTGGCCAATTATAATTCCTGTTTTGGACCTATACCCTGGTAGTAAGTTTCATGTTTATCAATCGCCCTGTCAACCAACATGCTCAGCACTAGTCCCGCATCCTGCATCCTTTCCCCATCCGTGAGCACTTTTTTATGCAGAAGAACACTATAGGCCAGGGGATTTTAGAACTGTAAGGGATTTTATTGAGCAAACCCTGGTCCAGCGGATCCCAAAGCAGTCCATGTCACAGAATCTCCAGGGAGCCTTGTTGAAAATCTGGGTTCCTGCCCTCCCACCTCCCTCCCACCCGTCGCAGTCACTCAGCGTGGTGGGAGTTTCAGTATTAGTTGCTCATAGTGGGCATTCTCAGGAGCGTAACAAAGCCCTAGTTGCTCATGCATGCATTGTAAAGGAGTCTATTGGAGGAGAATGTTCCATTTTCCTTCACAGTCTATGGCACTGCTGTCAGGTATTGGCATTCCACATGTCTTCGTAGGGGTCAGTATGGCTTGCCGTCCTACTTGCACAGGCCAGTACTGAGAAGCTTCTGGGGATAGCACACCCCTACACATTGCCTAGGCTTGTAAGGCCCCGAAGCTTATTATCAAGTCCTTCCCTGATCCACTCATGTGGTTTTGGTATTTTTGACATGCTTCCCAGAGCTGCCCCAGTCTCATGGCCCTGTAGAAGCTGCATTCGGCCATTCTCCAATGTTCTGCATCCACTGACATGTCTCCCTATCTCATCCTTGGTGCACAAAAGTTTCCCTCCTCTCCACACCTGAGAAGATCCATGTTAATTCCCTTCAAAGCCTGAACCACAGAAGCTGGTAAGCAGCTGGAGGTAAGGAGATCAGACAGCAAATTGAAACGAACTTGGGGCCTGTTAGGTGGTGAAATAGAGGTGAACAGGGTGTTGTGGGTGGTGGGGAACTGTAGGGTACATGCTAAGCCTAAATGGGCAGTTGCTCCTCATGTGTTACTAATCTTGTTTGTAAATAAATGCCCGGTGTGCCCAATCTTCTGATTTTTCAAGAGAAGCTGAAAATTTGGATTAAAAATATTTAATGTATTTAAAATATTGGCAACTACCCTGTTTTTTTAAAAAAATTATGCAATGAATTTTACATCTGAAAGTCAGATTTGCACCGTGGGTCACTGGTTTATCACCTCTGGCTAGGATTTTGCAGTACAGGTCCTGCTAACTCTCCTGGTGGAAAAAGGGGAAAAAAAGTCCCTTTTGATTTTTTTTCCCAAGAGGTATAAAGCAAGGAGAGAAAACAAATAACGAGACAGACACTCCTCTCAATAAATCATCCTCTTACATCAGTTATCATGTTGTAGGGATTAAGTGATAAATAGAGTAATAATAATACATGAAGCATAATATCTGGCACATGTGGAGTGATTAAATAATATTTAGCTTTTAGCTTATATCCTTGAGTCTATTGAGTCTATTTCTATGCTTTCTGTTCTGTTTGCCCATTTCTGCACTAGTACCAAACTATTATTGTGGCTTTATAAGATATTTGATGGGACAAATATTAGAAATGGCATAGGATATTATTGAAGTATATTATTTCAATTTTCTCGCATAGAGGCACATGTTTAGACAGATGAAATCAGAATCACCCAGCTTTTTCACTGGAAGGAGTCTTAGAGTTTATCTAGCACTTCACAAATGAGGAGACTGAGTTACAGAATGTCAAGTGGCTGGCGTACGGTTGGCCAATGAGTTGGCTGTTGTGTCAGATTAGTGCTTTGACTTCTCATCCAAGTCTTTTGTCTACACCAAGCTTCTGAAGCATCCTGTACCGTTCTGGTGTACTTGGTATTTCTGTCCTCTGAGCCACTGTTCACGATTAAGGCAGTGGGCACAGAGGACCCTGTGTGTGTGCCGCCTGGGTGGAGTGCCATGCTAATCTGTTACCCTCTATTACATTCCTCAGGCCACACTGGGGCTGGGAGTTGGTGCCAGGCCTAGACGAGCTATGCTGGGTGCTAGCACATGTCCTGTTGGGAGGACCGAAGACAAACTCCACTAATTTCTTGAATTTTCCTCTGGTCTGCTTTGTCACAATAGCAAGAGCAGGTAGACAAAGAGAAAATGATGGATGTTAGAGGCAACCTACTGGATGCTCCAACTGAGGAGGAAACATGAACAAGAGGAAGCATAGACTGTATCTCTATTTAAATAGAACAAAACTTATTCAAACTTGGTTTTAAAAAAGTATTTGCTTCCTCTTCCATCAAGTCAAGTAAAATTCTAAGTATTGTGCATTGTTGACTTCCAGTGAAAGTTGAATTTACCTTTCTTCACTGGAGAACATTAGAAACTCATGGCTATACAGGGACTAGGTATAGTAATATAGGCTAATAGGTGCTTATAAAGAGGAACTGGGTATTGCAAATATGGCCTAGTTTTTTGAGTCCATCTTCACTAGGCACTTTTGGGGGCATGTGCATGTATCTATGCCACAGTAATAATGTCCAATCGTCATCATAACAGTCCAGACCTAGGTGAGGAATAAATGTGCACTCACTTTTCTGTAACTAAAACTGTCGGGGTTTGTTAAAACTTAATTACAACCTGTTGGAACGTCTCCTTTTCTCTCTGGTTCCATCGTATTTTGGGGGGCCTTGCATGATGCCAGGGAGCTGGAAGGAAAGGAGACATCTGGTCCTTAGCCGACATCTGTCTGCATTTGTGTCCACCAAGGCACCCTGTTAACCCACTTGGTCCTTGCTCATGGTCCGTGACAATCACTTCATCCTTTACAGGCCTTTTCCATTAAACTCTTGTTGGTGTTCGTTTGGCACCACTCTTGAGGGCACACAGTCAGCACCTTCTAAGCTCTGCAGGGTCAGGCAGTAGTAGGCCAGGCCACCTAGACCCCACAACATCACTAGGGTTCAAACACCTTCTACCTGGAACATGCACAGGAAAGGTGGTATGTGTCATGGGGGTGATGTTTAATCCTTTCTGCCTTTGATTCTAATGTCTTTTATTTCTTCCATGAGAGATCCTCCTGGGAAATAGGAGTGACACATGAGAGAGGCCAGAAGGTTGCCCCTGTGAAGAGACTTACCAAGTCAACCTTAGATGCCAGGGACAGATAACAACCATAACCTGGATCATAGTAACTTTTATTTGCCAGGATACAAAGGACAAATGTGATGAAATTATAGTTTTGAAATATTATTTAATATCCTCATTTTTCCCATTATTCAGTTATGTCATTTCAAGTTTGTTTCCTTAGGGCTATCAAGGAAATCAGAAGGAATCGGAAGGAAAATAAAATAAAATAAATCATCGATTAGGTTTTGAATGTCAAAACCTAGACCTATCCCATACAATGTGGTAGTCTATATCCCAGAGCCACATAACTATTTAAACTTAAGTAAGTTAAAATTAAATAAAATGAAAAGCCAGTTCCTTGTTTGTACATCGTAAGCACTCAATAGCCAGACATAGGTAGTAGGCTGCTATATGTACAGCTCAGAGTTACACATCATTTCTACCATGGCTGAAATTGGACAGTTCTGAGCTAGACTGTAATATACAATGAGTAAAAGCAAAGCTTTTAACCTCTGGGACTTGAAAGAATCTCCCTGGCTGGGTGAAGGGAAAGGGAAGAAGAGGCGATAGGAAGAGAAGAGAATGGTGAGTCTTCAGGCAGGCGTGGAGTTCACCTCTGCAGGTACCCAGTGTCCACTGGGAATGCGGTCTGCTGACGGCTCCTGGGAACTGTGTGGGAGCTGAGTCAGTGTTCAGAAACCATCTGGTTGCCATTCAAAATCTCACCATACATAGCCTGCCTTGAGGAGTTGTGTCAGGTGTTTTTCCCTGTGGCATGAGTGATAGGAGGACTGTTGGTCACGTGCGGCTGCAAGGCGCTGACAAGATTACTTTGAAGTGTGATGCTGTGGGTGTTAAGAGATGATACAGAGGACAATAGTGTAAATTAAGAGGATGGTAAACTCTAAAGTTGTTTAGAGTTTTTTTTTTTTTTAAAGGCTGAACAGCCGTCATCAGCCATAGAGGATCCAGCAAGGTCGCCATGGGAGATTCTCTTGCAGATTTTCCAGAGGGTCTCATTTAGTTGACTAACAATGATTGTATCTGAGAGTTGTGGATATGCCAAGTAGAGGATGGATGGAATGCTAGGTTGTTTGGAAGCTCTGTGCCAGTCAATTCTCTTGAGTTGGGATGCTCCGGGATTCCAATATGGGGATCAAAATTGATCTCAGGTTATCCCCAGAAGACCTCTACTCTCCCTAGTCCACATTTATCTATCCCCCCTTCCTGTGTTCCAATAGGCTACAAGATAATCTTCCTGTTAAAATTTATCCTCACACTCCCTCATGACCAGCTTTAATAAAAGTTAGATTATAATCTCCATGAAGTCAGGGATTCCTCCTTTTCCCACTTATCCCACTGCCATTTAGCTCAGTGTCATACACTTGTCTAGTGGATGAGAGGTCAGGTGAAAATGGGGTAGAAAAAGGATGCAAATGGCAAAGAGCTAATTATCAGCTTTGGCCATTTCACTAAGGACAAAACCAAACAAACAAGCAATAAAATAAGAACTGAAGTTATTGTCTAAGAACCATTTGCTAATGACTTGGAAAGGTTGAATATAACAGTTTTTGAATGATTTCAGATTGAAATGATTGTGGCCTTGACTTGTCATTCATCTTTGTTAGTACGTACTCAAAATGCTTTTTGAGATGAATTTTATCTTTTACAGTGGTCTCCCTTTGCATGATATTGTTCTGAAAGTAATGCTCTGTTTTAAATGTATTTTTCATTATTTGAGATATAACTGACATACAATATTATATTAGTTTCAGGTATACAGCATTGTGATCTGACAATTCTGCAAATTGCAGATGATCACCTCAACCAGTCTAGTTACCATCTGTCACCTTACAAAGTTAGTACAATGGTATTGACTGTATTCCCCTTGCTGTACAATACCTGTACATTACATTATATCCCCATGACTTATTTATTTTTAACTGGAAGTTTTTACCTCTTAATCCCTTTCACCCATTTTTCCCCCACCCACCATCCTCCTTCCCTCTGGCAACCATCATTCTGATCTTTGTGAGTCTGGGTTTGGTTTGATTTTCTTTGTTTTGTTTTTTAGATTCCACGTATAAGTGATATCATGTGGTGTTTGTCTTTCTCTGTCAGACTTACTTCACTTGTCATGATGACCTTGAGGTCCATCCATGTTGTTGCAAACGGCGAGATTTCATTTTTTTAAAATGGCTGAATAGTATTCCATTGTATTTATATCTTCTTTATCCTCTCATCCATCAGTGTACACTTAAGTTTCCATATTTTGTTGTAAGTAAAGCTGCAATGAACTTTGGGGTGCATGTATCTTTTGGAATTAATGTTTTCCTTTTCTTCAGGTGGATACCCAATAGTGGAATTGCTGGGTCATACGGTAGCTCTATTTTTAATTTTTGATTTTTAAAGGAACCTCCACACTGGGTTTTCCATAATGATTGCACCCATTTACATTCCCACTAACAAGGTTTCCCATTTTGCCTCATCCTTGCTGATAACACTCATTATTTCTTTTTTCTTTGGTAATAACCACTCTGACAGGTGTAAGGTGAAATTGCAGTTTTGATTCTCTTTTCCCTGATGATTAATGGTGTGCATCTTTTTAAGGTGCTTGCTGGCCATCTGTGTGTCTTCTTTGGAAAAATGTCTATTCAGGTCCTCTGCCCAGTTTATTTGGATTATTTGTTTTTTTTTTCATTTTTGAGTTGTTTGAGATTTTATAATACATTTTGGATGTTAACCTCTTATTGGTTATATCATTTGCAAATGTCTTCTCCCATTCAGTAGGTTGCCTTTTCATTTTGCTGATGGTTTCCTCTGCTGTGCAGATTTTTTTGTTTGATGTAGTCCCATTTCTTTACCTTTGCTTTTGTTTCTCTTGCCTTTGGAGTCAGATTTAAAAAAAAAACAAAGCTAAGACTGATGACAAGGAATTTACCACCTATGTTTTCTTCTAGGAGTTTTATGGCTTTAGGGTATACATTCAAGTCTTTAATTAAATCTAGTTGATGTTTGTATATGGTATAGGATAGTGGTCCAATTTCATTCTTTTGCTATAGCTGTCCAGTTTTCCCAACACCATTTATTTGAGACTGTCCTTTCCTCATTGCATATTCTTGCCCCTTTTGTTGTAAATTAATTGGCCATATATGTGTATGCTCACTTCTGAGCTCTCTATTCTGTTCCATTGATCTCTGTGTCTGTTTTTATGCCAAACCAGACTATTTTGATTACTATAGCTTTGTGGTATTGTTTGGAATTAGGGAGTATGGTACCTCCAGTTTTGTTCCTTCTCAAGACTGTGTGGCTATTTGGGGTCTTTTGTAGTTCCATACAAATTTTAGAATTATTTGTAGTTTTGTGAAAAATGTCATCAGATTTTGATAGGGATTGCACTGAATCTGTAAATTGCTTTGGGTAGTATGGACGTTTTAACAATATTAATTCTTCCAGTCTATGAGCATGGAATATTTCTCATTTGTTTGTGTTTTCTTTTTCTTTCATCAACGTCTTAGAGTTTTCAGTGTACAAGGCCTGCACCTCCTTGGTTAAATTTATTTCTAGGTATTCTTTCTGATGCAATTGTAAACAGGATTGTTTTCTTGAGTTGTCTTTCTAGTAGCTCATTATTAGTGTATAGATATGCAACAGGTTTTTATATATTAACTTTGTATACTGCAACTTTACTGAATTCATTTCTAACAATTTTTTTTGGTGGAGTCTTTAGGATTTTCTATGTATACTATCATGTTATCTACAAATAGTGACAGTTTTACTTCTTCATTTTCAATTTCTATGCCTTTATTTGTTTTTCTTGCCTAACTGATATGGGTAGGACTTGAATAAAAATGGGAGAATGGACATCTTGGTCTTCTTCATGATCTTAGAGGAAAAGCTTTCAAATTTCTGTTGAGTATGATGTTAATTGTGGGCTTGTCATATATGGCCTTTATTATGATGGGGTTTATTTCCTCTGTACCCACTTTGTTGGTTTTTATCATAAATGGATGTTGAATTTTGTCAAATGCTTTTTCTGCATCTATTGAGATAATCGTATGATTTTTATCCTTTTGTTAATGTGGGTGTATCCCTGATACACTAATGTTGAACCATCCTTGCATCACTGGAATAAATCCCACTTGATAATGATGTATGATCTTTTAATTGTATTTTTAAATCTGATTCGCTAATATTTTGATGAGGATTTTCGCATTTGTGTTCATAAAAGTAATGCTCTTTTATTTAGGAACTTGTCTCCTTTAAGATTTTCAACTTTGACCTAAAGATGTCAGTTTATTGACTGTGAAAGAGCGTAGTTTTGGGTAATAACTAGCAACACATAATTTCTACGCTCAAACTTAATGCAAACCTTGTATGTCAAAATCTCAATTGGGGTGAAATCACCAAGGTGGTGACATAAGTTGTTCCTGACTTCAATCCCTCTCATAAGAACACCTATATCTAACAACTATTCAAGAACAAGACACCACTGAGAGAATGCCAGAACATGGTGGGTGAAGCTGAAGCCTCCCTGCAGCTCAGAGACCAAGACAGACCACATGAGAAGGTAAGAGAAGCCGCTACACTTTAAGGCACTGCCTCTCCCTTGGGTCAGTGCAGCACCACACAGAGGTCTTTCCTGAGCCTCCAGTTTCTTCATTGTGAAAAGAGAACCCAGAGGGGTCAATCTTCCCCCAGCATTGCGGGTTACTTTGGGAGCTCTCACTCTGATCTTGCCCCACAGGGATTGCAGAGGAATTAGCCAGCTGGCTTCAGCTACTGGGAATCTGATTGTGATAGAGAAGAGGGGAGGGGGTTGTGACACCCAGCTCACAGATCTTGGGAGTCAGAGTTCATACCAGCAGTGCTCAAATACTAATCCAGAACAGTGGCTTTGCTCAACTGCAGAAACAAGTCAGGATAGTTGGTGGGATACAGGTCTGCCTGATTTGGATCCTCAGATGAGGATCTTGCCAACCCTAGAGCCTGGTTTTCCCACGTGCAGGCAAGGAGCCAAATCACCACCTCACCAGCTGTGAGAAGTGTCTTCTGGCCCCATCTAACCAAGAGCTGCTAACAGCTCTTGGATGCCATGAAACCAAGGAGTGCTAGAGCTGAGAAAAAGGCCAACAATGCTGATCACACTCAAAACAAAGTCAGTACTTGACATGGGGGATTAATTCATAGCCAAGGCTGAAGGTAGTTCCCAGCCCCTTCCAACCAGAGATGCTATTTGGGAAATTGAACATAGCCTAGAGGACCCCTTCCTGCTTTTCCCAAGCCAGGGAACTAAGTTCCAGTCCCACTGATTACGGATAGTGTCTTCTGGTCCCATCTGACCGGAAGGGCTGGAGACAACTCTTGGAAGCTGTGCAGGTCGGTGGCACTCTAGTCAAGAGAAGGGCAGGCAAAACCAATAGTTTGCAGAATGAAGCCAGTGGCTCTGTAGCCCAGGAACTTGAGGTCTGGAGCAGCTTGAGTTAAGACAACAGAAAGATTTACCAGCATTAGAGCTACTTCTCCTGCTGAGCCCAGGAAGGGAATCTAAGTCATAGCCCACTCATTGCTGAAAATAGCCTTTGGCCTGTCTGACCAGGGAACCTAACCAGTGGTCTCACTTAATGAGAGGATTCAGTGCACACTCCGGCCTAATTCAGGCCCCAAAACAATGAGCTGTAGAGACCCTGAGTCCCATCTTGCTGCCCTGCCAGATCAGGGAAGCTAATTTATAGACATATCTATTACTGAATATAGTTCCCAGTCTTGACCCATCTAGTAAGTCTGACCAGAGAACCAGGCAACCACAAAGCCCATGCTACAGCCTCATTTGGGTAGGACACCAAGCCAGGAATCATATCCAATTTTTCTTAGCCAGTGACACCTCCACCCTACCCAAGTTCTCAGAACTTGAATAGTTCCCTTGCTCCAAAATAGACCATAAAAACATTAGCAGCAGATATACTAGAAACTCAAACTAAGCTGGCTGGCAAAGAACTATCTCTGCCAAAGCAAACCTGTAGAGTCTGGAAGAGAAATCTAATTATTGAAATGTGCAGAAACCAATGTAAGGAAAAAAAGATCAGGAAATATCAGGTAACTATCACAACATTAAGGGAAACTAATGAAGGTCTAATAACTGACCCTAAAGAAATGGAGATCTATGAAATGTTAGATAAAGAATTCAGAATAGACCTCTTAAGGAAGTTTAGTGAACTATAAGAAAACATAAATAGACAACTACATGATAAAGAGGGTCAATATGTCAAGCAGATATTTATGTGCCCAACATTGGAATACCTAAATATATAAAGTAAAACTAAAGCTAAAAGGAGAAATAAACAATAATACAGTAATAGCAGGGGACTTCAATACCCTACTCTCAAGAAAAGATAGATCATCAAGACAGAGAATCAATAAGGAAACAGTGGATTTGAACAACACTATTCACCAAATGGACCTAACAGATGTATACAGAGCCTTCTATCCAACAATAGAAGATTACCCATCCTTCTCAAGCCCACATGGAACATTTTCTAGGCTAGACCATATGTTAAGTGACAAAACAAGTCAGCAAATTCAAGAAGACTGAAAAAAATGCCAAGTATCTTCTCTGACCTCAATGGCATGAAAGTAGAAATAAATAACAAGTAGAAAACTGGAAAACTCATGAACACATGGAAATTAAACAACACCCTCCTGAACCATCAATGCATCAAAGAAGAAATCCAAGGGGAAATAAAGTGTCTTGAGACCAGTGAAATGAAAACACAACATACCAAAACTTGTGGGATGCAGCAAAAGCACTTCTGAGAGGAACTTTCATAGTAATAAACAGCTACATTAAGAAGCAGAAAAGATCCCAAATAAACAACCTAACTCTACACCTTAAAGAACTAGAAAATAGAAGAATAAGCTGAGCACAAAGTTATCAGAAGGAATGAAATAATAAAGATTAGAGCATTAATAAATGAAGCAAATAACAGACAAATGATAGAAATGATAAACTAGATAAGAACAATGGCTCTACAAAACAACCAGAAAACAATGAACAAAATGGCAACAGTAAGTTCTTACTTATCAATAATTATTTTAAATATAAACATATTAAATTCTCCAATTAAAAGACATAGAAGAGCTGAAGGAATAATAAAAAAAAGAAACAAAAATATACTGCCTAGGAGAGATGCACTTGAGTTTTAAAAATACACACAAACTGAGAAGGAAGGGATGGAAAAAGACTTTTCAAGCAAATGATAACAACAATAACAACAAAGTTGAGGTAGCTATATTTATAGCAGACAAAATAGACTATAAACTAAAAATGATAATAAAAATACAAAGACATGGAAACAACCTTGCTGTCCATGGATGGATGTATAGATAAAGAAGTTTTAAAGGAGTTGATAATAATAATGGAATATTATGCAGCTGTACAAAATAAGGAAACCCTACTATTTTGCAACGACATGGTTGGACCTTAAAGATATAATGCAAAGGGAAATAAGTCAGAGAAAGACAAATACTATATGATCTCATTTATATGTAGAATTAAAAAACAAACTCATAGAAACAGTAGAATGGTGGTTGCCAGGTGGTTAAATTAACTGCTTTTTATCTTCAAGCAAAAGAAAACCACTCTGGCTAATGATGAAAAGCAGGATTGTTTAAAAATACCCAGGCAGCTCACACAGTTAAAGAATAACTAAAAAACTAAGCTTCAGGTAGTTCAGGAGCCAGGGAAGCTTATGGGACTTTAGCTGCAGAAAAGTAAGAGATTTCTCTCTAGGGTACTTCTATATGATGGTTCTGTTCTTATACCCTAAAGACTCAGTATTTTTGTTGAGGATTGAAATTCAGGGAGAATTTTTTGTTTGTTTGTTTGCTTGCTTGAGCCATGTCTTTCTATCTTTGGATCAGTCAACCATGGTCTGGGAACAGGGAGAGGTGTGTATAAATGGGCATGAGCAATGGCAGAAAGTGGGCTACCACCTAATGGGTATCTAATGCACTGACACCAACGTGCTGATTGTTCTCTTTGTCCTCTGCATCCCTTTTTTACCTTTCTTTCCTTGCTCTGTGTCTGAAGCTCCCCATTCTAGACAGCATCACCTACCCATGTTTGCTGACTCTTCCAGTGTGAACAGGAAACTAGGAGGGTAACAGAAGAGAGACATCGGATTTCTCTCCCACTTTCTCCTGGCTGTAGGGCTGCTCCCTGGGAGCAGGCACTTTCCTCCACAGCTGCAGATCTCATCTGGTGGCTCCAACTACAGGTCTGCTGCAGAATCGCGGCCCTTCAGCTCCTGGAATTTTAACCACTTTCTAATGCTGCTGTGTTCTGAGTGCCTCAGTACCTCTGATTTGTGTCTTTAGTTCTGCTCACCTCTTTGGAAGTAGCCTCTTTCTTAAAGTCTGCTTATGTAAACCGTCTGAGTGGACTCTAGTTTACTCCAGAAATCTGACATAGACAACCCAGCCAAGTCATACCATGAGGGAGGTATATGCTTGGCTGACTCTGTTGACCATAACAGAACTGTGGAGTTTTGGTATGAGAACATTAACCCACTAAGGGTAATCTATAAAAACCAACCTTGTTAAATAATTGCTTAACTGAATTTCTGGAAGTATGTTGCTGGGATGGGTAGGGAACCTGATTTTGCTTGGTCAGGATCCCTGCAAGGAGCCATCCAGCTCTGACTCTGAGCCTGTGCGGACTGGAAGGCACTGATTCCACTGCATCTTCAAGAGACACAAGGACCTGACCTTGGCCACCATGACTGGTTCAGGTTGAGTGACCACAGCTGCAACGACCTGAATTAGTCCCAGGGCTCCTGCTACCTCAACTGGCACAGGGGATTTCTCTCTTTTCCTCTTGGAAATGCTAATCTGGGAGAATGTAAGTCTGGAACTGCTGGTGGCCATTTTTGCTTCTAAGTGGGGGGAGTCTTCTTGAAAATAAAGTCACACAAAGGGTGGCAGAATTAGGATATAGGAAGACTGTCCCCATAGCATGACTTGCCTGAAATCATAAATCAACCCTTCGGATTTTTAGTTACACTAGTCAGTAAATTCTCTTTTCTGGGTCTGCTAGTTTAAATTCTGCTTTCTATCATGTGCAATGGAAGAATTCTTTTCTGAGAGTCCTCTGGATAGATTTTTTGGGGCCTCAGATCTAGGAATGGCTTTTTTCCCTTCTGAGAAAATGTTTTGTTTCATGAACACTGTATATCACGTAAGCACTTTTGCTTTGGGCAGAAAGTTGAGAACCTGATTTTGGATTTACTTCCAGCCAGTGGATAGGGCTTTATCACATTTAAAAAAAAACTACTAACATTGCCCATGGCTCTGTCTTATTTTTTCTATTTTATGATTCTTTTGCCCTGATTCCATTACATATTTTTTACTTTATCTTGTTTTGTTTTAACTCTGTAAGCTTGTCTTATTTATTTATTTATTTATTTTAGCAAAGACAGTATATAAATAAATAAATAAATAAAACAGGCTAAATGAGAAAATTCTGTAAGGTTCTGTTAAACATTTTCACTGTCAACTAATAACATCTGTTTCTGTTGACAGGCTATCTCCTTAGTGTATTACAAACATCACTGCCTGCCTGTATGAGATAATGGGATCATCTTGCATTTCTTAGTAGGTTTGTGGCTTTACTTAATCTCTTTGCCAAAAACTTATTGTTTTGAGAGGAGAGC
The DNA here is from genome assembly GCA_032199065.1 of Smutsia gigantea. NCBI lineage: Eukaryota > Metazoa > Chordata > Mammalia > Pholidota > Manidae > Smutsia > Smutsia gigantea. The sequence goes on from JAVSCE010006595.1 coordinate 86,990, forward strand.
ATAGAATCTGATTTAGGTGGTTATGTAATTTCTCCACACAGGAAAGATGTAATTTCTCCTCACAGGAAAGATGTAATCAGGACATAAATAAATGCATGGATTACTAGAAGTGGACCCCCATGCAGGGGACATTGGCCTCAATTACTGGTTTTGGCATTTATTGTGTAACATCTTAAGGTTTTTTAATATGTTGTTTCATAAATGTGAGATTCTGTGGCCAAGAGACGTTTTCTCCATATTTATACTTCCCCAAGAGCAGCGCTATCCTCTTGTTCCTCAGTTTCTGTAAAGATCCACTGAATTGGCCAGTGTTGCTGGTCTCTGCCAATGTGTGTGCTCTACATAGTGCTGGCAGAGCGGTTTCTTAAGCATTTGGACAGGTGGGCTTTGGGTGGTGCAAGTCCCTCCTTTGGTTCTTTAACTGATTAAGATTTCAGAATCACCTTCAATGGGGTCTCATGACCTGCCTCCCCACCTCCCCTACTCCCAGGACCAACTCTCCATCTCAGTCACAACGGTCTCCTTGCTATACTCAGAACAAAATTTTGCTCATGCTTTTCTTCCACCCCAAATATCATCTCCAAAAGTCCTCCCTCGTGTTCTATTCATCTACATCCCACCATTTTCAAGCTTAAACTCAGTAAAATTCCTCCCATGTGTTACACTCCGCACAATACTTCTTGTCTACAAATCTTCCTGGAGAGGTTGGATTTTAGTACCACATTATATGCAATTGCATGCATTTCTCTAGATAATAATTACATATATGTGTTTCTATTATGTAAGTATTTTATTTCTTAAGAATAAATAACAGCTCATTGAGGGAAAGTATTAGGCCTTTATTTCTTTTACTCTCCAAAATATTTAGCATAGTGCTATATGCATCATATGTAGTTAATAAAAATGGACTAAATGAACTATGAATTGGCAAAATTTGATTTTGCTTAGCTGTCTGACTCTGGCCTATTCAAGATTTTACCTTTTGAGTCCCCTAATTTCTTATTTAAATAGGAAAAAAATGAATGTCAAGGACTCTGAAAAGAACAATCACATAGAAGCAGCCAAAGGACTATATGTGGACAAATAGGGCACACTTTTCTTCCTTGTCTTGGTAATGACTGAAGAGAAGCTTGCATTTAATGGATGAGTAATCTCCAACCTGTGTTCTACTCCTGGCCACATACCTACATGAAAACTTGCAGGTTCCCTTATATGTAAATGTGGCCACAGATAGTTCTGGCCAATGGGATGTGAGTGGGTCATGTGTTTCACTGCCAGGCCTAGCTGATGAAAATTCTCATCCTTTCTTGCTCTTTCCCTGGGTGCTAATGGAATGGAGAGAACTCTGCAGACTGGTGTGGGTTGGGAAAGGGAGAGGATGTTCTTCTCTCTTTGAGCACACAGCTGGACTCTCTTTCCTGGAGCTCTGTGTAGTTAATGTGTCTGTGAGTTCTGGCCTGTGGGATGTGGGCAGAAGTCATGTGTCCAAATTCCAAGTCTGGTCAATCAAATTCACCAACTTTCTTTACTTACTGAATGGATAAACACTTTAAGGACCTGCAGAAGGGTGGAGCCACAAGATGGAAATAGCCTAGATGCCAAGGATCATCATGGAATAGGGCACCCTCCCCACTGTGAGATGATCTGGGAACTGAGACTTCAGGGTTTGTTAATTTTTTATAACAGCTAGCATTATTTACCCTAAGGAGGGCACATTTTATGGGCTCACTAGAAGGATAAGTACCTTAGATAATTTTCTGACCCAGCCAGTGGAGACAACTTTTCCTACCTACATAATTGTTTCCATGAATTTTGTCTAATAATCAGCAGATTTGGGTCACCCAAATTATGCAATAGCCCAGGCTGGAAGTCCCCTGAAGACAGGAGTCATGTATGTCTCCCTCCTACGGTATCTTTAGCACTCACCATAGTACAGGGCACATAGTAGGTGCTCAGTAAATAATTTTAGAATGAAGCAGTCCCCTCAAGTGACCATGGTGTAGGTGTGGATTTTCCTGGCCTCCTTTTTATGTGTCAGGTTGTGTATACCCAGGGACTTGAAATTCATTTAACGACTTTGTTATGACGTAGTGGGAACTCTATCTCTGATGACTTAAACCGAGAAATATTAATGTAAATGGAAAATTATTTTTCAAAATATTATATAATTTTTCAAATACAAAGAAAAAACTGAAGGAACAGAACAGCAGCAGACTCACAGAACCCAAGAATGGACTAACTGTTAACAAAGGAAAGGAACTGGGGAAGATAGGTGGGAAGGGAGGGATAAGGGGGAAAAGGGGTATTACGATTAGCACACATAATGTAGCGGGGGTGGGGGTTGACTAGGGGGATACAGGAAGGCAGTATAACCCAGAGAAGACAAGTAGTGATTCTATAGCATCTCACTATGCTGATGGACAGTGACTGTAATGGGGTATGTGGGGGGGACTTGATAATAGGGGGAGTCTAGTAACCATAATGTTGCTCATGTAATCGTACATTAATAATAGCAAAATAAAAAAAAAGAACAAATGGGAAAGAAAAATAATAGCACCCATAGAACTCAAGTAAGGATCTATATTATTACTCGGCCTCCCTGGAATAAAGTAGTATGTAAAGTATATATAGTCACATAAAAAACTATAGCTATTATTTCTTTAGCTGTTGTAAAGCCCCTGCTCTGGGGTGGACTGTAATGAGCAAATAGGCAGCCTTCCTGAATAGGGAAAAGGAGGCTTTGGGCCACCCTCACACTAATGTAATTTTGTAAAACCTTCACCTGGATCTTAGTCACTATACAGGACATTGGTGTTTAAGTAACTGCATGACCCTCATTTTGTCTCTCAAAGACTATACTTCCAGTGGTTAGCTGAAAAGTTTTACACCTGGTTCTTGGGTTGCTAAGCTATAGTATTAGTGGTTTCCATGGAAACAAAAGTAGATAAGGCTCTATGTGTTTGAACTAGAGTTGCCAGCTGAGCTCTGAGAAAAGCTGCTTTTCCCCATGATACCCAGAGCCAGTCATCAGCATGGAAGGCATTGCAGGATGTCACAACCTCTGGCCAGGTCCCCAAAGCTAGTTATTCGGAGATTGAGGAAATCTGATATTTTGGCTAATACTTCTGGTAATAAATTGAGAAAATTTTAGAGAAACTAAATTACTTAGATTGGATATCTTCTTTGGTCTCTAGTTATCTGACTCCAATATTGACATTTAAATTTAATTTAGACTCATATATCTGATGTCATAGTTGATACAGGACTTTTATAAATATGAATTTGTTTAGGTTGTTAAAAAGCCTCCATTCATCTTTTACTAAGGGAAAAAGAAAACCTGAATATTGTGTACCTAAAGAGTATTCAATGGGCAATATGTTTTCAAGTGGTTCATGATATATTGGGAATAGGTGTAAGCATTTTTATTACATTTTATAACCATGTTTAGACCTTGTTGATAACTTGCCGGGAGAATTGACTCAATTGCCTAATTTCTTGTTGCTTTTGTCTTCTAATCTTGCATGAAGTTTCATTAAGTGGAGGTAATGAAGATTGAGATCTCCTCTGACAGAAATGGTTACAAAGTTCCTTACAGAGAGTGGATGTTTATTAAAGTATACTAACATGTAACTACCCTTTAGTGAGCAACTGGTAGGAATGGTCAAAACTTGGACTGTTCTGGAAAAATTAATATTCTGCTTTATTCATTGGTGATATGTAGTCCATATCTGGCTTATCAGTTTTCAAACAATTTGATACAGTATAATAGATTCTAAAATGATTTTACACATAATTTAGTCTTTCATCAAAGAAACCATTATTTGATTTTATAATGTGCATAGTATATTATGAAAATCAGTTTACAGAGGACAGTAGTATAAATATGAAAAATGGGAGAGACTGGATAGACATCCCTCTTAACTCTTTAAAATTATTATTTTAATTTAATTAAAAAACTATTTGACAATTTTATCTTTACCACAAAAATAGAGCTCAGGGAAATCCTCCTGGTTATTTGTTCTACTGGCACAGAGCATGACTAAAAAAAGAAATTAATGAATTATAAAAATAAATATGATTATATATAGGTAATTCTGATTAGTGAGAAAAAGATGATTTAGCAGCACACTTGGAGGAAAAAACTATTCTGATCTAATGGTTAAAGTGTATGTATGTGAATTATAACTGGGGAATATTTAGTGTATATTCACAGAAGAGTAAACATGTATATTAACTGTAGCTGGAAAAATCACAAAGGACAGAATATGGTCATATCATCTTTAAAAATGAGAAACAAGATATTTTGAGTAGAATTAAGGTTTGATATTTTCCATGTCATTTGATTATCTTACCCTTCATGTGATGTCAGTTAGCTTTTTAAAAAAATTTCCATGTTAGCAATTATTTTTTATATTCAAGTCACAGTACTCAGGATATTACAGCTTTTGATATTTGAATTTAATATCCTTATAGGACAACTGCTGAATCCATTAGTTAGCCATCTGGTTTAGGGTAGCTTGCCTGCTATTTCTTTAGGCTTTCAAATTCTTGAAATGTTTTGTACTTACGATCATTTGCATTTTAAATGTGTGCATGCATGTTCGTGTATAAACTGACATCTTGCTATAATATTTCAGTCTTTTAGAGCTGAATGAACGAATGACTTCCAAGAAGATTTAGTAATTGAAATGCCAAAGTTATCTCATTACAAAGTTTTGTCCCCAAGTGTATCAGTTTCTTACGGCTGCTATAACAAATTGCCACAAATATGGTGGCTTACAATTTTGCACGTATAGAAAAGTACTTGAGAGAATAAGTAAGATCTTGATAAGTTCTGAATTTTGGTAGAATGCTATTGAATGCAAAAGAGGGAAGAGTTAGTGTTAAGTTGGAGCAAAAATAGAGCAAGCAAGTTTGCATCAAATATTTCTCATTTTAACATTTCTTATTCTCAAATCTTCAGTGAAATTATTTCAGTAGTGTGTGTGCATGTGTGTGTGTGCGTGTGTGTGTGTGTGTGTGTGTTTGGTGGAAGTCGATGACTTGCTGGACTTTATACCTAATTAAATTAGGGCAAAGCTAGGAGAACCCATGTGATTGGGAGAACAAGGAGGCAAATTGGAGCCTTAGGAGATAATCCCCACTGTATTAGTCAGGGCTCTCCAAAGCAGGGGCAGTAGGATAGATAGATATAAGAGGAGATTTATTATAGGAATTGGTTCACGTGCTTATAGAGACCAAGAAGTCCCATGAACCTTGCCATCTGGAAGCTGGAGAACCAAGAAAGCCAGCGTGTAATTCAGTGCAAGTCTGAAGGCCTGCAAATTGGTGGGAATGCAGTGTGATGGTGCAAGCTTCAATCTGAGGTCAAAGGCCAGAGAACTGGGGCGCCCACTGCTATAAGCCCATCAGTCCAAAGCTGGGCAACTAGAAGCTCTGATGTCTGAGGGTTGAAGAAGGTGGCTGTCCTAGCTCAAGAAGAGAGAGAGAATGAATTGTCCTCCTCTGCTGTTTTGCTCTATTTGGGCCCTCAATGGGTTGGACAATGTCCACCCACATTGCAGAGGGCAGGTCTTTATTTGGTCTACTGATCTAAGTGCTAATCTCTTTCCAAACCCCCCTTACAGATGCACTGAGAAATAATGTTTCAGCAGCTATTTGGGCATCCCTTAGCCCAGGCAAGTTGATACATAAAATTAACCACCATACCAAGGAACACAGAGAAATAATAAAACTATCACAAAAATACAGAAATAGGGCTTATATGAAGTTTTCTAGATTTTTGGGGAGGTAAGAGGCCTTGGCTCTCTGGATACATTTTGCTACATTGAATTATTGAATTAGATGAATTAGATGAACCCTAGATCGAACCAGAAATACATCCTCACTAAAACAGTCTAATTGCTAGATGCATGATGTCGGATAACTGAGTCTGCCAAGCCTGCAACAAGGTGCCCCGGGAGTGCCGTGCAACTCTATGGTAAGCTGTGGGACTCACGATGGGTTCAGTTCTCTAGATGTCATGGGATAGTCTGCTGGACTCTGGATAGTTCTGATAGAGATCCTCAATGCTTTGCAATGTTATTCATTGAAGCCTAACACATTTTCTTATGGAGAAACCAATGCAGAAGGATGCTAGGAGCTGCCATTTGACTTAGCCTTTACTGACACTCAATTTTATGTAATAAAAGAGAATCTTTCTTAGAAATACCATGGCAGACGTCCTTTGGCGGATTCAGGGCCGGGGGATTGTTATCAAATTCTGGTAATTTTTATATTCAACTTTGGGGAGAACTATGAATTCTGGGTCTATCACTTGATAAACTTACTTAACTTCTCTGTGACATGTTTTCTCAATTGCAAAATGGAGACAGTACCAATAAATACATAATGGGGTTATTATGAGGTTTAAATGATACAATACATGTAAGGTACAATGAATTGCTCCCGATACAAAGCAAGCTCTTATTAAGTGCTTCAGGTAGTGAAACAGAATTTCCTGGAGACTGGACTGCTTATAAATAACTGGGACCCTGTTAAAGAAACTGGAGGCACTTTGGAGACTTAGGGGCCTCAGATAGTAGAGGGTAGTTTGAGTTGTTAAATGATGCTGTTGCGAGCCTTGGAGGTGGTGCAGTAGTAGCAGTTAAAGTTTTTTGGGTTTGATATTAAGGATCATGCATGGCTTCATGTCTCCCAGGGACTGTTCTTATGGAAGAATGCCTGATAATGTTCAATATTTGATAAACTAGAAGTTTCCAGGACATTTTTGGTTAACTCCTGACCATATACTAAGAGAAAAATATTCATACACGTTGAAATATTTTTGTAGGCAGCTATGTCATAAGTTACTATGGAATACCATTTGGAAAAATCAGGCTCTGCTAGAATGGGCTGCTAGGGATGTCCAAGTTTACAGAAACATTTACCAGAAAAACTCTGGTAAGTTTATGGGAAACTTTAAATGTTTGCTGTTAGGGCAACTTATAATAAGAGAACATAGAAGAAGTAGCTAAGACAGAGCAGTAGGATTGTGACCGATTTCCTGGACTAGCCCTGGAGGTGCATGTCAGGGGGAGGTCTGAGCAGGGTTCCCCTGAGTGGGGCCATGGTCGGAGAACAAACCCCTTAGATTTACTTCCATCAAGGGGAACCTACTCCAAAAAGAAGAGTTGGAACTGCTTGTAAACCCACACCGAGTAGCCAGTGCAGGGGAACATACATAGGATGGATTGACGGGAAAAAATGTCAAAGGCGGGGGTTTAGCTCAAAGCTTCCTTTGGTAAACAGCTGAGCACTGTTCCTTGGACTGCATGGCTATCTGGATGGACTTAATAGAAACACTGGAACTTTGCAAGTTTGGGATGATGTGCTCTTCTCTCCCCAAGCCATCCCTTGGCACAGCCTTTGCTTAGAAGCCAGTGGATTTCATGTGACATCTAGGAGAAGGGTGAGGGGTTGGTTGTGCTTCATGCCCGGATTGATGGGAGTGAGAAGAATGAGAAAGAGTCTTACAGCTATCATGGGAGGAATTCTCTATTTTACCTGGCCAGGGACGTGAGACTTGGGTCTAGGATAGCAGGTTCTCAAGGGACAGGAATCCGACAGTCAATACTTAAGATCCAATAATAATGGTAAATATTCAATAGCTTCTAACTTAAAGAATCATACTGTGTACATTTGAGATTCACTCTGTTTATGTTGTTTAATCCTCATAACAAATGAATGAGAAAGTAGTAGTATTTTTTCCATTTCACAAATGTTGAACCTGAGATTCTAGATGACAGAGCCTGATTTCACACCAGAGTGGGAGCATCTTGAATTCTGTGTCTCTCCTGATATGACAAACCATTCAAAAATGGAGCTTTTTGTGACCAGGCTCCCAATAGATTTCCAATCAGTGCTGACTTAAGCTGAGTATTTCACAGAATTTTCCAGGTTACTGTGATCACTGCCTCTGGGGAGCATTGCAATTTATTGGGACTCTCTTTCAGGCATCTAGTGTGGATTTGCCCCATGGCTCCTCTTACGTAGCTGCCTGGAGATTTATATCTGTAGATACTTCTCTTTAACAAAATAGTACTCTTCTTAAGAGTAGGAGTCATGTCTTACACATTTCTGTAAATCACATAGTGCCTAGCCCAAGGCCATCTTCACAGTGTGCTTACTGAATATTCGGTGATTTTTTTTTATCACAGCATGAGATGGAACTGTCTTTGATGTAAATTATATGTAGGTAACTTACTTTTAAAATTTGTGTCTTGTATGTGATTTTTCTGTAATTTCTTGGGTAGTACTAGCATATGGTAAATACTTACCTAATAAAAAGATAGCACATATGCACAAATATACAATCCCTGATGTTGGAATTTCTATAGTTTTCTTGCTGTTAGTCCTCCTTATTGCTCAGATAATAGTATTTATTTTCTCTTTTAGGAGTTCTGTTTGGAACTGATTCTAATGTGTGTGTTTGTGTGGGGAGGGGGTTTCCCATGTACCACACCAAGCAGTTCTCGAACACCAGCAGGGTGTCAGAGAATTCAACTCAGTTCTGAGGCTCTCTGTCCAGAGACAGCACCAGATCCCCCAGGTGAGGGGCTCCATCCTGCAGGACTTGCCCAGGCCCCACTCTCCACACCAGACAAGGCCAGGTGCAAGCCCCAGAGTATTACCTGAGCTCTGACCACCAGCTGCAAATTGGAGAGGTTCCAACAACTTCCCCTTAGGTCTGGTTTGCTACTGTGGCTCACAGAACTCAGGAAATTACTTATGTTTATCAGTTTAAGAAATGATACCACAGAGGATACAAATTAATAGCCAGATGAAGAGAGACACAGGGCAAGGTCCCAGCTAAAGGAGCTTCA
>JAVSCE010006596.1:0-62104 GCA_032199065.1 Smutsia gigantea
AATTTTCCAAAGCAAGTTTTACTTTTAGTGTCTTGTTGGAAATACTGTTTCCTATATATTGAGCACTGCTGCTGAATTACATTATGGATTTTCTTGGTACTTAAATTTATCAAAGTGAAATCTTGTTACACTCCCAATGTCACCTGGAAAAGAGAACTTCTAAAGAGTGAAGTAGACTCTTGCTTTGTTGAGGGAAATCAATTATTTGACACATGACACCTTTGAATTTTTACATTTTAAAAGAAAAAATCAGATTACATAGCAGTGCTATAAAAAATGTGGAATATATAAAAATAGAATATATGAAAAATATCACTATATGAATATAAAATCTATATTTTAGGAGTAGAAAACAAAGCACTCAGAAATAATAAATAACAAACTGTACCTGTACAAATCACTAGCTAGCCTAATTAAGAAAAAGAGAAATCAGAAAACATGAAATGACAATAAAATAACTATCAAAAAAGAAAAACAAAACTATGAGGATATTATTTTATACTTTTATAGAAGTATTTTTGAAAATCTGGATATATTGATTATGCTCTAGGAAACTATAATTTGCTAAATATTACCCCACCCACAAGGAAACTAAGGTATTTTCACAGAAAAAAACAGATGATGTTGTCAAAGAGCAACCCCCACAGCAAATGATTTTACAGCTAAATATTGCTAAATGTAAAACCCAAATAATCAAAAGGATACAGAAAGGTTGGAGAAAGCAAGTACAACATCATTGCTGATACCAAAATTGCACAAGAAATCATTTTTAGCATTCATTTCTCTTATGGAAAATTAAAAAGAAATACTAAGAGACAGAAGACAAGATCATATCAACAAAACATACCATGATTAAATGAGATTGATTCCAGTAAGAAAAGGATTTTTCAACATTAACTACAGTGGCTATTATACAGTTTTTCAAATCAAGACAATTTTAAAATGAGTTACTCTTCCATTTGTACATGTATTATATTATATTATACATTATTATATTTATATATTATATAAGTTATATCTGTATCAAGAAGTTCTTTGTTTTATTATAAATCATTATTTAGCTTTAAGATTTAGACCAGCAAACCATCCAGAATTTATTTCTTCTCTATGTAGATAGTGAATTATGTATTTTCCCAATAAATTACAAAATTCATTAAAAAAAATCTGTATCAGCACAACAGGAATAAGCCATGTCTATTTTGAGCAAACTAGTAGCTAATTTTTCTTCAGGGTACTTACAATGTATCAGAATGTGTAATTGTATTTGATCGCTACAGTTTTTCTTTCACCACTACTTTCCAGGCTAGATTTCTAAAAGTCACAGAGCAAAGACTAATTCACTGTTTATGACCTCTGCAATGAATCTAGTAACTGGCATATAATAGTGCTAAACTAAAATTTGTTGGATGAAGGAAGTAATTCTATATTAATGTATTGTTATCTTCTGAGTTATCAATCTGATCCTAACATGTGATGTGCATTCCTTGATATTTACACATAGAATCAAAACACATACTGTTTTATTAAGTATTTTAGATTTAATAACATACTTCATGATTCAAGAGTAAAAGGATATTTTATCTGAGAAATCACATGCAGAAATATATTGCTAATGATTAAAATGAAATTTGAAGGAAAGGTGTCAGAACAAAGCACAGATGATCTCATGTAATTCTCCCCTGCAGACAACAGCTGTTTCTCTGACATTTCAAAATAAAGGAAAAAGATAGGTTATGAATAATTTAAATCTTCCAGGGTTTTTAAATACCTGAAAAAAAGTAAATGAATAAAATTTTACCATCTTAGTCTGGTGTTCTTTCTCACAAATTATCAAAAAGTCCTAGGTCATTTTAACAGTCTACTAATTAAATAATTTCTAAATGATATTATCTAAGTGAAGTAGTCTTAAAACACTAGTGAAGTGTTTTGTTATAATTCTGAAAATCATATATGTGGGTCTTCCATAACTTTGAAAAATATTTTACTAAATTCATGAAAATTAAAAAAATTTTATATATCATAGTGATCTGAGGAAATACTAACTACACAGGGATAAATGTATTGCATTATTAAGACCATTTCATGCATAGTAGTTTCATTGAAAGAATTACATCATATAATAACTGACATTTACCTTAGAGTTATTTTCAGAAATGAACAAGACTGATGGGGCAAGGGGCCCCTGTCAACATGGTAGGATGGAAATGGCATTGGCTTTACAATTAGAGAAACTTGGCTCCATCACAAACCAGCTTTATGAGACAAGACAACCTTGTGATTTCACTATCTTAATGTTATTCTAAAGCCTTGCAGGGTTATTGTGAAGTCAGAATATATTACTACCACGGGAAAAAGGCTTGCTGAGAGAATGATGTAATATAAGTGAAAGTGCTGAGCAGAACAGATAAAATGCTCTTATGTGTTAATTTCCCTCCTCTTTTCCTTCTTTAGTTCTGTCCTCAGTGGCAACATCATATTTACTCTTCTTAATAAGAAAGTACCCTTTTTGGTGCTTTTAGTAAGAGTGTGTCTTCAAACTAATGTTTACCTCTTCCAATTACAACAATGACAGTATTAATATTATTTGGAAAAGGATGAAACTGATAGCATTAGCACTTAAACACAATGGTCAGGTTCACCAGCCAGTGTCCGAAATAATAAAATCACATTTATATTAATTTTCTGAAGGATTATAGAAATTTTTCTTCTTCTAGATTCCCCGGTTATTTCTAAGAGTCTTCCATGGTTGCGATCATTGGATTCTGGGTAGCAGTTTTTCAGTTTTCTGTTGCAAGCCCATCCTAAAACTACAGTGTTACTGTCTTTTAGTTTTTAATGATCCTAGTGATGTAACTTAATTATTGACTGGGAAATAATTTTAATGATAACATCACTGGACCCTGTGACTAATAATAATGATGGCTACTTTTTATAGCAGAATTCTACTCACATATTGTCATCACTTCATTTGCTATGCTGACATATAAGGAAAGCTGTTGTGAAATTCTCAGAGCCTCTAAGTCCCTGATTTCATACAATGATAAGCTGGCAGGGCCTAAATTAAACATAATTTTCTGAATCTAAAGTGCTTGGTAAAACAAACAAAAAGCCAAAATAAAAACAAAAGCTCTACAACTTCAGGGTAATATTAGAGAATAGGAAAGGCTGCTATACTCCAGAGCCTGAAGTTTTAGGAACTTGTTTCCAATATGATCCAGGTAGGAAATCATGCTCAGAGAATTGCCAGTAATTTATTCTTAGAGTGGGGAAAAAAAACTGCAAAGTCAGTTATAGACAAAAACAAAGACACAAATACCCTCTCACCGAGAGAAGTGTTGGTAACTGAGACGGTCAGTAAATATGTGGACTCAAGATATGAGAAAGTGAACCTAAATGGTAAGATGTGGGAATAAATTCATAAGGCAAACTCAGAAAGGTCAAAACCTGTGAAATATCAAGGTCTTTTGCATTTTTCATGCATATTTATGCTAACTTTTAAAAAATAAGCAAAGTCTTTTGGATAAGAAATAGGTTTAGACTGATTTGGAGTCGGAATTGCTTTTGTTTATCATATTTTTTCCTGGATTTCAATAAAGTCTTATATTTAAAAAAATTAAAAAGCCTTTTTATTTAACAATTATTCTGACAGTGTTTTACTTCTGCATAAGGGATTTTTGGAAAACAATTAGAAAATGCCTTACTATAGAGTATTCCATCCATTTTTTTCGACTTTGGCAAGGTAAAAATAAAAGTAACCAGAATTATATGTATCCCAGAATTTATTACTAAGAGCTGTCATGTACATAGAAGTCTCTTAGCACAAAAGATGTGCTAAAATAATGCTCAGATTTTATGCATAGTCACAGACAACCTTAGTTGCCATTGCAAAAATCTTTTAAGTGCTTATTTTTTAAAGCCTGGCATCTAGTCTCCTTTTAAATAATTCCTTAAAATTTCAGTTACATTGTGCATACTATATCTTTGCAATGGCCATTTAAAACTATTCTTTGCTTCACAACTCATGAGAAATATTAAAGAGGAAAAGATGAAAGTGAACTATAGAAAACTAGTAACATTTTTTCTATGTTTATTCATTAATGTTCGTTAGTTAAGATTATATGAGGCATCATAGAACCTTAGAATTTAAAGAGGCTCTTTAGAAAGAGAAGGAACAGGGGGGTTAAAAGTGCAATTTGTAAAATAAAAGGGCCAGTTTGGGGCAAGTCAAAGACAAACTCTTTACATTTTGTAGCCAGTACAAACCTCATTACCACATTTTTCTCCCTTGACTTGAATTGTTTATTTTTCAAATTTCCTTTCTTAAAAGTGAAGTTCTATTACAATTAGTGATATGAGACTAAGCAAATGTTTGATATAAACTCTTTATGACTTGCTCACTCCCCTTTTAGGAAATAATCCCAGAGTCATGTAACAGTAAAGAGAAATGAGAGTATACCTCTACTCCACCTGAGCTTAACTCCAAGGGAATTTACCACAATACATTTTTAAAGAAAAAAAAAAAGAATTTTCACTTAAAGCCTACTTTTAGCTATAATAAATTTAATCATCTTAGTTGTCCAGGCAGATGTCACAAATATTACCCAGTAACTACAACAAAACTGTACTTAGGACTTAGAACCTACAGGCAGTCACAGAAAGGGAAGGGCTCAAGCAGGGGAGTAGGAAGAAAAGAGAAAAGGGTTGGGTAGTTTGAGGTGGAACTGGAGTGGGATTTCCTGCCTGCGGGCCAGCTGCTGATATTCCCGCCCTCTCGCAGGGTGAGTGGTAAGGGCCTTCTGGCTTGTGGGGCAGTCTGCGAAAGGGAGGGATGGGGATCTAAAAACTGTCAATGTTCAAACATCAAAAATTCAATCAGTCTGTTTAATACAGAAGTTCATAATTACCTGAGCAAAATTGGATTGCTCTGATGGACAATTTAAAAAAAGTTCCGTATGTGAGTTCTGCACCCAATTCTGATTTGTGTGTGGTGGGGAAAGGCTGCTTCTTCCACACCACAAAGTGATTCTCCGGACACCAGCTGGGTGCCCCACAATCTCAGTTCTGACACTATCTACCTGGAGAGAGAGCCAGAGCCCACAGGTTTAAGGCTCAGTTCCCACAAGACTGCCCCTTAACCCCCACTTCAGACGCCGGGTGCAAGTCCATGTTGTTAACCTGTACTTCTGACTAAGTTCCAAAAATCTCCTCCCTGGGTTCAATTTATTTGCTAGAGTGGCTCACAGAACTCAGAAACATTTTATTTACTAGATTAAAGGATATAACTCAGGAATAGCCAGTGGAAGAGATGCATGGAAAAAAGTTTGGGGAAAGTGCATGGAGCTTCCATTCTTTCTCCAGAGCACTTCTCTCCCAGCACCTCCTCCTACATTCACCAACTCAGAACCTCTGAGAGCCTGTCGTTTTGGGTTTTTATGGAGGCTACTTTACATAGGCATGGTGGATTAAATCATTGACCATTGGCAATTGATTCAATCTCCAGCTCCTCTCTCCTCCCAAAGGATCAACTCCTCTCAACTCCCCAGGACTAAAAATCACAAGGCTGGGTCCCCTGGCAACCGGCCCCCAACCTTAGGTGTGTTTCAAAAGCTACCTTATTAACATAGCAAGACACCATTAAGCTCTCATCACTTAGGAAATTCCAAGGTTTTCAGGCACTCTTGTGCACCTAAACTGCAACAAAGATCACATATCACATTCCTTACTGGCCAGTCACAGTCTGGGAAAAAATAAGTGTTTCCTTCAACTAACCAGTCCAGCAATCACGCTTATCAGTTTGAAGGTCCCATACTATCCCATAATATTTTTGTTTCTATGTATTTGCACATGGTTCTGCATATTTTTTTCTTCCGTTTAGAATGTTTTCTTTGTCACTTTCTAAACCTACTCTCCATCTTGGCCTGGTATAAAGATACCTGGTGATAAAACTTACAAGAAATGTATAAGATCTCTATTTCAAAAAGTTAAAACTCTATTGAATAATATCAAAGAAGTGAATACATTTGAAAAATTCCACCAATGTTATTGGAGAATATTTAGTATTTTAAATATGATATTTCTACATAAAGAATTTGTCTTTAAAAGCAATATTTCTGTATGTGGTAAAAAATATGTATATAGAAAGTGAAACAGAGAGGGAGAGTTCACCTGAAAAATACAGTCAATATATCCTTAACAAAATAAAGAATAATGGTGACCTGGGTGTTAGGGGTGGAGTTTTCTTAATTAACAGCATTGGGAATAGATAGACATATTAAGGAAATGGAATCAAAGTCTATTTTACATATAGGTAAAAATGTACCAAACAGAATTGTCAGTTTTTAATCAGTGAGGAAAACATGATGATTTAATAAATGTGATTGAGACAACTGGATAGTAATTGATGGGGTATGTTAATGTGAATTACTACTTCATGTATTTTACCAAAATAAATAAATGCCAGATTTATCAAATATTCAAATCTAGTAAATAAGCTACAAAAGCACTAAAATAAAGCATGGGTCAACTTTTATCATAATGTTTTAAGGAAGGCCCTTTCTATTATGACACGGAAACTAGAAGTCATAAAAATAAATACTGATATATTTTATCATACATTTAAAACATCTGTACAAACAACATACTGAAAATAAAAGGGATAAAATATATTTGCCATGTAATTTCTAGAGATATGATTTAGTCTCTAATAAACCAAGAGCTACTGCAAATAAAACAAATATGTTTTATTATATGGAAAAACATTTAAAGTCTCTAATACCAAAGAGATGTAAGTCCAGCATCTTTTCTTTATCAACATTAAGATTTGTAAGCACAAATAATTATTATAATATAGAGATTGAATCATGATTGAAATGCTCTTATAAATCAGTTCCAGTGCTCTAGAGAATATTTGGTGGTATGTATCAATAAATTCAAACCCTCGATTCAACAAATCTATTTCACTCAGAAAAGGTAGAGGAAAAATATTGACATTAGAGTATTAACTTCAGTGTTTTCTACAAAAGTGAAAATATGGAAATGACTACATCTTCAGGGAACTGGTTAAATAAATGAGTGATGTACAATGGAATATTATGCAGATACTAAAAATAAGGATGTGTACTTGTAATTAAGTTAAAGTTATTTTGGGAAATACGGTTGAAAAAAAGGCAGAAGAGCTTCTGTCAGACCAGACTATTTACATATTATTTCAAATATTTACCATTATATTTTAATCTAAACATAGAATTAGCCTACATGTTATCACTGGTCGCGTCTCCATAGGAGGATTTTGCTTGATTTTTGCTGTCTACCCTTGGCACCACAGCTCTGTGTGTGTCCCAAGATGATTTGTGTAAACATTTGTGCTTCAGATTTCTCATCTCTCAAGTTAGACTAAGAATAAAACATTTTATAAGACTGTTTTGAGAATTTGATAACACAGTCAATTCAAAACATGGTGCTGTAGCAAAGATTAAAACATGCAAGCAAGCACTTAATTTACCCTCAATCAGTAGTAGCTCCTACTATTATTATTACTCAGCACTAACACTTGACTTTTTTACACTGGGCATATATCACTTTCTAATAATCAAAAAGCTATTTTATAAAAATAAAATGAAATTGTTTAAAAATCTGAAGAAAAAGACTCAGCTTAAGTGTAATTTATTTTATGGACCCTTTTCTGATCTCTCTGGATATTCATGCACCCCTGGACAACAAATGATTCTCTTCCATCTGAGATGGTATATGAGAAATTGAACCTAATAACTTGAGGGCACCCCTTATAAGCCAGGCACTCTGCTAAGCATTAAGTACATTATCTTATTTAATCTTCAAAGTAACTCTCTAAATTGGGAAATTTATTACTATTTTATAGATGAGGGACCTCTTATATGCATACACATAGCTTCTAAGACTTTGACCTGGATCCTTTTGATTTCTAGGAATAGGTTTCCAAGTCTTAGCACCTGAAAACATACTGGCACAAAATAGTTTTTAAATATGAATAATTAAACTGACTAAATGTATATATTCTGCCATAATTTTGAAAGGAGTGTAATCTTTTAGGTATCTCTATTTTATTTGCTTAAACTCCCAAATACTTGTCTTTTGGTTTCTGTCAGATGAGCTTGAGTACCATTAATTTATTTTAAAGTGTCTGGAATGACATTTAGATGGCATATTTTCAATGGATTCGAAGGAAGAAAAGTCCACAAGAACAATCAAATGATTGTTTTCAAATTCTACCCTCCACAAAGCAAAACATATAGAACACATTTACTAGTTAAGAGTCTGGGCCACTTGGAGAATATTCTTGGGGAGGTAAAGACAAGGATCTACAGGTTAGGCTCACCTTTAGGTCTGCAGCCTGGAAGAAAGTATGGCTGACGTGCTGCAGTTTTAATATATTCCTCATCCATATAACATCCACATTCTCTTTAACCTGCTTTCAACCCTTCTGCTCAGCATGCTTTACTTGCCCAAGTATTTCTATTCTTTTCCTCCTTTAGTTTTTCACATTTTCTGTCCCCAACCACCATGTTTCTAGGGCAAGGGGCATAAAATCTTTTCTAAGAATAAAGAACAAAAGTGAAACTATTAGCTTTGTCTAATTGAATAAGTTTCATTATTTTATGAATTGTTACCCAGTCTTCTTACTCAGGCTCTGGTTCTGGGTTGTGTAACACCACAGCAGATGTGGCAGGCTAATATTTAGATAAAATCAACCAGGGCTCATTTTTCTCAAAATTTCCTATATTTTTACCCACTTTTCAAGGGGAAAATAGGCTGTGTATTATTTTAGTATTATCTAGGCAAAAAAAATGTGTTCATTAAAAGAAATGAAAGAGAGGAAAGAAGGGAGGAAGTAATAAATGGAGGGATGAATATGAAGAGAATGGATGCAAGGAGATGGAGGGTCAGGGATAAAGGGAGGGAGGCAGGAATGAGAAATGAGCATGCAAGAGCTTTGAGGAAATTATGATAGATGCTTAGTGCCAGGAGGGATGGAAAGGAGTTGAGAACAACAAGATTAGTGGAATCCATTAGATTTTTTTGTTCTGCATCTTAGGAAAAATTCTGTAACAGCAAGGCACTCTCTACTCACTACACTCCCCCCCCAAAATCTTTGTATTATTCATCTAGGCCAGGGGATCCAAAAGATTTCAATACCTTAGGATGACATCAAAGGAGCAGAGATATCCCTGTACCCCAAAGATATGTCACAGAAGCAGCAAGAAGAGAAAAGGGAAAAGGGAAAAATCCCCTTCTCCTGGAAAAAGCTAGGAGATACAAATGAAGGATCTCAGTTTACTTCTAGGAATACATGGCTTGCATAAGAAGTATGTACTCCCCTCCCTACTCAGAGTGGCTACCTTATCAAAAAGGGGCTCAAAATAGATACGAATTTGATTTTTCCAAAAAAAAAAAAAGGATGTTATATATCCTGCAAAGTTGAGAATGATGCCCACTTAACCTGAAAAAAAAAAGTAAGTAGTGAGCTTAATGGATCCAGAAACAAAGAGTGGCTACACAGAGAAGTGCAAGTGGCTGACACCCTCTGCAGGGCTCTTGAGTCAGCTGCCTCAGCTAGCCGTGTCCTTCGCACACGAGCCACTCTTTGATTTACAGATTTATCGCATCTGGACAGATAACATAGTTTTCATAATGAAAGAGTTCCAAAGTGGCCCAAGAAAAAAATAACAACACATTATTTTTAACTAATTTTTCTATTGAAGTAAAGTTAATATACAATATTGTATTGGTTTCAAATATGCAACATAGTGATTCAACAGTTATCTACATTATTAAATCCTCACCCCCACTAGTGTAGTTACTGTCAACACAGAAAAATGTTACAGAACTATTGACTATATTCTCTATACTGTACTTTCATCCCTGTGACTAATTTATATTATGATATAAAGTTTTAAAATAAAAACTGAACAAATTATTTTCTTAGAGAAGACAAGAACCAAGGAATTCCACAATCTGCTCACAGATAACACAGCCACTTCACTCACCCACCCCATGCCTCCCTCATGGTAACCACCAGCCACTTCTCAGTGTCTATGAGTCCACTGCTGTTTTGTTGATTTTGTTTTGTTTTGTCTTGTTTTTACCACATGTAAGTGAAATCATATGGAATTTGTCTTTCTCTGCTTGGCTTATTTCATTTGGCATAATACCCTCTAAGTCCATCCATGATAACAACACGTTTTTAATCATGACAATTACAGTAGCATTGTGGGACTATGTATCAGTTTTTATAGTCAGTATATTGAGCTCTGAAGCCCTGACTGTAATATATAGATGACTTCAAATAACAAAAAATACATGGCTTATTTTAAGGAATTTATTGTACTTTACACAGTGTTTTGATTTTGACTAAATTTTAGAAATGTTCTTCTGGTGAAGTCACGTAAACATCCATGTTAGTTTCCAACAACTCTTTTCATAGGGAAGTATAACCTTAGAAATTATTGTTTGATTAAGGGACAACCTGTTGTGCTGATATGGACTCTATTTTCCTTTTAGAGAAAGAAATGATTCTTGACTTACAAACTGTTTATTGTTTAACAAGAAGTTTAAACTGAACTAAATAACAATTTGGGAAAGAATGTCTCATTCATGGGAGAAAGAACATAAGAATTTGTTTTGTTATAAAAAAATGAGATTCATGAATATGCTTGATGTATTTCAGTTGTTTACAAATAAAAGAATTTTAAAAAGATGCCTCATCCAATATAAAACAGAAAATCTTGGGATATTTTTTCAGCTTTATTGAGGTATAATTGACAAATAAAATTGTAAGATATTTAAAAGGTACAACATGATGATCTGATATCCATATACATTGTGAAAGTAAAATCTTGCAAATTGATGCCAGTAAATATTATGCTATATTCCTCTGATTCTGTGTCATATTTTTTTCTTATTCTAAGATTATAAACTAAGATACATCTTACATGCAATTGGCATCTTCCAATTTTTTTTAAGGCAACAGCTGTGACACAGCTGTCAATGATAGTGCAAGGTCTCAAAACTACCAACATCAGAGCTTACAGAATGAGTATCTGTGGCTCTGAGGAAAATCTTAGAGACAAGAGCAGAACCCTAAACCCAGGAGAAAAAATAGTATGGAGAAGAAGGGATGGAAGTTGTAATTCAGAAATGTGTTTGAAATAGTCCTAAAGCAAGAATCAAAAGTTCTCTTGCTTTACCTAAGTACAAATGAGATTAAGAACCAGAACCAATGACTATTGGTTCTTGATGGATTCCTTTAAAGTGTGGCAATGCCAGTGTTCTTGCTGGTACAGACTTATGTAGGAAAAAACTGACATCAGTAACTCTGAGTAGCAAGCATTTGACTATCAATGTGACTCTCAATTTCCAAGATTTTGGAAATACCTTATGCAAGTCACTATGCTTGCATTTTCCTGTTTTTGTGTTTGCCCTCAAGTGATGTTAGATAAAGTCTATATTTAAGGAAGTATAGCATAGCTTATTTGATAAGTATAAAATGAAACTACAAATAACATGAAAGCATTGCATCCATTTATTTATTTTTTCCTTCCTTAGTGGTATATCAGTAATAGAGCTTCCTAGAATTAATTGTGTCCTAGATTTGATGAAATATAAAATGTGTCTCTATATAAGACAGAGCTAAATCAATATAAGTATGCCTCTGTGTATATTCATATCAACTATTTACCTATATATAATTATGCTTGCTAGCCTTCTTTAAATTATTTGGTAACTTTAGACATGATTTAAAAAATTCTCCTTGATGTATTACATTATAAATACCATAGTCAGTAAAAACTGGAAGAAATACTACATACAAAATATTTAAACATTTAAAATTTTTTTAGGTAGACCTGAAGCTACTGAAAACTAAACATATTGTATAGGTTTATCCAGAGTCCTCTATGCCTAACTACATATTGTTTCATTAAGAAAGATTGATGAAAAAAGGAATCCAGTTCAGGATGTATTGAGCACCTCGTATACTTGGCACTTAGCAAGGGGTTAAGAATTCCCAGATGAATATAGAACATAGAGTCCCTGATTTAAAAAATAAACTCAGAAACTGTAAGTGGAAAAGAGGTACATCTTCTATATTTCAGTGTGATAGAATGGTGTACCAACTAGCTGTGAATAAGATGCTGCTCCATATCAGGTACAGAACTATAAATTTCACCTCAGGAAGAGAAAAAAGTTCATGAGAGTGGGAACTCAGAGGGAATGTTACAGTGAAGTCAGGTATGAATGATGAGTTGGATTTCACTGGGTAGCAGCATGCAAATGGTCATTCCTGTAAGGAACATGAATAAAGGCAAGTGTGTGTGTTGAAGGAGCAATTCATGTAACTGGCACACAGCATATATATCAAGGATTTTGTATTTGAGTCAGGAAAAATATCCACATTTTTAAGGGCCCTGAATTTGTACCAGTAAACATTTTCTTCATTGTTCTTTGTAGAAATTTTTGTTAAACAGGCATTTTGGGCATGATTTGTTTTTTAAAATATTTATTTATTTTGCTTCCAAACTGGACTTGTTTTTAGTTTTGTTATTAGACCCTTTATTATTAATCATTAAAAGACCATTTTATGTTCATCAAATAGCCAAAATGACAGCCTAACATTGGTGAGTATGTGGAGTGAAGACATATGTGAGTATTGCTATTGATTAGGTAAATATCCACTTTGGAGAATTTTTTAAGTATATAATGAAATTAAAGTTACATGTACTTTTTTATAAGTGACCATTATTAACACAAACTCTGAGGATGACTAGGAGGAAAACCAGGCCACTCTGAAAGTCAACTTAGAAATTAGTTACAGCAGTTCATAGACAAGAACCTCAGGCAAATAATCAGAGAACTGCAATAAATTTGGAGAAGGGGCTATGCTAGGTATTCAACAGAAATTTAGAAGATTGGAAGCTAATAGTGGCTGATTGTTTATGCAAAATGAAGATAAATTTCCCACCATAACTTTTGAAAGACATTTTTCTACAACCTAGTAAGAAATAATTCCCAGTAAAATTTTAATTCCAGTAAGAAAACTTAATTCCCAGTAAAAACTGCATTTATTTCATAGTTGTTTAAGAAATGCATATTTTTTTATATGAATCACCTGGATGGTTGTCATTAGTCTCTACTTCATTTTCCAAGTCTATAATACATCTTGGAGTGCTTTCAGTATACTTTGCAAAATAAATTCACAGCAATAAATGCAATTTTATGCTGCCATTATCGATGTTGTGGAGGAAAACTTTGATGAGAACATAGTTAAACTAAATGTTAATTATAATTATAAATATATTTGAATACAAAATACAAAATACAACAGAGGCAGCAGCTGAATTTTTATAGAATTTTTCTTTTTCTTCAGGTACTCACATCAATATATTTTCGGGTAAGGTAGCTGTTACTAGGCTACTTTTTAATGGATAAGGAAAATAATTCCCTTAGAGGCTACATCAGTGAGCAATAGCCTCAGACCATCAGTAAAGGGTAGATCTTAGAACTAGAATTCAGTTTTAATAGCCACTATAAAGCATTTGTTCCGCTAACTCACATACGTGGTACTATTAACAGTACATATCTATCCTATGGGCCAGAACTAACTTTCATGAGTTTCTGAAAATAGGTCTGAAGTGGTGTCTTTATTTATATGGGTTGCTATTTTATGCTACTCAGGTAGGTTTGTATTTTATTTTTCCATAAGAATAAAAAAAGTTCACAAATTAGCCCTTGGTCATTAGATGTGTCATTTTGAGTTACATTCACATATAGAATTTATTATTATATTTCATATTTAGAACATAATTTTATTTTAATACTTTTTAATAAACCTGCTTTTGCAAGGTACCTTTCTGTGAACAAAGGCTAATTAAAGGTCTAAGTAATACGATATTCAATTTCTAGTGTATTTATTTCTGAGTCCCTTCGGGCTTCTAATTTCATTTCCTAAGACATAATGTTTTCATCATATATGGACATTTTATTTGATGCAGCAAAGTGCATCTTTATTACAGCTACTGTTTTCCCATTGGTGATCTTGGGCTAGTATCATGGAGCATTTGATTGTTTCCAGCCCTCTGAGTAAATAAGGGTAGCACTCCATCTCTCAAGAAAACTCATAAACCTGACTCCTTTTAAATGTGAGCTCATCCTATAAATCTCTTCTAGTCCTTTGCAATCTCCTACATTGTTCTTTTACATTGATAACTGTATACCCTCAACATCAGTGAAAAAAAAGTTGCAATGTGTACTTAAAGAATGGTTTTGAGAGATTTAATTCAAAAATTTACATTCATATTTCATTTGATAAAATAAATGCCATGAGAAGTGCCACTTCTATCATTATAAGCACACTTGAAGATGTCTCAATAAAGTGACTAAAGGAAGTGCTTTGACCTCTCTAGTTTTGTGAGAAGGAAAATGGTTTAAACTGTTTTCTACTATCCTTGTATTTAGGTTAAGTAATAGTTAAAGAGATTTTAAAGGATACAAGTTATTACAATCCTTATCAAATAAAGTTCTTCACAAACAAAACCTACACTTGAAGCTCACTGAGAGTCACCTGGATTAGTGATCCCAGGAAAACGACTTTCAACCACAGCATGCTGAAGAGATCTCCTATTTTGCTTTTGCACTTATGAAATCTGGATTTTCAATTATAACGACAATATGAAAGGAATTACAGGTTTCAGGAGGACCCTGACACCTATAGTCATTGTCTAAGAAAGGCTCAGTTGATTAGAAGAAGGCATGCATTTCAATGCATTACAGTCAAATGTGAAATATACTCCATCATTCATGTTCAAAAGAAGACATTTGCAACCTCTCCAAGAGGTAGGAGAGATTCTCAAACAATGTCTAATGGAAGTTTGTGCCAACATCTATTGGAAACTAGTGAAGGAGGAATTCCCAGAACAAATACCTTACTCTCAGTTGAGGAAAGCACTGCTGCTTGATTCCCTGGCTTTAAAACTAAAATATGAATCTTCACTAAGACTTTTGCTTGACTTCTTTCACTGCAACTTAAGAAGTAGAAAATTTAGTGCTATTTACAAGGTTAACTTGAGAATAGATAATATTGCTCAAGCCTTTCTTAATCTATTATTGTATTATTGAATGAATGGGTATATGTACATGTGTGTTTGCGTGTCATATGATTAGCCCTGGATTGTCGGCTCTTCACTCTTTGGAGTCTTCTGTATTACTTCCTTACGTATTTTATTAAAATTATGTTTCTAAATCTATTCCAACTAGACTCTGTCTCTGAAATAGAGGGCTACATATATATGTATTTTTTTTGTTTACATAGTACTCACACTTGGCACTGTTCATTGTGAATGTCAGACACTTCATAAAGGTGAATCAGAGCTAATAAATTATATCCAATAATATTCTATATGTTTTGAAAAATTAGGCATTCAGTAAAATGTTTATGTTGTATTCTTCTTAAATTTAGGATTGGGAAAGCAAGTAGTTTGTGTAATTATCAAATATTAATCAGTTTGTAATAAGAATATAAGTTTGGGAGGGATACTGGGGAGTTAGTTGGTATCTTCAAGACAGAAAACACTTCGCTGGAACTTCTATGTCCTTACAAAACGTACTGAGGTGAGATCCAAACAGATGTGAGCTCATACTTCCAAGTGGCCTCTGACTTTTGTAAGACATCCGGGAGCAATACATTTCATTATATCTATACACTCTACATACAAAATTTCCATACTAAAACTTTTGCTAGATAATCTGACAAACAATCTGTAGACTTTTTTAAGTATATAACTCAATTGTTCTTCCTTTTATTGAAAAACACGAAGATTTAAATATCAATTAGGAATACCAAAAATATTTGGAGAGTAATGTTACTGTGTAGTAGGCAAACTATCCAGCACTAAATGATTGCCAAGTGCTTTCTGTATCCTTATATTTTGGATACTCAAAAGATCTGACTTTTATACTGTCCTTTTTTAGCAAGTATCGCAAATATATTGCAGTTGTCATGTACTATCACTAGGTTCCATGGGGAAAAACATATTTCCCTTCTCAGGAAAATCCAATTCTACATTTCTTTTTTAAAGTTGATTATTCCCCTTCAAATTATTATTATCTAATAATTATTATTCTTGGTAAAATATAATGCCTCTTCTAATTATACCTACTCTTTTGTGTCAAAAATAAAAGGCCTTGATCTACAATGAAATGTTATTCCTCTGGACAAGCTGCTTCACAGCACAGTTACTTCACCATGCTAACTGACAAGTACATTTCTGACATAATATGGAAGAGTAGGTGTGATTTGGCAATATAAAACTTGATAATTAGAGAAACACTAGGAGCTCAATTTTACATGTATTAATTTGAAAATTAATAAAAGTGGTTAAAATGTTAAAGTTAAGTATGTAATAAGTAGATCTATTTCAATGATTATTGGGTGTGACTTCTTTGGGAAGTTTTAAAGTTATGTTCTTAAAGTATTTTTAGGAAGGGAGGGCCAGGAAGACTATGGTTCATTACCTGAAAGGTACATACTTTATAATTTATTATTTTTCCCTTCCTCATCACCACTAGACATCTATTAAAAAGAATAAAGCATGGAAACAAAATTCTAACAAAAGTTTGTTGTTTGTCTGTAAATATTTTTCAGTATTGCCATCAGAACTAGACCAGTCTCTTTTGCTTCCCAGGTGGGCATCTCAAATGTCTTAATGTAAATGGACAAACCCTTGGTCCTTTGTTTATAAATAAAGGAAGCATGTCATGTTCTTTTCTTGCTTGAGTATGAGGCCTTGGTACTTAACTCAGTGTAACCTTGATTGCATATTAATAAAATGAACTGAGGACTGGAGAGTGAGCCAGTGAAAGTCCATATGCAAAACTTTCCAGGTATTGCTAGTAGGTCTTTCCATTTCCTAGGGGATGGCACAGGGAACTCCTGCAGTGTTCCCTCTGATTGACTCATTGACTAAATAACCAGGCAGTTAAGCTTGCAGATCTTAGTTGAGTCTCTTTCCCCTACTGGTTAAGTGAATGTGCTCATAATTAATTCCATAATTCAAGGGGAGAAAATAGTGTTACAAATTTCTTAGCCCTATATAAATCAATAAGACATTTGCAGGTGACAAACAAGGTAGAGAGCCCTGGTGGCATAGAGAGGGCTGATGACCAGCCACAGCCAGTGTGTTTGTACATCAACAGCAATGATGTAACTACCACAGCAAACTGAACTGCAAAGTACAATTCATTTTGGGATTGATTTTCCATTGTCCATAATGAGTCTGTTTGGGGAAAGCAATTTTTCTTCTGTTACTGTTAAACTTAATGTTATATAGTCCTAACTTCAAAATGTGTACTTGAGAGGCATATATACAGTAAACTTAAAGTAACGATAATATTCTATACACACGTAGGACAACCTGACAAACTCAGTTTTCCATTTCTTTGCTTCTGTTTTGTTGGATTATGCTACTGTGAAATATGAAACATCTGGGTTTCATATTTTCATTTTCAAGAGCATCCATATTTCATTTAAACTTTATCCTGGTCAAACATGCTGTATCTTATTCCCCGTTTTTCATTTTAAAGGGCTCATCTTCAAACATGGACCATGACCAACAGTGTGTTTGTTTTGTAACACTACTCCTAAGTAAACTGCTTACTTAAAGGGAATAAAAATATTTAGTTTTAATGTAGGCTTAAAAAAATAATTTATGTACTATTTAATATTTATTTTAGGGTGTATTGGAGCTTAACTAATATTCTTTGATAGATACATATTTTCATATAGAAAATAACAGTAGTATTACTGAGTAATTTGCTTTTTCTGGTCTCAGAGCAGCTCTTTGAAATGTCTTATTACTTACATATTTTCTCTGGCAATATGGTTTTTAACCATATTGGTGAACCATACATAGTTGAGTATTTAGCACTATTTGGCTACCTGGTGGTGGATTCAAGGTATTCTGTTACTGAGAAAAATAAATTCATAAAATAATTAGGACTTTCTTTATAAATGGGTACACTGGTGGGATGCCAGGATGCCTATAAGTTCACCATTTGAGTGTTCAAATGTTTTGGTTGAGACTTAAAAGTACTGCCTTTAGAAACATAGCTTAAAGCCTTAAGAGGAATAAGTCCATGTTTCTCAAACTATAACACGAATCGCCCCCCCCCCTGGCCCCCCACCCCCCGCCACACACACACGCCAGGATAGGAGGAGCATGTTGGTGGGTACATATAGGGAATAACTTGGCAGAATCTTCCCGGAATGGCAATTTTACTAAATAGTGAACAAATTTAAAGGAATATCAAAACAAACATTCCTATACATAGAATAGAATTAAATGTAAAATGCACATTAATTTTTAAGTGAATCACTAGAAATCTCAAAATCTCTGGTTTGGGGAACCTTTGGATTGTGTCCCCTCTCCCAGTCCACTTCCCACTCATCTCCATCCCTGCCATTATAATTGCCCTGCAAGTGAAAATCACTGAGATCAGTAAAGTCCTAGACTGAAAACCCTGCAATGAGTTTAAGTCATTCTGTTTCTGTAAAAAATTTGGGATTTCACAGTTTTTGTAAATCTTGCTCTATTACATTCTTACGAGTTATCAACACAGTATTTGTGGGCATTCATTAAGGCTCACATCCTTTGCACAGGGGTAGCCCAAGGCAATTGCAGTGTGTTGGACATAAGCAGACCTTGAGATTTTTGATACCAAATGAACTGATAAATCAAGGGAGCAGACAGAATCACACATACTGAAGAAAGGAAAGAACAAGAATGAGGAGGGAGATGGAGCGAGAATGCTTGGGTAGGAGGAGCTTTATGAACCTCAAGATGAAAAGAAACTACATATTTTCTTGAGCTGCTCATACTCCACTTCCAGGGCTGCGTCTGAAGGTATCTCTGACATCTGAGCAGGTTTCTATGCTCCCAGTTGATCAAAGAATAAGCACCCAATACCCAGCATGTAAATTTCTCACACACAAACCTACAGGTTCACACACACACACACACACACACACACACACACACACACCGTTTTACATAATTTATAAGAATATTTTATTAAAATTAATAAAATAACCTATTTAACCTGCTACAGAAGAGAGGAAAGAAAGCACTAGGTCTTTTAAAGGATGTAGGGGAGAAAATCACTAGTTAACAACAAGTGTATAGAAGATGACTGTGGTACCATGTAAAAGCTTATTAATTTAATTCAATATTCACTGAATACTTACTATGCATATGGGCCCATTACAAACCTTTCAGTCTCTAGAAACTTCATGCCATTTGTGTTTAGGGTTGGCTCTTTGCCTTCCACTAAACAAAAGCTAATTGTTCAAATACGGTTTTGCATCTTAGAGGAAGGGTGTCTTTAAACTCTAAGTTAGAAAAGTCCATTCTAAGAAGTACACAGTAGTATCTCACCGTGGTTTTAATTTTCACTTCTCTAATTACTAATGATATTGAGACTTTTTTTATTTGCTTGTTGCCTTTAGGAGTTTTTGTATTGAATGGTCTATTTAGATTGTTGGGATATTTTTAGTTGAAATATTTGTTTTTTTATTATGGAGTTTATAGACAAAAAGTCTGCAAACCTCAAACACGACTAACAAACTGTAAACAAGGTATATATGTTTGTTAAAGTTGAAAGGATAAGTGAATCATGGTATACACATACAGTGGAATATTCATCAGTAGTGAAAGGGACAAATTGCTGATTCAGGCAGCAACATGGATGAATCTTAATGCATTGTGCTAAGTGGAGACAGCCAAATCCAAGTGCTACATATTGTATAATTCCATTCGTCTGAAAATCTAGAAAAGGTAATAGAAGGAAACAGAAACAGAGCAATTGTTGGTAGATGTTACAAATTGGGAGAGAGAATAATAGGAGAGTGTAATGGGTTTGGCGGAGCAAAGCAATGATTCTGTAAGGTATTGAAGTGGTGGAAAATTCTGTATGCATTCATCAAAATCCTTAGAGGTTTATACATTAAAAATTTTCCTGAATGTAATTAAAGAAAGAAAGAAAAACAACAATAAAATCTGGGGAACTTAAGATGGAATGCAGAATGTTCAATTGTTAGAGTAGAAAAAACTAAGGAGAATGAAAACTAAATGCAAGTTGTTGCTTTGAATGGGATAAAATTAATAGAAAAATGGCAAATTCAAGCAAAGTCTGTAGTTTCTTTAATAATAATGTACTGATGTTAATTCCATAGTTTTGATATTTGCACCATTCTTATGAATATGTTAATGTTAGGGGAAGCTGAGAGCACACTGGAACTTTCTATATAATCCTTATATCTCTTTGTAAGTATTTTTTCAACATAAAACATTAAAAAATACTTTTTTACAAGTTAAAAAATAACTTCTTTGATAGGGTTTGATTCTAGATTATCTTTCCAAAACAAAATTATATAAATGATTTTCAACAAGCATGTTTTTGATATAGCTATAAGGCAATGTCCAGAATCTATAATTCCATGAATGTATTTAATTATTTGGAAATATCCACAAAACATTGGAAAAGGATTCTTTTTCCACTTATACCTGCCATGAATCATGGGGAAAAAAGTTCTAAAGGTAATTTAGGGGTTCAAATAACAATTAAAATATGTTCAATGATTTTTCAGACCAATTCACAAGTATATTTTTAGATAATATATGCATGCAACTCACTCTTATTAACTAAGTAATTCGAGTTTTACAATCCTCTCATTCACTCTTCATGTGTATATTCTTGACATGAATTTGCTTTATGAAAGAAATTTAGTTGATTCAAATGACTTGTGCTAATTTGTAAAGCCAGCCCTAATTATGTGTACTACATCATAGGTTGAATATTCATCTTGAAAGATGAAGTGCTTCCTATACACTAATAAACAAGTGAGAGTATTTCTGTATGAAAGCCAACAAGTTTCATGATGAAAGGGAAGTTGCATATAAGAACTATTTATCTCTTCACCAAGCTGAAGTTACAAATTTATTGCTCTAGTCTTAACATGAGTGACAATTACAGCAGCATTATGAAGTACTTATCTTAAATTAATGTGGATGCTGTGGCAAATGCTATCTCTGTATCTAAATCAAGTATTTTCCATCACATTTTTTTTAACATTTGAATTTTAAAGTCCTATTTTTTCACCACCAGTTTGATAGTTCAACAAAAGATGAAGTATAAAAAGAAAGAAAAGAAACAGATCACAATGTAAATTCTAATTCAGTATTACGGATTCTTATTAATAGTAATAATGCTAATAACTGACATTAAATTTAAGCAGCCATTAAGTTGCTAGGCAGTATTCTAACCTACACACATTATTCCAGTCATACCTCATAACCACCATCTCAGGTAGGTTCCATAGTTATTTTCATGTTACAAATTAGAAATATGAAACACAAGATATTAAGTAATTTGGTAAAGGGTATATAGATGAAGGTGGTAGAATGTGGGTTCAGAATTAGGGATCCATGTTCTCACATATTCTAATATCTGCTGCCTTGAATATTACTAGAAGTAATAAATTGGTTAATTGCAAAGAAAAACTATGGTGATGTGCAAGGAAAATTGCATTATTATATCATTATAATTATTATACTATAATATATAAATAATTATTAACATGACATTATAATAATATGTATAAAAATATGTGCTCATCAACCATGTTATTACTTAGATGTCATCAGAAATTTGCATATCACCTTTGGGAAATACATTTTTCAGCACTGAGTAGCAACAGAAGAATTCCAGTAAGATGTAATAGGAGTAAGTTTTTGCTTTGGGAAAATATGGTGATATTTTACAGGAGGATCAAAAGGAAGAAAGAGTAGTAAAAGACTGATTTAAAAGTAGTCTAACAAGGATTCATGGACTGACAAAACCCTGAATTAAAGAGGTATCAGGCAGAAAGAGAAGTCTGAATGAATGCAGAAGTGGATAATTAGAATGTGCATAACTTTGAACTGGAATATCATGGGAGAGAGTGATGAAATTACAATGCCCAGAATGACATTGAAATTCCAAGCCTAGAATAAGAAAAGGATGATATAAAAATACAAAGTCCATTTAAGACATCCAAAGCTATATGATGAAACATTTGATGACTGGCTGAGATGACATATGTCACAATGGAACCAGGTCAAAATGTAGGCCCCTGGAATAGTGATTTGACAGCTATTCACTTGGTGGTGGAATGGTACTAGAAAAATTATTCTGACATTTGTTTTAAAAAATAACAGACTTTATTCAAGACTATTGCAATAGCAGAAAGAGATTGAATTTGCTTCTGAATATAGCAAAGACACATGGGGATTTGCAGCCAGTAAGCAGAGTGAATGGGTCAGTGGATAGGAAATTACAAGAGGAACTTCATTGGATATCAAGGATAGGGGTTAAGGAACTTGATCATATATGAAGAGCAGGAGATTCTTGCTAAAGTTAGCAGGATTCAAAGATGGCAGCATGAGAGGTGAGATAGAGGCTTCCTCCTAAAACTGCATATAACATGAAAATAAAGCTACAACAACTACTCTTGAAAGAGCAACAGGAAAGAGGACGGCAACAAACTGCATACACCAGGAGACAAGAGCAGCCCTCACGGAAAAGGGTGATGTACTAAAGCTGTGGTCCTGGGAGTTCCAAGCTCTTCCCCCACCCCAGCTCACCAGCAGGAGGAACAGGAATGGAACAGAGAGGGTGTAGAGATATGGGACTGCTGCATACCTAACTCTGGAGATCTGCTCTGGGAGCACAAACCTACATTTCATGGTGCTTGCATGACACTTGTAATTAGGGGACTGGAAAGCTAAGACAGGCAGAATGCTTGGAGAGACTAAGATTCCAGCTGCTTGTGAAAACAGGGATCCATACCCAGCTGCTCAGGGACAAAAGAAAGGTGGGCAGTATGAGAGACTTCCTAACAAAGAAGCCCTTAGCAAGAGGGCTGCTAAAGGGGCAAGGACTGCACAAAGCTTACTGCTCAGGAGAAAGGACAGGTAGACAAAATTGTCCAGGTGCACTCTGCCCAGCAGATTGGGAGTTTTCACGATCTCCAGGTGCTCCAGCTCCCTGGCTGCCTACACAGCTCCAAGAACCCCTTCTGTGACAGGCAGACAAGTGCGCCTTTCTCCTGGCCAGCCCCACCGGGCTTGCAAACCGGGAAAACCTTCCCTGGTGTTAGGCCAGCCAGAGGGAAGATCTGTCTACAGCAACTAAAAATGCAAAACACAGAGGCTTATACCTGGGTGCTCAGCCCACTGGTTCAGGCCGTGGAGACAGGCATAACAGCCAGGAACCAGGAAACAGCCCTTTCCTCCGCTGAGGCACCAATACCACTCCCCTACAATCGCCACATTGATTCAGGGGCTGAGCAGCTCCAGAGAGTAGAGCTTCTGGGCACTAGAGGGCGTCATACACAAATATGAAACACCAAAGGAACCTGGTCCAGAGTAAAATTATGAACACAACTCCTGAGAAAGATTTAAATGATATGGACCTTATGACTCTCCCTGAAAAGGAGTTCAAAATAAAAATCATTAACATGCTCATGGAGGTACAGAAAGATATTCAAGAACTCAGGAATGAATTCTGGTCAGAGATCCAATCATTGAAGAACACAATGGATGGTATTAAAAGCAGACTGGGTATGGTGGAGGAGACGATAAATGAAATAGAAACTAGAGAAGAGGAATACAAAGAAGCTGAGGCACTGAGAGAAAAAAGTATCTCTAAGAATGAAAGAATATTGAGAGAACTGTGTGACCAATCTAAACGGAATAATATTCGCCTTATAGGGGTACCAGAAGAAGAAGAGAGAGAAAAAGGGATAGAAAGTGTCTTTGAGGAGGTGATTGCTGAAGACTTCCCCAAACTGGGGAAGGAGATAGTCGTTCAGGCCATGGAGGTGCGCAGATCTGCCAACACAGGGGACCCAAGGAAGACAACAGCAAGACATATAGTAATTAAAATGGCAAAGATCAAGGATAAGGACAGACTATTAAAAGCAGCCAGAGAGAGAAATAAGATCACATACAAAGGAAAGCCCATCAGGCTATCATCAGACTTCTCTGCAGAAAACTTACAGGCCAGAAGGGAGTGGCATGATCTATTTAATGCAATGAAGCAGAAGGGCCTTGAACCAAGATTACTTTATCTGGCAAGATTATCATTTAAATTTGAAGGAGGGATTAAACAATTCCCAGAAAAGCAAAAGCTGAGAGAATTTGCCTCCCACAAACCATCTCTACAGTGTATTTTGGAGGGACTGCTATAGATGGAAGTGTTGCTATGGTTTAATAGCTGTCACCAGAGGTAATAAAACCACAGTAAAGAAAATAGAACAGCTAATTACTAAGAAAATGCAAAATTAAATTAACTATCCCCAAAATCAATCATGGGATAGACAAACAGTACAGAATATGATACCTAATATATAAAGAATGGAGTAGGAAGAAAAAGGAGGAAACAAACAAACAAACAAACAAAGAACCTTTAGATCGTTTTGTAATAGCATGTTAAGTGACTTGTTAGACTTTTAGATAGTAGGGAAGTTAACCTTGAACCTTTGGTAACCACAAATCCGAAGCCTGCAATGCCAATAAGTACAAAGCTATCCATAATCACCCTTAATGTAAATAGACTGAATGCACCAGTCAAAAGACATAGAGTCACTGAATGGATAAAAAGACAAGACCCATCTATATGCTGCTTACAAGAGACTCACCTCAAACCCAAAGATATACACAGACTAAAAGTGAAGGGATGGAAAAAGGTATTTCATGCAAACAACAAGGAGAAAAAAGCAGGTGTTGCAGTACTTGTATCAGACAAAATAGACTTCAAAACGAAGAAAGTAGCAAGAGATAAAGAAGGACATTACATAATGATAAAGGGGCCAGTCCAACAAGAAGATAGAACCATTATAAATATATATGCACCCAACACAGGAGCACCAGCTTATGTGAAACAAATACTAACAGAATTAAAGGAGGAAATAGAAAGCAATGCATTCATTTTAGGAGACTTCAACACACCACTCCCTCCAAAGGACAGATCAACCAGACAGAAAATAAGTAAAGACACAGAGGCACTGAACAGCACACTAGAACAGATTTACCTAACAGACATATACAGAACTCTACACCCAAAAGCAACAGGATACACATTCTTCTCAAGTGCACATGGAACATTTTCCAGAAGAGACCACATACTAGGCCACAAAAAGAAACTCAGTAAATTCAAAAATATTGAAATTCTACCAACCAATTTCTCAGATCACAAAGGTATAAATCTAGAAATAAATTGTACAAAGAAATCAAAAAGGCTCACAAATACATGGAGACTTAACAACATTCTCCTAAGTAATCAATGGGTGAACGACCAAATTAAAACAGAGATCAGAGAATATATGGAGACTAATGACAACAACAACACAAAGCCACAACTTCTGTGGGACACAGCAAAGGCAGTTCTAAGGGAAAGTATATTGCAATCCAGGCCTATTTAAAGAAGGAAGAACAATCCCAAATGAATAGTCTAAAGACACAATTACTGAAATTGGAAAAAGAAGAACAAATGAGGCCCAAAGTCACCAGAAGGAGGGACATAATAAAGATCAGAGAAGAAATAAATAAAATTGAGAATAAAACAATAGAAAAAATCAATGAAATGAAGAGCTGGTTCTTTGAAAAAATAAACAAAATAGATAAACCCCTAGCCAGACTCATTAAGAGAAAAAGAGAATCTACACACATAAACAGAATCAAAAATGAGAAAGGAAAAATCATCTCGGACTCCACAGAAATACAAAGAATTATAAGAGAATATTATGAGAATCTATATGCTAACAAGCTGGAAAACATAGAAGAAATGGACAACTTCTTAGAAAAATACAACCTCCCAAGACTGACCAAGCAAGAAACAGGAAAACTAAACAGACCAATCACCAGCAAAGAAATTGAATTGGTAATCAAAAAACTACCCAAGAAGAAAACCCCTGAACCAGACGGATTCACCTCTGAATTCTACCAGACATATAGAGAAGAAATAACACCCATTCTCCTTAAAGTTTTTCAAAAAATAGAAGAGGAGGGAATACTTCCATACTCATTCTATGAAGCCAGCATCACTCTAATACCAAAACCTGGCAAAGACCTCACCAAAGCCACAAAGCTAAAAGTCAGAATTTTGTAGTAGCCCTGGGCCAAGTATAGTGGGTTGAATTGAGTCCCTCAAAAGATATGGCCAAGTCCTAGCTCCTGGTACCTATGAATGTAGGAAATAGGGACTTTTTTGGAAATTGGCTCTTTGCAGATTTAAGAATTTCTAGAATAAGCCCTAAACCCAATAATAGTGTCCTTGTAAAAGAAAAGAGAAGAAGACTATGTGAAGAAAAACAGACAAGTTAAGAGTTATACCACCACAAGCCAAGGGATGGCAGGAGCCATCAGAAGCTGGAAGAGGCAAGGAAATATTCTCTCCTAAAGCCTTCAGAGAGTGCTTGGCCCTGATTTTGGACTTCTAATCTCTAGAACTGTGAGAGAATATATGTTCTGTTGTTTTAGGCAGCCAGGCTGATTCAAACCACAAACAAACCATGCACAGGTTATATGGGAGGAGGAGGAGGTGGCCTCTCTTTTCATTTTTCTGCTTCTGTGCAATTTCTTTTTCTCTTCACCAGATTTTCTCCTAAACAAATTCTCCCCAGTGACTGATCCTAATTTATTTTTCAAATAACTGTCCGTAGAATCTAGAATTGTTACCATGCAAACTATCTTTTATTTCTTCTGTTACTTTAAATAAAATTCTATTCCTTTTCACATCCTGGACTTGAAATTTCCCAATCTCTCTCTCTCTCAGTGGCTTCAATATATAACTTTTTTACCACCAAATGCAGCCTTTTAAAGTGTACAGTTCAATGGTTTTTAGACTATTCAGAGTTATGCAGCCATCACCACTGTATAAATCCAAAACATAAACCCAGAAAGAAACCCCATACCTATTAGCAGTCACTCCCCATTTCACTTTTCCCCTGAGTCCCTGGAAACCAATAATCTACTTTCTGTCTATAGGGATTTGCTTATTCTAGACATTTGATATCAATGGAACCACCTCACATGTGGCCAGCCTTTTGTATCTAGCTTCTTTCACTTAACATAATGTTTTCAAGGTTCATCCACATTGTAGCTTGCACTGGTACTTTATTCCTTTTCTTTGTTGAATAATATTCCATTGTATGTTTACCTGTTCATCAGTTGATGGACATTTGGATTGTTCCCACATTTTAATTATAAGGAATAATGCTGCTATGGACATTCATGGAAAAGTTTTTATGTGAGCATACATTTTTGCTTCTCTTGCATAGATGAGCACGAGTGGAATTGCCAGGTCACATGGTAACTACACATTTAACATTTTGAGAAACAGCTGAGTTGTTTTTCCAAGTGGCTGCAGCATTTCACGTTCCCGCCAGCAGTGTGTGACAATTCTGATTTCTCTACATCCTCACCAGTAGTTTAATCACCATAATATTGCACATGTAATTGTAGATTAACGATACCAAAATAAACTATAAAAAAAAAGCTTCACCTTTTGTTACCTTTTATGGCCCATTTCCCCAATGTTTGAACAAGGGTCCCTGCATGTGGGCCTGGGCATGCAAGGATGGACGTGAGTCCATGCTGTCAGTATACTGCCAGGTGCCCCTTACTGGGCCACCCTCTCCAGCTGCCAGCTCTTGTGCTTGTTGGCGGCTATTGCTCACCCCTGTTCCCTTCTCTTGAGAACTGTCCTTGGCAAAGGGGGCCACCTCGCCCAGGAGGTTACCTGCATCTTCTGGGCAGCCCACAGCCATGACTGACTGATAGGGGAACTGGACAGGGCAGCCCTCGGGCCCTGCTCTTCTCTTTCCAGTGGACTTCAGATTGAGAAGCCCAGAGAGTGAGAGAAGGCTCCATTTTAACCCCTGATCTCATTTAAAAGTTGCTTTCCTCTTTTTACTCCCTCTCTCTGGCCCTTTGGCAAAAAGATTATCACATAGGCAGTAATTGAAAATTTTTCACCTGAAATAAATGGCAACATAGCTAAACCCTTCAAAAAAAAAATACTTAGCAGGATTCTTTGCTAGACTAGCCTCAGCAGGGCAATGTTGAGGGCTAGTTGAGAAGAAGGCTCAAAGGAGCCTGATACAGTTTGGTTAAAAAAGGAATCTTTGTCAATATATGAAGTCTTTGGAATCAATTGGTCTGCTAAGAGAGATTATGTGCAGACAAAAATAAAGTATTTAGGTTGAAATGAAGGAATGTAATGCTTACATATGGTAGAAAAATATGTAGGCATAAAATTTTAGGAGTGAAATGAGGGACTGATGTAGAATCATGAATACTAAAGGAGAAATAAGAGAATGATTAGCAGTAATTAATGAATGAGGATTAGAATATACCAATAAAGCCATGAAGACAAATAAGAAAGAGCAATTCAATCTGAGATCTTGAAACTTCAAGATAAATGATTCAGTTTTAACCAATAAAAGCAGACACCAAGTTGAGAACTGATTTGTGCACATCTCAATGCCAGATACTACAGGGAATAAAATTTCCAATCTCGTTATTGTTATAATTAAGTGGAAATCTATCTTTCATTTCCTCTTTCCTTCCCCCATTCCTCTTACATCCTGAATTATAGGCACATCTTCTATTTTTTCATGCTGTTTTCTCTGCCACAATTACTGCAGTTTCCTACCCTCACCCATATCTTCCCAGTGAGTCCCTACTCATCCTTTGAGATGCAAGTCAAACATCAGCTTGTCTTGTTCCCTTATTTAACATTAGCCTTTACCACCTCTACAACTGCATAAGATGTTGGCCACAATTTTAACATTACTATTTATTCACTTTCCTCAATTTCCTACTACTGTGGATTTTTCAAGGGCTCAAGAATGTACTTTATTTGTTGTTTCACCATTGAGAAGGCAGAGTTTGAATTAAATCAGATACTCACTGAGTCTTTGTTGAATAGGTAACATTGAAGAGCATGGTATGAAACAGTGGGCAGTGTGTATTTCCCTTTCCTTTATAAAGGTCACTCTGGGAAGGGCAAGATGTTGACCCTCTTTGTTTTCTGTCAGAACACAAAACTTTCTTAAACCATCAAGTTACTGGATCCATAGGAAAGGATGAATAACTAAGGGAATGGGGATTTAGAACAGACAGCCATTAAACAATGAATTCCAATTATGCCCAGATCACTACATTTCATTTGCAGATACTAACTTGTTCACATCATACACTAAGCCCTATCTCTTCTCACACAGATGGGTCATGTTTAGCATAATTTATTCAGAATTGACAACTCAAATAATAAGATATTTAGAGAAAGTTTACATCTTTTGGATATATGGACACATAAACTGCTTTATGATACAAAGGCTTGGGGCACTTAAAATTTAAATTTTAGATTCATAATTTTATTCTTATGGTTCAGTATTTATTAACATTTCAATTTATTGTGCAAGAGGAAATTCATGCAAAAATAACCAAGGTCTATGCAGACATCATTTTTTAGGAGGTAATGATGATTCAGTCTACCCTGGCTTTAGACTCTCAACATCAATACAGATGGGCATGCCTGGTTTGCTTCATCACTGTATTTCTTGGAAATTTTACTCTCTGAAGACATTAAAGAGCTTATTAGAGATGATTTGAAAATTAATTATCCAGTAAAGACTAAATATATTTTGTCTTATTAAGTTGAATATAGGTACATGAATTATAAATTAAAACTTTATACCAATTATGTTATTATTTGGCAATCTCTTCTCACTATAGTCAAACCATTAACTGAGAATGGCTCCTTTCTCCCTTTCCAGCATACTTGCTTCTCATCAACTACTGCTATGCTACTGGATCTCATGAAATCATTGCCCAACACCTCCCCTCAATAGAATGTATATTTCCTAAATACAGAGTTTTATATGTTTTGTGCACTTCTACATCCCCAGCTTATAGAATATCGCCTTGCCAATGCTAGCTTCTCCATAAATATTCTACTGATAAATATTTATTCAATAATGTATGCCTTATATTTGTTTATGGTTGATCATGTAGTTTAGATTGTTTCTGTGAATCAGTGTTGATAAAATAAGTATAGAGAATTCTTATTCCTCTCAAATTATTCAGTTGAAAGAATTTTCAAATATGTCATGAATCTATTGCTCTACTTCCCTTCCTTTTTATGGTGTATGTAGTGATGAAAATTCAGGAACTTTCTTAGGTGATGCTTGAGTGAGAAAAAGCTCTATCAAACCATTGCAGATTGTCCTCTCTGAAGTCCTCTTTAGAGGGAGAGATTTTGTGTATTACCCAACTTTGGCTGGAAGACAAAAACTCCTAAACTAAGCAATGTTTTGAAGATCTTTCCTTACTTCTCCAAGTCTTTATTAGAGTGGTTCTGCCTCAGTATCGAAATTCACTTCCACCTATTTTTGCTGCTATAGGACAGTCAAGAACAGTGAATCCCTGGATTGGTGGGGCTTTGATACTGAACTGCGTCAGACTTTTTACTTTCCTTAGCATAATCTCCCACCTCTTCAGAATTCTCTTACCCTAATACAGTGCTTTCAGCATGTCTGTCTGCAAATACTTCTCAGTCTTGGCCTCCTTCATCAGGACAATTCACTGAGGGCTAAACTGGTGTTTTGTTTTCTCCCATTACTGGATAATTTTTTTTCTGTCCTCCCAAGAAATGAAATTTGTCACTTTTTATATGAGATCTAAGTTTTCTTGACTTGGGATGTCATTGGCAGCTTTTGTTTTGCGACATTATAAACTGACATTGCCCACACCACTAAGACAACTGGTCTTTCTCCAGTTTGGGTGGGAAAGAGTAAGTAGCTCATCCAAGTGAGGGGAGAAAGGCTCCTGCATCTGGAGAAGGCCAAAATGAGCAAACACTTAAGGAAAAAGTGAGCTTCCCAGAGAACAGGACATAATGTTGGCCTGTAGGGTGCAGTGTTTTAAGATCGATGGACAGGTTGACTCACATGCAACTCTGCTATTTTGTTTGTGTGGGGGGAAGGTCACCGGTGGGGGGATGGAGGTTCCAACCTGATGTGCTGAAGTGATATAAGACCCTAAATACTGTGACTACAAGCCTTGAACAAATTTGCCCATATCCTAGCTTGGCACAAAGTAAATGGTCCACTTCCTTCAAATCACCTTTAGGCATCTACATATTGGCCAATATAAATTGAAGCTGGAGATATCTTCCCCCAAATTCAAGACTGCTTAGTCTTTTTGGAGCTGATATAACACAAATAAAAGAAAAATTGTCACTAGTACTCCCTCTGTTTCCCAAATGTCAATGCTTGCATCATCTGCTACTTTGCCTGACAATTGTAAGCTTAGAGTGGGACTTATTTAATTTTGGAAAATGTGGCCATCTTGCTGAATGTTTGGAATACTTTCATATCTTTCACACTCACTTATATTATCCATTTTTTATGCATTTGAAATCATTTTTGTTCTATATGTTCACCCATTTTCATAAAATTACTTATAGACACATTCACTCTTTGCCAGCCCACACTCTGATCTGGTTCTTAATCAAACATTAGCATAATTCAATTATTAGCATGTAGGTATGCTGATCTTTAAGACTAAAGTCTGTTCTAGTATCATAATGACATTTCATTGTAATCTATTATGTTAATTTATTCTGAATTATAATTAAACCACTATTAAAATTTGAATTATAGCAGATCACAATTTGGGAGTGTTACTTCTTCACATCTTTCAGCCTCACTGAGTCATATCTCTTGGCCTTCTAGGATCCAACAGACAAGTCAATGAGGCAACACTGAGAAAGCCCTTTTATTTGTCTGAAGAGAGAAAATAAAGAATCAATAGACATAAATTAGACACACTGAGGGCATGATGGTGTACATATACAGAATTTCATGAAGTACAAGGGAAAGAAACTATATGTAATATGTTTTGAAATGCAATAGGTATTCAAAAAGATATTCCCATTTTTTTTGTAGTTTAATGGAGCTGAGAAACCTGAGTTATGACAAAAGATAGAAAATTGTAAGTCAAAATACTTGTATGAGCAGCAATGATATGTGAAATGGGTCAAAGATAATTGGATGGATACACTGAACCAAAACTGTGGGGATGTATGTGTGTACATTTGTGCACACATGCACACACATGCTCAAATAGACTGGCACATGATTATCTGCCCCAGGAAGACTAAGAAAGTCTGAAAAAAAATACTGGGAATGTTTGAAGGAATTATAATGGAAAGAGAACATAAACAGAAAACTAGGGAAATCCAAATAGCTTGGAGTTTACTTCACAATGACGTACCACTGTTACATTCTTAACTGACAAATGTGCTACAGTAATATAAGATGATAACATTATAGGAAAAATGTAACTGTATTAAAGGTATACAGGAACTCTGTACTATCTTTGCAACTTCTCGGCACATCTAAACTTTTTCCAAAATAAGAGTTTATTTAAAAATAAAACTTATAAATGTATAACGGTAAAGAACAGAAAGTGACAATATTTTTACAAAGTAGAATAGGAGAAGAGCCGAAAACTTTCCAAAAATTGTTAAGAATATTTAATGAGAGCAACAAGGAGCAGAGGCTACATTCAAGTCCTTTTATGTTTCCTCAGGTCCTGTAGATCACAAGACCAGCAAGATCATGGGTTAAATAAAGTAATGGTGTGCATTGTAGGAAGCAAGAAGGAGAGAGAAGGGAGTGAGCAGGGTGACGCTCTGCTTTCTTATGGAGCCATTCTGCATGAGCGCTGTTCATGAGAGATGGAAACAGTGGGGGCCACCGGTAAGGTCAAAGATATATGGACATAAGCTCTCCTGGCACTACATTTTTTCTAAAGCCCCATGAAGATGTAGGAGAAACCAGACTTGTGTTAATGTTGTGTATGTGTCCTTTATTTTGGTGACTGTGTGTCTTTTCCTTCAGTGAAACCAAGCCAAAAGTGAAGCAGACCATCTCAGTCAATTACATGGAATATAACCTGGACCTGCTGCCTTTTCTCCCCTATGTTTGTGCATTAGGATATAAGTTAGCCCACACAAATTTTCATCAATAGAGGACTAGTTAAATAATATATGATACATCCATACAGTGAAGTTCTATACAACTTAGTAAAAACAGAGATGCAAGTTGATAACTATACACCTGGAAAAATATTCACAATATAGGTGTAAGTAAAAAATGTAGATTATAAGAGGCTATGTATAAAACATAAAATCCATATCATCTATCCGTCTATGTATCATCTATGTATCATCTCTCTATCTGCCTAACAAAACACTTGGAAGAATGTAATCCAAAAAGTAAATAGCACTTATCTCCAGATAAATAGGTGATTTTTAGCTTTCTTCATTTTACTTTTGGGATTGTATAAGTTTTTACAAAGGGCAACTTCATTAATGATCAAAGAGTCAATTTATTTCCATTTTGAAACATAATCATAAGTTTGCTTAGAGTAAGGCAGTTTTTAAGTCACTTCAGATTCAGAGCTTTTGTGATCTGGCAGTACCCCTGGTGATGTGTTATGTGGGACTTTTCCTTCCCAGTGATCCACGTCACAGCTGAATTACTACCCTTTGATGCCTGGAAACCTTTGTCTGTCTTTCTGTAGGTAGCTGGTAAAGAATGGGAAGCAGCTGAAAAAGGATAGGAAGGAAGACATATGTGTATTTTCAGAGTCTTCTCTCCTTTTTTTGGTGTCCTTTCTCTTAGGAAAGACCCAAGATTATAAAGCCAGGACTTATCCTTTCATTTTTCTCTAGGACAGTGAGGTGTGAGCATCCCAATAACAAGGGATAAATTTCCTGGAATAGTGACTTACAAGGGGTATAAGCACATCCAGGATCATGAGTAGCTGCTGCTGTTCCAAAGGCTGTCCCATCAGGAATACAGATAGGTGCTCTGGCTTGGTGATTTATTCCGGTATGTTTCCCTGGAGCTGCAACTAGTCCCCCAGCATGCGGATTCCCATTCATGGTCAAGTGTGGACACAGGATTTAGCCCTCAGATTTACATTAGAACATTATGCTTTGAGTTAGATGGATAGATAGATAGATAGATGATAGATAGATGATAGATAGATAGATAGATAGATGATAGATAGATAGGTAGATAGATAGATAGATGATAGATAGATAGATAGACAGACAGACATGGGAATTAGGAAAAAGAAACACAATTATTTATTTTGAGAGAAAAAGGCTTATTTTTTCCAAGCAAAGAAATTTGCTTCTAGCATTTTGGTTCTGTCTTTGTCAGAGGGAAGTTTTGTGTTCTAGATCGCAGAGCACTCACTTCTTAACCATGTCTAGACACAGGGGAGAGTACGTTTACGGAGGAAATGCACACAAAGTTGTCATGTGAGAAGGGTGTTTTTAGTGTGAGGAGACAACCTGCTTGCGGATTACTTACATGAGGAGATAACAGACACACTGTTCCTTATGGAAAAGAATATACAATATAGAGTTCATACCACAGAG
This sequence comes from Smutsia gigantea, assembly GCA_032199065.1. Taxonomy (NCBI): domain Eukaryota; kingdom Metazoa; phylum Chordata; class Mammalia; order Pholidota; family Manidae; genus Smutsia; species Smutsia gigantea. Next base: position 34,588 of record JAVSCE010006596.1, read on the forward strand.
AGGGCACAGGTGGCCCATTAGCACCAGCCCCTCTGGAGACGACATTTAGAACCAAAATCCATTACACTTGGTCAGGCACTTTCTTGGCTTATGACGTGATTCAGGAAGATGCAGGAAGTCTCTGTGCTACTTCCTGGTGACAAATGGGCACTGATGACGCCAACTGCACTGAGAGGAATGGAGCACTGGACTTAGCATCCAGGAGGATTCACCACAGTGAACAGTGCTTGGGTCAGGTTCCCGGAGTTCCCCTCTACTCTCTAGGTGCTGGGGTCCCAGACTCCTCACTGCTGTGAAAAACAATGGGATTCAAGCTCTAGAGAGAGGTTTAAGATTCGACAGAAGCCCTGGTGTAACTTTTCTTACTCATTTTTTTAAATGATAGTGGCAGGCTGGAAGTTGGTTCCCAAACTTAAAAAAATCTAAAGTGGACTTATTTCCTCCACTGCACTTGAGGAGCCACCCACACAAACAACACTTCATATAAAACCTCATTGTTCAGCCAAGTCAGATCATTTTTCCTAAAGCAAAATCAGTGAGATTGCCAACAGGAATAAATTTAGTCAAGATTTCTCTCTGACTCTTGGTACATTTACCAAAACATAAGCAAATAAACATATTTTTAAATGTTAAATATAAACACAAGCAAAGCAAGGCATTGTCAAACATATATTAGGTCTTAAACTTTCTAAATGGTATATACAGATGGTGAGAATATAGAAATGACGGTCTTGCATCCCCTTCTTGGTGCCAGGACTCAAAGCCATGATAGCAGATTAGCAAAACATGTCAAATATATCTTATCAAAGTGCTTATATTTTTTGACCAGATGATTACACTTCTGGAAACATGTCTTAAGAAATTTGTCAGAAATAGGAATGTTTTACATGCAAAATGTTTTGTTTCTTTTGATAAAAAATAAAAACATCTTTACATCTATCAATAGGGTGATGATTGTATAATTTCTGCAATATCCATTACAGAAAAATGTTATACAGCTTTTAAAAATAATGTTAAAAGGGAATATGTAAAAACATGATATAATGTTTATGATATATAAAATTAAAAAGCAGGATGCCAAGTTGCATGCAGGTTACGACTATTTAAAACGCACAGGATAAAATCTGAAAAAAATGATGTATCTATTATGTTGGGAACAAGTGATTGTGTACTTGTTTTCTAAATTTAAATAATATTTTTATAATGTATAATGCATTTAAAATAAATAGTAAGCAGATTTTAAAAATTGAAAAAGGAAAAATGTAGGTTTACACTGTCAATACAGCCAGAACTTGACTGGTTAAAAATCTATGAGAAAAAAAATCACATATCTTGAAATATATAAGGAAAAGCCAAAAATGTGCAAGAACTATACACAAATATGATATAGTATTCTTGACAGAAATTAAAAGACACTAAGGTAAATGGGAATTAACTATATTCATGGAGTGGAAAACTCAGTATTTTTTTAAATGTCTCTTATCCAAAATTGAAATATAGTTTCACTGAAATCTCAAGGAAAACCTCAAAGGTTTATATAGTAAATTATCATATTCTTGTAAGACAATTTGTAGGCAGTTTCTTAAATTTATATCAAAATACAAAGGACCAAGAGAAGTGAAGGCAGTATTAAGAAAGAAAAAACATCAGACAACTGAATAGATATCAAAACTTATTTTTAAATATAGTAATAAACAGTGTACCTTAGCATGAGGATAAATAAAGAGACCAATAGAATCGAAGTTCAAAAACAGACCCATGCACATCCACCAAAAGACATGTAACAAAAAGGCAGCTGTAGTGAAGTAGGAGATGGACAGTCTGCTGAATAAATGTGGTGAGTCAGTTGGCTAACCATATATAACTGAATGAACCTTAAACTCTGCTTTCAATCATACAAAAATATGTATTCCAAATGGAATAGAATTCTAAGTGAGAAAGACAAAATAATAAAGCTTCCAGGAGTGAAGAAAAAAAAATAACGTCATGACTCCTGTGTAAACAAAGACTTTTCAAAAACACTAAGCATAAAGGAAAACATTATAAATAGACCTATATTCAACTTAATAAATTCTACTAATTCAAGTACCCTATAAGAACATAAAAATATGTCATGCATTGGACCAGATATTTATAATACATATATCTAACAAGGGACCAGTGTTAGTAAGCCATGTCTAAATATCAATAATTAAAGGAAAAAATATGGTCAAAGACTTAAACATGTATTTTGCAAAGGAGGTAAATCAAATGTCGGAAGAATTACAAAAATTTCCTCATCATCACTACTCAGTAAGGAAGTGCAAATTAAAACCACAAAGAAATATAACCACACACCTACCAGTAAAGTTACAGTTTTTAAAGTCAGTATTATTATTCTTGACAATCACATGTAACAGCTATACTGTCATATAATGTTTTCCAGCTTCATTGAAGTATGACTGACAAATAAAAATTGTATATATTCAAAGTGGACATGTTTTGGTGTACATATACATTGTGAAATGATCACTACAATCAAACTAATTAACATCTCCATCACCTCACGTAGATACCATTGTGTGTGTGTGTGTGTGTGTTGAGAACACTTGAGATCTATTCTCTAAGAAAATTTCAAATATATAATACATTATTATTGACTATAGTCACTATGCTGTACATAAAGTTTCCTGAACTTATTTGTAACTGAACATTTAGACCCTTTGACCAACATCTCCCCATTTCCCCCATTCCCTAGCCCTGGTAATCACCATTCTACTCTATTACTTTTTTATATTTTTAACTTTTTAGTTTGACTTTTAGACTCCACATATACATAAGGTGATGAAGTATTATTTTTCTTTCTGTGTTTAGCTTATCTGACAGTATAATGGCCTCCAGTTTCCTCCATGTTGTTGTAAATGGCAGGATTTCTTTTCTGTTTTTAAGGTTGAATAATATTCTGTTGCATATATATACCACATTTTCTTTATCCATTCATCTGTTGATGGACACTTGTTTCCATATCTTAGTTATTATAAGTAATATTGCAATGTACATGGGGTACAGATATCTCTTCTAGATAGAAATTTTATTTTCTTTGGCTATATACCCAGAACTGGGATTGCTGGATCATATATTAGTTCTATTTTTAAATTTTTGAGGAACATCCTAGTGTTTTCCATAATGGCTCTCCTAATTTACATTCCCACCAATAGTGTATAAGGGTTCCCTTTTCTCCACATCCTTGCCAAAACTCGTCATCTTTTGACTTTTTATTAATAGTCATCCTAGTAGGACTGAGGTGGTATGTGGTTTTGATATCTATCTGATGGATCTGATGGCAATATACATAGACATAACTTTTTGGTGAAACAATTTGTCACCATTTACCTATTTGACTTTAAATAGTCTATGATCCAGAAATCATTCCTGGCAGAAATGCCTGTGTGTCACGGTTTTGGGTGACTGCTAGATTGGGGCTCCAGGAGAGTAAAAACTAGCTGCCTGCTTTTATTTCTACTCCATGAAAACGCATTCTTTGGTGTTTCTGTTTAGAGCTACGAGAAAGGCAGAAGGTGCAGACTGGGAGAGGCTGGTCTGGCAGAATCCACAGGGAGGTGTACTGGGATTGCCCCCTATTTGGGGATTCTTGTTGGGAGCCATGTGGCACAAGAACAATAAGACTCCATTTTGTTGTTTACTTCTTCTTGATCACTTTCGCGCCACAATTTCCCGCCAAGTGTTCCCACTTCGGTCCGTCGCTTACGTCAGAGACAACTGCGCATGCGCACACCTAGGTGCGTGATTGGACTTTGTAGGTCGCTTCATTAGCATAGTGGGCAACCAATCAGAAAAGACCACACCCTGTAATGTCTATATATTCTCTGCTCTAACCTGCAATAAACGAGACTTGATCAGAAAGCCTGTCTTGTCTCCATCTCTCTGTCTTCTGTCCCTCATTCGCGCACCCCCTCCTTAGGTCCCAGTTGGCGAACCCCGCGGCCGGGGGTTTTACGTTCGCGGACGTGCGGGTCGGGTCAGATTCTAGTGTGCCCAGTTTGACCATTTAGCACCCTGAACTTTCTAGCACCAGCCCAGTGCCACACGGCCTCATGTTAGATTACTCTAGTACGAAATAGGTGGCTTGCAGAGGGCTACAGGCCCACAGGTAAAGATACTGTTGTATGTTTTTTTTAATTTAGATTACTGTATGTAATCTAAGATACTTTAGTAATAAGATACAGTTTAGTAACTAATTTAGATACTACTGTATGTTTTTTTTAATTTAGATTACTGTAGTATGAAGTCGGTGGCTTGCAGAGTGCTACTTGCCCACAGGTAAAGATACTGTTGTATGTTTTTTTAATTTAACTTATTTATTTACCCAATTGAAGTATAGTTGACATACAATATTATATAAGTTTCAGGTGTACAACATAGTGATGCAGTGTCTGTAGGTACTCTTAATGTTCCTCCTCCAGGATTTTGTATGAGATATGAGATAACCCTGTGAGACAAAATGAAAACATCTACAGCCACACTCATATATTTCGAGTCAGTGACATTGCCCCAGATGCCACATGCTCTGCAAAACCTTAACCCAAGAGACCCCTCAGCAGGCTCATGGGCATGGCCCTTCCACTCTGCAATGGTTGTTCTACTAGCTCCGGCTCAAAGACCGTGTTGGTTACCCACATACACCAAGACATCTCGCACTCCATACTTCACTCAGTCCCACTGGTGACTGACTACTCCAATACACTGAATATTCCCCTATCAGCAAGTCAGTGAGAAGGTATTTATTCCTTCTCTAATGCTCACATACTACATGTGACAGAGGCTGCAAGTTGCCAGCCTCCAAATTCATTCTCCTCTTCTTTCCAAATAACACAATGTTGTCATCATATAATATATGACAACATATCACAATGAGATGTAAGCAGTAATCTGATATGAAATTTCCTGAAAGTCTCTTTTAAAGTAGGAGGGCTACACCACTATACCTGCCCCTCATTTATTCCGTCCAGAATGCAGAAAGATGAACTAAGGCTAAGCATGGGTTTTAGACCCCAAGGCAACACATTTAAGATAGTAGATAGCAAAAAAAAGGAAACTTGGTAGCATTATGATTACCAAGCCACCATTCTAGCCCAAGATGGCCTGCCCTGGCCCACTTAACAGGGAAACTCTAAACACGAGGTATAGAAGGGGTTCTGTTATGTCCAACAGAAACTAATCTTAAATGTAGATACTCATGTTTATTTAAAAGGTCTTTCTATCCATATTAATTTAGAGAATATTCTTTTTTAACAGAAAATGGAAATTATGCATAAATGTTATTAATCCTTAGATATCTCATATTATAAAATTCTTACAATGTATTTAAAATATATTAAAAATTAAGAAAGACCCTTTAAAAATCAAAGTTGAGAACTAACCGGCATTATGTTGTACCAGTTGATTAAAACTCTTCCACATCTTCTGTGTTGTGTGTTCAGGCAGATGTCACCCAGATGTAATTTCCTCAGGTTGACAGTCTTTCAGTACCAAGCTTAACACAAACACCACTGACTCAGCTTTTACAGTAAATCCAATCTAACCAAGCAGAATATGACGTTGTAATTCTGTTATATAATCAGTGGGATGGTAGAAGAGCCCTGTGTCCAGAAAGGGATGACATGACACAGGTCTTAGCATTTCCTCAAAACTCCCCAATTGACATGTTTCACTCAAGTCTTTGGTACTCAACCCCAGACTTAGGATTGCTCTTCCTCCTTTTTTAAAATGCAAAGTACATTCTTCTATAGGAGACCCAGCACCACCCACTATGAAAAGATTTCATCAGCTCTTTAACCGTTGTCTCCCAATAGAAACTCATCTTCCAGGCTTCTAAGATAATTACTGTCACCTGGGAAATGAGACATGTACTAAGTTAAATATTGAAGAAAAAAATCTACGTGATTTCATTCCGTGTGTATTATATGATTGTTCTTTTTCCTTACAAAATAGTAAAAGGTATAGGATGCTCAAGGAAAGGCCTTGTAAATCTTTCTTAAGACTGAGTGATTCAAATTTTCCTTTGAATATAATGGGAAACCTACAAAGACTCCTAAAAGCCAAGTTCCCAGAGAGACTGCTGGGCATTGTCATTTTCTAATCTTTTTTACCTCTCCACAGAGTCTTTTTTTTTCTTTCCTTTAAATCTATTGCTTTACATATATTCCCCCTCAAAAGAGTTTGCAGAGCAAGGCATATTCTCTCTCAGTACACCCTAATTTTTAGATCCCTAAAGTAAATTCCTAGTTGAAATTTCTAGTTGAAATTTATTTTGCTAGTCACTGTGGAAAAACAGGGAGGGGTAAAAAAGAATAAAAAGCTTAGGCAAGTTATAAGGGCTTCTGTGTTCTTATATTATCTGAAACTTTCCTTAGGGTTTTATCCTCGACATCTTTGATTGATGGTAATTGCAGGCTTCATTGCCTTCTCATTCTCTATTTTTATTAATGAGATTGCCATGCTCTGAGAAGTGCAGGCTGCACAGGGAGGCTCTGGAGGAAGAGATGCCATAGAGCAAGGAAGAAACAAAGACAGAGGCATGGAAGTGAAGAAGTCCCCTTGGGCTGGAGGTGGATTCTACAGTCTCAGCTGCCTGCTCACTCTGTTGGAAGAACTGCCCACCCAAGACCCAACCAAAATGTCTGATCCACAAATTCATGAGGAAAATAAAATGTTTGTTTAAAGCCCCTAGTTTAGGGAGAGATTTTACATGGAAATAGAAAATGAGAGCAAGATAGTTACTTCATCTCTTGACACATCAGTTTCCTCTGTGGTAATATGTCACTTGACGAGAATACCTATCTTATAAGGTTATTGAGTTCATTAAATAAGATTTACAAACACATACATACTGAGAGGAGAAAATTGAAAATCTAGGAGTTTTTAAAATTTATTATGTATACTGACTATAACTATAATAATTTTGTTGCTCTCATAATAAACATCCCTTGAAGAGATCAGTTTTCTCAGTGGTGTGATAATGGATAAAACCATAATATAAACCTGTCCACAGTGACATCCTACGGTAATTAACTTTGGAATTTGAGGCGTTTCCAGACTGGTGAACAAAGTTACATGTGTTAAGTAATGACTCTCAATTTTGAGTTTTCTTTTTAAAGTACTTGTAGGAAGAAAGCATGACTCCAACTTAGCTTTGTAATGAAATACATTTCTGGAATTGTCTAAATATTTTTAATTTACAAATTATCTTAATATTTTTTGATTTTTGCCAGGGTTAAAGACCTCTTGAGAAACATCCTAATTTGTTTGCTATTTCAAGTCACTCATCCCTAATAACATGAGGGCATTGGAGACATAAACAAGAATTTCATACAAATCAACTACCCAACTAAGGAATTAAATAGCCAGTGGAAATCATAAGACTAAATATAACCAAAATAGGAAAAAAGCTCATTTTGATTGGTATGAAAAAAGCCATTGAAAAAAATATTAATAACAGAAACATATGCTTATTAGTGCTTTTTTCACTTTGTAGAAATAGTAGCAATAAAATATGTAATGTCTATGTTCTTTATAAAGCATTTAAATAGCTGAATTCAATTTTACTTTTCCTATTTGACATACAGATAAAAGAAGAAAATATCTTTAAATAGTAGGTTTGGTAGGATCAGAACAGCAAACCAAGGTCTCTACGTTTTGCAAAGGAATCTAGGCAGAGTTAAGAAACTATGACTGAAAATGGCAAGAAATTAGATGAGATGTTTAAAAAGAAATAGCTTGAGATGTAATATCAGAACTACACTGGAGTTAAGAACAAATCTTCAGATAGTTCTGTCAATCATGACTTGATGCTAAAGGTGACCGGGCCCAGAATAACTGACGATGATTTCAGAAGTTTCAAATTATCCTACTACATACGTATTTATCTGTAAATTTGTTTACTCATAACATAATATCTCAAAATCTGTAGGCTACACTGTTAGAGTTGTCAATATTATAGGTAATACCGAGGCATTTCATGAACAAGGAAATTTCCTCAAACAACTGAAACAGTTGTTTCATCCATCATAAGTCACAGCCTGTGCAAACTGAGTTTCCTCTGCGTAAAACATTCTTTTATCAGATATCTATATGACAGAACCCCGTAACTTCATTTTGTCTCTGATTCTATTCATCGGAATAGGCTGAGCTATACTGTGGGAAAAATGAACACACAAATTTTACTGCCTCAGTCTAGTAATTATACTTGACATGTCCGATCATTTTCTTTCTAGTACTTAACACCTTGTCCCCTCTCACTACACTAGGGTTGGGTATCTAGGGAATCAAGGAATTAATTGATTAGCACTACTGTTTCTTATACAGTCCTCTTTTTTGCTGACCAAATATCCTACCATTTCCTTTCTTCCACCTTTAGTACACTCAGTTTATCCCCAATGGAGATAAGCCAAAAGTCCAGCCAGGTAAGGAATCCATATTGAAGGCCAGGATCTAAGTGTGCTGTGTGGTAATTTCTATATTCAATCCATTTGAACTTCCTATATGCTAAAACAAAACATCAACAACATAAACAATCCAGTTTTCTCTTCTCTCCATCCTAAATAATGCATAGTAGAGAAATGGGGTTGGATAATGTGAAAAAGTAAAAACTAAACAAATAACGACAAAGACACAAACAACTCTGGAAAGGGGAAGAATGTGAGATACCCAGCAATTACTCTAGCAATAATGGCAGTCCCTTACCCTGGGGATGTGAAATATTTATTCTGCTCCTGGAAAAGCTATCCTTTCCACCATTAACTGTGGCCTCTTATAGGCTCTTCCTTTTCCATTTATCCTCTTTAGCCACATCTGAAGTGTGCTCGGGGAATATGATTTTCTTGGGAGACACACAGTCTTCTTAGTCCCCTCCTGCCTTACAAAATTGAAGTCCCAAAGGTACAAACCATTTTTTTTCCTTCTTCCCCAATAATCTCTTTCTTGTAATTTACATATCCTTAGATAAGAAGAGTGTTTGCTTATGGTAGGTAGTCAATAAGCATTTTTTGGAGTCATTTAAGGAAATTTTCTGTAACTCAGAAAACAAGTCTGTTAAGTTTTGCTGTATTAACTTTTTTATAATACAGCAACTAGTAACAGCAGATCTAAATTTCAATGACATATTCTTTAATACCTTGAAAGTTGAACTGTTGAAAGTAAAGAAATGAAAATAAAAGTTAACCACCTTCAGTGGGTTAGGTGGACAAGTATTCTACCATAATGCATAACATCACGTAGGAGCTATCCAGAAAAGCTCCAAAGCTCATTAATGTGATATATGAACATTAGCTTAACTAGCCGGTGGCTTTTTCAAGTTTTTTCAGTGTGTTTTCTCATATTCTAAGATCAGTTTTTTTTAATATTGATACTGTAAGTTCCTAAGATTTATGTATTTCATTAAAGTTTATCCAGCTTTTTTAACTGAGAAAAGAACACATAAAATTTATTGTAATGATAAAGAGTTCCTTATATAGTTTGCCTTGACATGAGACACTAATTTGTAACCCTACATCAACTCTACAAAATGAATTCTGTAGAATAAAGTTTCCCTTGCACAGAGGCAACCAGCAACTCATTTCTCTAGCTGCCTTAACTTCTCCTCCTGCCATAATAAATCTTTGTGTTCTGCAGGGACTCATTTTTCTCTTGCTCTTCTTCATTTATGTCAACATGCTTTCAAATTCATGCCAGTCTGTTTAGAGGCTTGTTTTGAGGATGACACATTTCTTGTTTTTGCTGAGAAGAGTGTAAGAAGGATTAATATAGTTCTGCATTCAAGATTAACATAGTCACCTTCCAGAAACTGGCTAGAGGTGCAACTCAGCTTTTCAGTAACCACTTATCATGAAACTTGGACATCATAATATTCACATAAATATTTCCAAGCAACAGAGTGTCCATGGGAGCTTATTAATTTAAAATTTGCTTGGCTACTTCCTTTATAGAACTGATATTTTGTGTTTATCTTCCTGACTTCCTTAATAATCATATTTCATAGTTGACAGAAAAACCACTATATGACTCTATTAGCACATCGATTTTCACTTTCACCTATGGCACCTACAGGAAAGGTTTAAGATATTGCCAGCCTTACATTATATAATGGATTTTCCATGGGTAAAATGAAATTGATTGGAAAGTTCTCAACTCTTCAAACACATTGAACAAGCTATTTTTCAAGGAAAAATCTGAGAGAAGCCCACTGGAAAATATCTTATAAGGAGTGACTATTAAATTGAACTCAAATCATATATGGGGATATATATGAGTTTAATGCAACAAATAATTCTTTGAGTTTATAATTTTATACCATTTATTTGATGCAAACATTTTAAATATTCCATGGGGTAAAAATCTGAGGACTTTTTATGATGTACAATATCTGTCATGATGTTGTTTACCTACTTTTCCAGCTTATCTGGCCAATGACCACATCTCCATTCCTGTACTGTACCCCTTTTTAGACTCCCTAAATATCCTGTGTTCTTTCATGTCAAAGACCTTTACATAATACTGCTCTATAAATAGCATGCTCTTCCTCCATCTTCGATGTGATTAATGCCTGTTTAGTTTTCAGGACTCTGAGTGAGTACCTGCCCATCTGGGAAACTTTGTCCACTGCCTAGACTGAGTTAGGTATTCATCTTCTATACTAAATTATCATCACATACATATCTTCTAATGGGATTTTGCATACCATATTATAATTTGATTGCCTGCCTCTCCTACCCCAAGTAGATTCAGCCTTCCTTGAAAGCAGTGACTGAATTTAACTAATTTCTTTATTTAGTACTTTGGGGACTCATTTTCTATTTGAGTTCTACAATGGGAAGTAGGTATTTGCAAAGCTCTGTGAAAAAGTTCAGCACAAGCACCAGAAGATTCACCAAAGTTAATGAAAAAAGAATAGGACAACTATGTAGAATAGTTCCCATCTCACTGTTATAAAAAAGTTGCCTGTATTTGGTACAGATAAAATGACCATGGCAATGCAGAGCCATTCTCTACAATAAAATTTAGGAAAGTTAAGATGGAGGCAGATGACAGGGGCAAACTGGGAGGGAAAGGATGTATAATGTATGAAAGGACATGGCCTAAGTTTTGTCCTCAATCCAGCTTCTTTCACGATTCATTTTAGTACTACCTGGCTGGTGGCTTGATCTTCATAAGCAAAAACAATAGGGTGGCAATGAAATTAAAAGTTATATTTTGAATAGCCATTTGTCTGATAAACTTGGTTTGGTAAACTAGGTTTACTAAATTTTCTTGAGATCAGTAACTGATATTTGAGAATCAGAGAACTCTCATCAATAATAGTTGAATAATTAACAATCATTCAAATGTTAATAAATTTCTGCTACAGTTTAGGCATTTAAAAACACTTTCAGAAAGTATGATTCAGTAAACTGAATAAATGATTCAAATGATGGCTTTTTTCCCTAACTTTCAAAGAAAAAAACAAGAAACTCACAATGACTTGGCTACTATGAGATTATTTCTCTCTTTCTAGATATTCATACTGTATAATGTATAGATATTACAGCATCTCAGATATAATGTGATTCCTTCAAGCCTATTTGAAATCAAATATAGTTATATAAAAATTTAATAGAAAAAGCCTTCATCACTTTTCATGTAAATCATGCTTCTCTTGGCACTACTCTAGTTGAAGCAAATCTTATATGTCAAGGTTAAATTGCTGAGATTGGGTTTTAGGGAATGAAAACATTTTGTCCATACTGAGATGTGTGAAAAAGGTCTGTGAAGACAGACTATGAATGAATGATAAATGGGAGTGAGAAAGGTGCTGACCACAATGATTATAACATCCCCTCCAGCTTGACTAAACATTAGACAGGTTTCTCCCCTACTCTAGGCCTTACCCTCCCTCTCTTAGGGAATGTACTACAGAAAACTTGCAACTGTAAATTCTATGTCTGCCCCTTTGAGATGTAAATCTTCTCTCAGCCTCTTCCCAGTTTTACAATCCAAGAATATCTTTATCAAGGACCTGGGAGTCATCTGTTTGAGATGAAATTATCAAGAAAGATAGAGTCCTTGTTTTCCAATCGGTGGCAGAAAGGAGCCTAATTTGGTTAATACCAATTAAAAAACACAGGTGTACTACTCACACTGACGAACCCTCCTTTTCCCATTAGTTGGCCCCAGCTTTTAGAAAATCACCCTGCTTTTTGTTTTAGTGGAATTAAGTTCAACATCTCTCCCCTATTGCAATAGTCTTGAAAAAAGTCTTCCTTACCTGTCTGACTTCTCTAGTGCTGGTATTTAGATTTTATCTGTATTATCTCTCAAATACACAGCTTTTTAACATAATGATACTTATAAGAATATCCTTTCCTGCTTATGCCATTGAAACACAAGGTACAACTATAGTTATCAATTATTTTTAATACTATATAAGTTATAAAAACAATATGATCATTGTTATAATGCTTCCTGAAAAGAAATATCATAATCTAATGTTTTTCTAACACACTCTCTGATAATATTGGACAATATTAATGTTAATCATTCTATAAGTTCATAGGGAGATAACATTAAAAATATTCAAAGTGCCATAGAATTAAACCTCTATCAAACATACATCAAATACAATAGAAGGAAAGCAATGGCTACTTATTTGGAATTTACTATAATCCATGCTTTATTATGTATTATCTCATGTAATCTCCTCACTATTCTTTAATTAAAAGAATTTGACATCAAAATGCTTAGTGAGATACTAAATACGACCTTGTATAAATTTTAAGATATGCTAGTGTATGCTATAGTAACAAACAATCCCTAAATATCATCAGTGTGTCATGTCTAATGTTTAAATGTGTTCCACATAGTTACAGTCATCTAGGATAACTGCCTGAAGCAATGAATGGAGAATCATGCCTCCAGGAAGAAGTGATAGGCATATATTCAAATATAGTTATATATGAATATATATCACTTACACTTTATAGGTCAAGCAAACACGTGGCCACACCTAACTTCAGTGATATAAATTTAATTCCTGCATGTTCCAGAAGTGGCAAGTTGCAATATGGTTACTATCCATTTTCATACTAAAACTCACTTTTTGGACTTAACTATATTATTTTTTTTAATATAGAAGTGCAGTAAAAAAAATGAAGCATATAACATGCATATAATTTTAACTTCTTAGAAATCTAATCAGACTTTTGAAACTCTTAGATGCTAGGGATAACCATTCCATTTTGATTATCATAGTTTGAAATTCATATTGCCTTAGTTTCTTTGATTTGAAAGTAAATATTAAACCAAAAAATTAAATAGGAACTTGGCATAATGGCTCTTAAATTGAGAAAGTAAATTTCATGAATTTTATTTCCATATATTTAGCTATTTTGACATTTTTAGCCTATGAGCTTTTCTAACAATGAAACCACTGGCTTTTGATAATGTGGAGATTACTTGTAATGCAGCTTACTGTAATTCTTTTCCATTTGTAATACTAGTTCCCATTTGTTGCTTGGAAAAGGAATCTAATTTTAATGGCTTATAGATTTCATATCTTCTTTTCCCTTCTTTTTCCTATCCATTTTGTTGGAACACAAGTTTATGTCATTTCAGTGGTATATGAATCACAAAAAAAAATTCTAATTTATTTAGCATACTTTCATTTTAACTTCTTATGAAAAATATCCTGAAATTATTTCAATTTTTAACCCAAGGAAGCTAAGATTGCTGAGTATTAGGGCCCAGAGAAACAGTGCAAGTATTCTCAAATATTTGCTAATATTTACATATTGTTTTCCCAAAAGAACATAACCATATTCTCTGTTGCAAGTGAATATACATACCCACACAGTCAATTCCACGAAAAAATGGAGGTCCTGAAGACTGAAATAGTCCATACTACTTTTCTAGTCATTTTTAATATTCTGAGTTATTATACTGACCCTTTCAAAGGCAGCTGCTGTTTTCCCTCCCATTCCATCTTGTTAGGGCTCTACTCACATCACTGGCCCCCGGTTTTTAATTTGCATCCTTTACCTTGGAACTGATGATTCTCCCATCTGGCAGCCAAGTTCAAAACTGTCTAAATGGGTGTACCTTTAACTTTCCATTGCTCTCAAGTAGGTGCCCTGGAGCTCCTGCCCTTCATGACCAAACCTCACGAAAGAGAAATCTAAGCAGTCTGCCTTGCCTGCGTCTTCCCCTGACTGTGTGTGAGAGGTCTTCCTTCTCACCGTACTCTAATTAATACCCTATTGTTCAAAAATCTGCACCAAAATCCTCTCTCTAGAGGCACTAACAACCTCCAAAATGTCAAATGCAATGACTCTTTTACTGCCTACATCCTAACTGAGGAAGTCTGACAATTTGGGTCAAGCAATTTAATTTCTAATTTTCACATTTCCATTTCAAGGAAATAACCTCCTAATATTTTCCACAGAGGGCATTTACTCATTACCAACATTTTCTGATTCCCATTGCTAGTCATTATTCCCTTTATTCTGCTTTTTACACATTTTAACTCCCTAAATTTAATTGTCATGTAATGCTTCTTCCTTTATCAATAATTTACAGTGTGTTTATCTTGTTCTATAGATATATCCCTTCTTGATATATAGAGGCTTTGTCTATTTATTTTCTTCCTTTTCCTCCTTCACCAAAAATAATACACTGTTGCTTAATCCCTGTCAGCGACTTTAACCTTCCCTCACACAAGTAGGTTTTATTGTACTTCTCCTAAATTACAAAATGGAAAGATTTATTTCTCCAAATTTAGTTTCTTTAATTTGATATTTGTCACTAGAAATAACTAGTGAGAAGTATTTATTGTTATTTCAAAATGATACATTTGTTCAGAAAATCCTGCTAATCATCAGGACATTATTATATAGGACAAAAGTGTTTTGAGTTATCTGTACATGTAGAGTTACAGTAGCTCTGAGAAATTCCAATGTCTATCCACATTGTCCAGTTATCTTACAGTATATCCTTTAACTCTCCTTGAGTCAGCAGGCCATGTTAAGATTCCCACTTCCAAGATCAATTCAAGGTTTTACATGTGTAATAAGTAAAATGCACATCTAAGATGTTAACTTAGGTTTTTGTGTCTTTTTTGTTCCCTAGAAGCATTTTTCTAGTTCCTTGTTAGCTCTTAAGTTAGCAATAGTTTCAGGGTGTTAACTTAAAGGCTTATAGAAGACTGAAGAATTAGGCTGCATGAAAAGTTTAAGGAAATAAAAGGTAAGACAAAAGCATTTATTGACATAGAGGAGTATCTTTAAAGAAGCAAGGAAAATATTCCTGTATTTTCATTCTATTGCTGATAGACTATACAGAGGTTCTTCAGATTAGACAGACAAGAGTAGAGATGTTTTCAGATACTTTACATTATGGCTGTGCAATAAGACTTGGCAGAAAAACTGGGGAGAGAGTGAAAACTAAAGAGAGTGAGATTGGCTAGCAAAAGAATCCTTGCAAAATTATTGCATAGCAGAGTTTTCAGATCTGAATGTGCATAAAGACTGTGTCAACACATAACATTCACATATGATTTGATAAACATATACAGTCAGCAATTCCACTTTGATGACTATTCCCTAAAACTTGATGCGAGGCAGACCAAGGAGTACCCACATGAAATAGAATTTGCAATATTTAAAGTAGATAGGATGGATGCAGGAATTATGTTTAATCATAGAGAGTGAAGAAATGGTCAAAGTTGAGTTTGTGGACAGGGATTCATACATGTCATACATCTATAGCCTTGAAAATATGAATCTTTATTCTTAAACCAATTCTTCTCCATTAACAAACATGTTAATTGTCATTTAGGTAAATGGTACAAAGTCAGTACCAAGCTCTTGATTCCCTTTTACTTCAACTTAAATTTAAATTGAAAATTAACTCCATACACAAAAGTAAACTCAAAATGGATGAAAGACCTGAATGTAAATCATGAAACCATAAAACTCACAGAAATAAACATAAGCAAAAATATCTTGAATATAAACATGAGCAACTTTTCCCTGAACACATCTCCTCGGGCAAGGGAAACAAAAGCAAAAGTGAACAAGTCGGGACTACATCAAACTAAAAAGCTTCTGTACTGCAAAGGACACCATCAGCAGAACAAAAAGGCATCCTACAATATGGGAGAATATATTCGTAAATGACTTACCAAGAAGGGGTTAACATCTAAAATATATAAAGAACTCACATGTCTCAACACCCAAAAAACAAATAACCTGATTAAAAAATGGGCCAGAGAATCTGAAAAGACACTTCTCCAAAGAAGAAATTTGAATGTACAACAGGTACATGAAAAGATGCTCCACATCGCTAATCATCAGGGAAATGCAAAATTAAAACCACAATGAGATATCACCTTACACCAGTTAGGATGGCCAACATCCAAAAATCAAGGAACAACAAATTCTGGTGAAGATGCAGAGAAAGGGGAACCCTCCTACACTGTTGGTGGGAGTGTGTATTAGTTCAGCCATTGTGGAAAGCAATATGGAGGTTCCTCAAAAAACTTAAAAATAGAAATACCATTTGACCCAGTAATTCTGCTTACAGGAATTTACCCAAAGAAAACAAAATCTCTGATTCAAAACGACATATGTATTATTTTCAATAGCCAAGATATGGAAGTTACCTAAGTGTCCATCAGTAGATGAATGGATAAAGAAGATGCGGTACATATACACAATGGAATATTATTCAGCTATAAGAAGAAAACAAATCCTACCATTTGTAACAACATGGGTGGAGCTAGAGAGTATTATGCTCAGTGAAATAAGCCAAATGGAGAAAGACAAGTGCCAAATGATTTCCTTCATTTGTGCAGTATAACCATAAAGAAAAACTGAAGGAGCAAAGCAGCAGCAGACTCACAGACTCCAAGAAGGGACTACTGGTTTCTAAAGGGGAGGGTGGGGGCTGGAAGGAGGGAGAAGGGGATTAAGAGCCACTATAATTAGCAATCACAATATAGGTAGGTCACATGGAGGGTAGTACAGCATGGAGAAGACAAGTAGTGACTCCATAGCATCTTATTACACTGATGGACAGTGACTGTGATGGGGTGTGGGGTGGACTTGATAATATGGGTCAATGCTGAAAGCACCATGTTGCTCATGCGAAACCTTCATAAGATTGTATATCAATGATGCCTTAATTTAATTAATAAATAAATAAATTTAAATTACAAATATAAATGTGTGTGAATGTATATTTACATATACATGTATAATTTTACCCTATATTCAAGATAGCTATTTGGGTGCATACTGCATATATGAAAACCAGATCTCAGGGATTCTAAGTGGTTTATAGAAATCACAGTATGGACAGGCAGGGTTCAACCCTGGCTCTATAATAACACACACCATTTGTTTTGCTGAGTCTATGACAGCACATACACTTGAAATAATTCATGAATTCAGTGAAATGAAAAAGAGTTGAGCTGAGGAGAAATCAGCAGGCTTGTCCACACTGCCTGACAGCACCAGCTCTCAGAGGCAGCTACTCCTTGTTCACATGAATGGGAGCACACAGTCTGCATTTCCCTGAGCTCTGTGAGTGAGCACAACTGGGCAGCTGTCATTCCTGATGCTGGTGTGCAATTCCCCAAGGCCATTCTCATCCAAGCCCTAAAAAGAGAGGGACACAGCAAGGGAATGGCATCCTCCTCCTACAAAACAATCCAGTAGATGTCACTGCACAGGATGAAAAGTAAATGAGATTACCCTATCACAGCCACGTGTGGGATCCCAGTAACACCAAGACACACAGAAAGACAAAGGGCATTTCCCTAAGCCCTTTGCTCTACACTATTTATTTAAATTTCCTTATGAAAAGTTTTTCATTTTGTTGATTGCTTTTGACATGTTTTTTAACTTTTCAACTAATTATATTGGAAAGGAAAAAAATACATCATTAGTAAGAATCCATGTCATAAATTCTTTCAGCCACAATATTTTAATTGTTAATGTATTATAGCTGAAAATTAAGATATAATACCAGGAAATCCAGAGTGACAATTAAAATGCTTGGTTAACTGCAATACACACACACATAAATAACACACACACACATATACAATACATACAAAACATTATGAGCTGAAGAGAGCAAAATTGTCCCTAAACCAGTTATTTTTTAAAAGCAGAGGGCAAATTGTAGTAATAACTTAGCTCTACTGTATTTCTGGTGGAGTAAGAAGCTGTTTTACATGTGTGAAAACTGTTGGCTTTCAAATATGCATGTGCTATTAGAGTAACCACAGATAAAATAACAGATACAAAACAACAGGAAAAAAAGAAGAGGTCATGTTTCTTCACAAATCCTGTGATATAATTCTTTTTCAGTATTTATATACATAAGATTAAAATATTATAAATAAAAACAATGGTTACAAATTTCCTCTTGTTTTAATAAATATTTACAAAAAGGTTCATAGAACAATTCTCTACACTCCCCACCTCATCTACCCTATTGTTATCAGCTTACATTACCAAAGAGCAGTTGTCACAACCAACCAACATTGGCATGTTTTTTTTTTATTAAGGTATCATTGATATACACTCTTATAAAGGTTTCACATGAAAAACATTGTGGTTACTACAGTCACCCATATTACCAAGGGCCCCCCACACTCATTGCAGTCACTGTCCATCAGCGTAGTAAGATAATATTGACACATTTTTAACTTAATTTTTTTCCCAGTTTGTCCACTGCTGTCCTTTTTCTCCTAGAGGATCCCCTGCAGGATGCCACGTGCATTTAGTCCTCTTAGTCATCATGCTCTCTTAGCCTCTTCTGGTCTGTAATGTGCCTCTGTCTGTACTTCTGTTTCATAGTCTCAAAAGTTTTGAGGAGTACTACTCAAGTAGTCTGTAGAATGTCCGTTGACTTGAGTCTGTATGATATTTTTCCTAGAGCTATACTGGGCTTTGTGTCTTAGGGAGGGAGACTATAGAGATGAAGTGCCTTTCAGATCATATCCCCTCAAGAACATGATATAAGCATGACTTATTACTGTGATATCAACCTTGGTCTCCTGGCCCAGGTAGCATTTGGCAGGTTTCTCTACTACAGAACTACCTGCAGCCCCTACTCCACTTTCACGTTCCTTGGACCTTTGCATATTCTATTCTTTGGAAGAAAGTCACTGGGTACAGCCTCTGCTAGCAGTCAGAGAGCATATAGTTCCATTGCCAGTAGGAGGATTCCCACTGTAAATTATTTGGAATACTTGTGTATGGGAGATTTATCTTTTCTCTCATATTTATTTATATATGTTAGGATGGATTCATGGACATTTAGTTTTATACTCTGTACCATCATTCAGTTCATTATAAATGTTAATTTTGTTGCTCAAATTCTTTGGCATTGGCCCTTGGAAGCTCTTTCTGCTTCATTATATAACTTTTTTTTTGGTATCATTAATCTACAATTACATGTGCAATATTATGGTTACTAGACTCCCCACATCATCAAGTCCCCACCACATACCCCATTACAGTCACTGTCCATCAGCGTAGTGAGATACTATAGAGTCACTACTTCTCTTCTCTTCTCTGAGTTGTACAGCCCTCCCCATGCACACCCCCTACATCATGTCTGCTAATTGTAATGGCCCTTTTTCCCCCATGTCCCTCCCTTCCCACCCATCCTCCCCAGTCCCTTTCCCTTTGGTAACTGTTAGTCCATTCTTGGGTTCTGTGAGTCTGCTGCTGTATTGTTCTTTCAGTTTTTTTCTTTGTTCTTATACTCCACAGATGAGTGAAATCATTTGATACTTGTCTTTTTCTGCCTGGCTTATTTCACTGAGCATAATACACTCTAGCTCCATCCATGTTGTTGCAAATGACAGGATTTGTTTTCTTCTTATAGCTGAATAATATTCCATTGTATATATGTACCACATCTTCTTTATCCATTCATCTACTGATGGACACTTAGGTTGCTTCCATTTCTTGGCTATTGTAAATAGTACTGAGATAAACATAGGGGTGCATATGTCTTTTTCAAACTGCGCTGCTGCATTCTTAGGGTAAATTCCAAGGAGTGGAATTCCTGGGTCAAATGGTATTTCTATTTTGAGTTTTTTGAGGAACCTCCATATTGCTTTCCACAATGGTTGAATTAATTTGCATTCCCACCAGCAGTGTAGGAGGGTTCCCCTTTCATCACATCCTCACCAACATTTGTTGTTGTTTGTGTTTTGGATGTTGGCCATTCTCACTGGTGTGAGGTGATAACTCATTGTGGTTTTAATTTGCATTTCTCTGATGATTAGCGATGTGGAACATCTTTTCATATGCCTGTTGGCCATCTGAATTTCTTCTTTGGAGAAGTGTCTGTTCAGCTCCTCTGCCAACTTTTTAATTGGCTTATTTGCTTTATGCTTGTTGAGGTGCGTGAGCTCTTTATATATTTTGGATGTCAACCCCTTATCGGATATGTCATTTATGAATATATTCTCCCATACTGTAGGATAATTTTTTGTTCTACTGATGGTGTCCTTTGCTGTACAGAAGCTTTTCAGCTTGACATAGTCCCACTTGTTCATTTTTGCTTTTGTTTCCTTTGCCCAGGGAGATATGTTCATGAAGAAGTTGCTCATGTTTATGTCCAAGAGATTTTTGCCTATGTTTTTTTCTGAGAGTTTTATGGTTTCATAACTTATATTCAGGTCTTTGATCCATTTTGAATTTACTTTTGTGTATGGTGTTAGACAATGATCCAGTTTCATTCTCCTACATGTAGCTGTCCAGTTTTGCTAACAACAGCTGTTGGAGAGGCTGTCATTTTCCTATTGTATACGCATGACTCCTTTATCACATATTAATTGACTGTACATGTTTGGGTTAATATCCAGACTCTCTATTCTGTTCCACTGGTCTGTGGGTCTGTTCTTGTGCCAGTACCAAATTGTCTTGATTACTGTGGCTTTTTAGTAGAGCTTGAAGTCTGTGAGCACAATTCCTCCTGTTTTATTTTTCCTTCTCAAGATTGCTTTAGCTATTCAGGGTCTTTTGTGTTTCCATATGAATTTTAGACCTATCTGTTCCAGCTAATTGAAGAATAATGTTGGTATTTTGATAGGGATTGCATTGAATCTGTAGAATGCTTTAAGTAGTATAGCCATTTTGACAATATTTATTCTTCCTAGCCAAGAGCATGGGATGAATTTCCATTTGTTAGTGTCCTCTTTAATTTCTCTTAGGAGTGTCTTGTAGTTTTCAGAGTATAGTTCTTTCACTTCCTTGGTAAGGTTTATTCCTAAGTATTTTATTCTTTTTGATGCAATTTTGAATGGAATTTTTTTTCTGATTTCTCTTTCTGTTAGCTCATTGTTAGTGTATAGGAAAGCAACAGTGTTTGTGTATTAATTTTGTATCCTGCAACTTTGCTGAATTCAGATATTAGATCTAGTAGTTTTGGAGTGGCGTCTTTAGGGTTTTTTCTGTACAATATTATGTCATCTGCAAATAGTGACAATTTGACTTCTTCTTTACCAATCTGGATGCCTTGTATGTCTTTGTTCTGTCTGATTGCCATAGCTAGGACCTCCAGTACTATGTTGAATAACAGTGGAGAGAGTGGACATCCCTGTCTTGTTCCCGATCTTAGATGAAAAGCTTTCAGCCTCTCGCTGTTAAGTATGATGTTGGCTGTGGGTTTGTCATATATGGCCTTTATTATGTTGAGGTACTTGCCCTCTATATCCATTTTGTTGAGAGTTTTTATCATGAATGGATGTTGAATTTTGTCAAATGCTTTTTCAGCATCTATGGAGATGATCATGTGGTTTTTGTTCTTCTTTTTGTTGATGTGGTGGGTGATGTTGATGGATTTTTAAGTTTTGAACCATCCTTGCATCCCTGGGATGAATCCCCCTTGATCATGGTGTATGGTCCTCTTGATGTATTTTTGAATTCAGTTTGCTATATTTTGTTGAGTATTTTTGCATCTATGTTCATCAGGGTTATTGGTCTGTAATTTTCTTTTTTGGTTGGGTCTTTGCCAGGTTTTGGTATTAGAGTGATGCTGGCTTCATTGAATGAGTTTGGAAGTATTCCCTCCTCTTCTATTTTTTGGAAAACTTAAAGGAGAATGGGTATTATGTCTTCTCTATATGTCTGATGAAATTCAGTGGTGAATCCATCAGGCCCAGGGGTTTTGTTCTTGGGTAGTTTTTTGATTACCGATTGAATTTCGTTTTTGGTAATTGGCCTGTTTCAATTTTCTGTTTCTTCCTTGGTCAGTCTTGGAAGGTTGTATTTTTCTAAGAAGTTGTCCATTTCTTCAACGTTTTGCAGCTTGTTTGCATATAGATTTTCATCGTGTTCTCTAATAATTCTTTGTATTCTGTGGCGTCCATCGTAATTTTTCCTTTCTCATTTCTGATTCTGTTTATGTGTATAGATTCTCTTTTTCGTGTAATAAGTCCGGCTAGGGGTTTTTCTATTTTGTTTATTTTTTCAAAGAACCAGCTCTTGGTTTCATTGATGTTTTCTATTGTTTTATTCTTCTCAATTTTATTTATTTTTTCTCTGATCTTTATTATGTCCCTTCTTCTGGTGACTTTGGGCCTGTATTTGTTCTTCTTTTTCCAATTTCAATAATTGTGACTTTAGACAATTATTTTGGGATTGTTCTTCCTTCTTTAAATAGGCTTGGATTGCAATGTACTTTCCTCTTAGAACTGCCTTTGTCCCACCGAAGTTAGGGCTCTGTGCTGTTGTTGTTATTTGTCTCCATATATTGCTTGATCTCTGTTTTAATTTGGTCGTTGATCCATTGATTATTTAGGAGCATGTTGTTAAGCCTCCATGTGTTTGTGAGCCCTTTTGTTTTCTTTGTACAATTTATTCCTAGTTTTATAGCTTTGTGATCTGAGAAGTTGGTTGGTAGAATGTCAATATTCTTTAATTTACTGAGGTTCTTTTTATGGCCTAGTATGTGGTCTGTTCTGGAAAATGTTCCATGTGCACTTGAAAAGAATGTGTATCCTGCTGCTTTTGGGTGTAGAGTTCTGTCAATGTTTGTTAGGTGCACCTATTCTAGTGTGTTGTTCAATGCCTCTGTGTCTTTACTTATTTTCTCTCAGCTTGCTCTATCCTTTGGAGTGAGTGGTGTGTTGAAGTCTCCTAAAATGAATGCATTGCTTTCTATTTCCTCCTTTAATTCTGTTACTATTTGTTTCACATATGTCAGTGCTCCTGTGTTGGGTGGATATATATTTATAATGGTTATATCTTCTTGTTGGACTGACCCCTTTATCATTATGTAATGTCCTTCTTTATCTCTTGCTACATTCTTCATTTTGAAGTCTATTTTGTCTGATACATGTACTGCAACACCTGCTTTTTTCTCTTTGTTGTTTGCATGAAATATCTTTTTCCATCCCTTCACTTTTAGTCTGTGTATATCTTTGGGTTTGAGGTGAGTCTCTTGTAAGCAGCACATAGATGGGTCTTGCTTTTTTATCCATTCTATTATTCTGTGTCTTTGGATTAGTGCATTCAGTCCATTTACATTTAGGGTGATTATCGATAGATACGTACTTATTTCTATTGCAGGCCTCAGATTTGTGGTTACCAAAGGTTCAAGGGTAGCTTCTTTACTATCTAACAGTCTAACTTAACTCTCTTATTAAGATATTATAAACACAGTATGATGATTCTTTATTTCTTTCCCTTCTTATTCTTCCTCCTCCATTCTTTATATGTTAGGTGTTTTTTTCTTTACTCTTTTGTCTTTCCTTTAACTGTTTTTGAAGATAGCTGATTTTATTTTTTGCCTTTAGTTGGTATTTGGATGGTCACAGCTTTCTTGCTGTGAATCAGTTTTCTTTGGTGACATCTATTTAGCCTTAGGAGTGCTTCCATGTAGAGCAGTCCCGTTAAAATATCCTGTAGAGGTGGTTTGTGGGAGGCAAATTCCATCAACTTTTGCTTGTCCGGGAATTGTTTAATCCCTCCTTCAAATGTAAATGATAATCGTGCTGGATACAGTATTCTTGGTTCAAGGCCCTTCTGTTTCATTGTTTTAAATATGTCATGCCATTCTCTTCTGGCCTTTAAGGTTCCTGTTGAGAAGTCTCCTGATAGCCTGATGGGTTTTCCTTTGTAGGTGATTTTTTTTTCTCTCTCTGGCTGCCTTTAATACTCTGTCCTTGTCTTTGATATTTGCCATTTTAATTATTATGTGTCTTGGTGTTGTCTTCCTTGGGTCCCTTTTTTTGGGAGATCTGTGGGCTTCCATGGTCTGAGAAACTATTTCCTTCCCCAGCATGCGGAAGTTTTTGGCAATTATTTCTTCAAAGACACCTTCTATCCCTTTTTCTCTCTCCTCTTCTTCTGGTACTCCTATAATGCAAATATTGTTCTGTTTGGATTGGTCACACAGTTCTATTAATATTCTTTAATTCCTAGAGATCCTTTTATCTCTCTCTGCCTCAGCTTCTCTGTATTCCTGTTCTCTGATTTCTTTTCCATTTACAGTCTCTTGCATCTTGTTCAATCTGCTCTTAAGCCCATTAATCAATTGTTTCATTTCTGTTATCTCCCTTCTGACTTCACACCTTAGCTCTTGCATATTTTTCTATAGGTCCATCAGCATGATTATGACTTGTATTTTGATTTCTTTTTCAGGAAGATTGTTTAAATGTATCCCACCAGGCCCTCTCTCTGGAGTTGTCTGAGTGATTTTTGAATGGACCAGATTCTTCTCTTTTTATGGTGATAGAAGTGATTGCAGGCAGGTGACATGTGTGTCAGCTGGGAGAACAAAATCACTTCCTGCTTGTTGTTTGCCTTGCCCTTCTCTGCAGCTTGTGCTGGTTACCCACACATTGGGGGCCAGTCCCTGGGATAATCTGCTGAGCTGCCGTGGGCAGGGCTGCCCTCAGGCTTGCCTAGCGCACTGCAGGGGCATGGCAGCCATGCTGGGTGCCTTCTGAAGCAAGGATGGGCCCCTTCGCACCTTCCAGACCTTGCTCTGGCTTCCACAGCCCATCCCGGTTAGCTGCACGCCCACTGGGAGGAGATTCTGTGTGGTTGCTGTGGGCGGGGCCGCTCTCCGGCTTATCCGCAGCTGTGGCAGGTCAGCCATTCTGTTTGTACTGCCAGCCAGGGGGAATGAATGGCAGGTGCTTTGGGGCTGCTTTACCCGGCAGGTTGTTAGGGGTCCCAAAACTCCTCAAGATTCCCAGCCTGCTGGGCTGAGTATACTAGGATGATTTTGTTCGGCTGTTGGGCCCTTGTCCCTTTAAAACTTTTAAAAAGCACCCGCTTTTCTTTTGTCCCAGGGGAGGTGGCTGTGGTGACCTGCTCGCAGTCTCCATCTTGGATCCTGCCCTTCCGTTTCTCTAATCTCCAGTACACCATGCGATGTGTGTCTGTGCTCCCAGTTCAGATCACCAGGGCTGGTTATCTAGCAGTCCTTTGCCTCCACTCCCTCCCCACTCTGATTCTTTCCTCCTGCCAGTGAGCTGGGGTGCGGGGACTGCTTGGGTCCCACTGGGTCAAGGCTTTGTATCTTACCCCTTTCATGAGGTGCTAAGTTCTCGCATATGCAGATGTAGCCTGGCTGTTGTACTATATCTTCTGGTCTCTCTTTTAGGAATAGTTGTATTTGTTGTATTTTCAAAAATATATACAGTTTGGGAGGAGATTTCTGCCACCCTGCTCATGCCGCCATCTTGAGCCCCCTCCTTTCTGCTTTACTTTTGTTTCTCTTTCATATGTCCTGACATTTTTGATTGTTAAACATGTCCTTATTTTCTGTCACTATAAGATGATCCAACCTCATTTTATATTTTCCCTGTTAAGTCCTAAATCTAACTGATCATCCAAGAAGCTTTGATATGTTTTATTAGAGGGTGGTACTTGAAACCAAGGTCTAGACACTGGTTGTGCTCATTGCTGCTAGGATGCCCAATCCTCTGTCTTATCCTCACTGGTTTGTTTAATCAGCTTAGTTTATTTTTTATACATGACAATAAATTATCGTTTTAATCATAAACTATAAATGGCAAAGAATAATTGATACATATGAGAGACACTGAAAGTGGAAAATGATGTTAAACTATTTTGTGCAATGGTCTAAATCCTGTTTAATTGAATTATTTCAAGTATAATGAATTAGTATGAGGCTGCTTCCCCCCACCCCTTCCCCAGCAAAATAAATGCTGGACACAAAATCAAAGTATGTGAGTTCACGTTACAGGCCCTGTGTTCCTGTGGGCTATATCATTTGAGCAGCCAATGAGTTACAGAGGAAATTAGAGTTCATCTAGTTGCATATTTCTAATTTATAAAGAGTTAAGTATGGGTATGAGAGGTTACATGACTCACTCATGGTCAGACCCAGGTAATTGCAGAACTGAGACTGAATTTCAGGTCATATGGGTTCTCATTTAGATTGCTTTTCACCAAACAACACAGCCCCTAAATCCCATTTTCTGAAATTATAGGTCATATTCTCTCTACTTTTAGGGCTGTTTTAAGAAAAAAATGGAATGAGTTCTTGAAAATGCATATGAATAAAATATTCAAATATAACATAACAACTCTTCTTACCCCCAAAATTTTGTTCTATACATCCAAAATGAATGAGATTAAAATATGTGGAGTGACAATTGTGCTCCAGGTGTTTTATATGCATCATTTACTCTACCGACAACTCCCTAAATAAGTCTGATTATCTTCATTTTACAAATATGTAAGGTGCAAACAGAGGGTTTGATTAACTCAGTACACTTGCATAGGGTCAGTCCCCTGGTAAACTGCAGTAAACCATACTCAGGTGTTTTTTTCCCCACTTCAAAACTGTCATTCTTCCATTACCTCAGATGCCTATTTCCTTTCCTTAGGATATGTGGTTTAGAAAGAGCTTAATGGAAGTAATCTTTTGACCTTCAATAAACCCACATTACTGTTTCACTGCTTATTCATCATATATTTCTCTATATTGTAGTTCTTTATGAGCAGTGTTCTTCTCTTCTCATCAATGATCTGCTCCTAAAGGGCATTTCTTTGTTATATTGAGAACATGATGAGTGACTATGGAATAAATGAATGTTCTTCTCTATGGAAAGAAAGGAGGCAAAAAAAGTAGGAAATTTCTGATATAGCAGATCCTTTGGCAAAGAAGGTTTAGATCACTTAGGTTTTAACACACTTTTTAAGTGAACACCTAGTTATTATTATGCATATGTTTGAGTCAATTAGTACATTCTGGCTAAATATAACTGAAAGCCAAATGAAGGGCTTCGTAAAATGATACTAACAGAAAGGCCAGTTAGGCAGTCTCCGGATTGTGATACACAGTGATTCCTCCAAGGACCTAGGCTGTTGCCTGCTCACTCTGTTCCATTGTTGCCTGGATTCCACCCCCAGGCCTGTCACCTAAAGTTTGAAAGGTCACTGCTTCAGCTCCAGGTTTTAGACTCCCTGATACAATTATATTC
>JAVSCE010006597.1:0-58308 GCA_032199065.1 Smutsia gigantea
GTTCTAATGTTCTCAGCTGTTTATTTTCCCATTGGTTTGCTTGTTGTAGAATCTACTGTATAAATGGAAAAAAAATCACCTAGAAGCCACAGGGAGGAAAAGCAGCTGAGAAATAGTCTAGAAAATATAAAAGTAAGTAAATAGGGATTGTTTTAATTCATCAAATTCCACATATTCCATGCCAAAAGCAAAAAACTTTTGGTTTAAGTTTACTTATGAATACATATTTCTGAAGTTCCGTATTCTCTTTATCCATTTTGATAATTATGTACTTTTTGAAGAGGTTCATCTACCCTTGTTCTTCCAGAATGAGTCAGTGTGTGTGTTTGAATTGTGACTTACTGATGGATAAAATGAAAAGGTTTTGTTATAGAATCTCTGTGACCGTTTGGTTGGTAGACTGAGGAACAGTAAGAGAAGATGGTTGTACAAAGACCAACAGACAGGCTGAAGAATTATTATTTTTTGAACCTGGTGGGACATGAACAGGTTGAAGAATTTCATTCTTGTTCTTGTTCTTGCTAACATTGCAGACTGATGGTGCGTCCGCAGTGCTGATGATGGCAGAGGAAAAAGCGCTGGCCCTCGGTTATAAGCCAAAGGCGTACTTGAGGTAAAGTAAATGTTCAAGTAAATTGACTCTGGTTTCTTTATTTTATTACTGGAGCTAACCCCTCTATTTTTTACCTAGGGATTTTGTGTATGTGTCTCAAGATCCAAAAGATCAGCTTTTACTTGGGTAGGTAGCAGTGTATTTCCTTGGATTATAATTAAAAGCATTTGATTAACCACATTTATTACACAGATTTTAAAGTTCTTTAAACTCTGAGTTCATAATTACTTTGTGTGGATTTAAAAAAAATAATAATGATGATAATTCTTTATGTTGGTATTTAAAGTTTTGGATTATTTTCCATTTTTTTCCTATACATTTCTACTTACATCTACAATTTTGTATTCTTGTTTTCATTAAGATGTCATAAGCATTTTTTCATATCGCTACACCCTTTGCTACACAATCCTCACAGAAGCCTTATATAAAAGCCTTCGAATATTTAGTCTGTCTCCTCTCACCTCACAAGGCTCTACCCTCACTGGCCTCTGTTAGTACTTCCAACTAGCCTTGCCCTTTCCTGTATGCTTTGCCCTCTGAACTCTTGGTTCTTCTAGCTCTTCACATTGTCAATTTGTTCTCTTTCATTGTTTACTTGTTATCTATTTCCCTGACTCAAGAATATAAACTTCGTAAGGAACGGAGACCATGCCTGTTTACTATTATATCCCCAACACTTAATATTTGTACAGTATAATCAAGGAATGAGTGGAGGACATTATAGCACCTTATGTAAGACTCAGTTTGGGGAATATGAAGGCAATTTTAGGTTAAAAATTAAAGTTTTAACCTATTACTTATTTTTTCTTTTCAGACCAACATATGCTACTCCAAAAGTTCTGGAAAAGGCAGGATTAACAGTGAATGACATTGATGCTTTTGAATTTCATGAAGCTTTCTCAGTAAGTCATTTTAAAGACACATATCAAAAAACTATAGTCGTTAAAAATAGTCTGTTTGTGGGAGAGAGTATGGTGTGGTTTATGATATGATTAATCAGGAGTGGAGCTTCATAAAAGTATTGACCTACACTGTTGGAAGGAGTTTAAGGAGAGGGAATTCAGTGGTATGGTGTCAAAAACATACCTTTTGAGCCTCTTGGAAGACTTTCAAAAGTAACAGAATGTTTCTTTAGGAAATTTTCACCAAAAACAGATTCAGAGATTTGCTCAATTTCAAACAAGCTCATGCTTAATAGAAAGCTTCAAGAGACATTAATAACAAGGTCCTTATTGAATTATTTTTCTTTCTAGGGTCAGATTTTGGCTAATTTGAAAGCCATGGATTCTGATTGGTTTGCACAAAACTACATGGGTAGAAAAACCAAGGTAAGTTTCTGATTAAAAATATGCTTGAACTTCCAAAGCACTTTATTATTTGGAGCTTAGTATTCTGCTAATAAAAATATGAAGGGAAAAGCTTCTTCTTCTTAGGAAAAATTTTATATTTCATTAAATATATTTCTTTCTTAGCTGAAAAAATAGTTCCTGGAAATTCTTTAGAAAAAAAATGAAAGTAAAGTTCTAGGTTATCTATCTTTTTCCTATTCTGGTATTATATGAAAAAAAACGGACTGTTGGCTAGAATTTTTTCTTTTGCAGTAAAATAATTTGTGATATGTCTTAAGTTAGTTATTTCTCTCTCTCTTACTTCCTGTTACTAAGAGCCTGGCCTGATGCTTAAGTAAACTTATCTTTATATTGGTGTCTGTTTTTGTGGGAGCCAGGTTGGATTACCTCCTTTGGAGAAGTTTAACAACTGGGGTGGATCACTGTCCCTGGGCCACCCGTTTGGAGCCACTGGCTGTCGGCTGGTCATGGCAGCTGCCAACAGGTTACGGAAGGAAGGAGGCCAGTATGGCTTAGTGGCTGCCTGTGCAGCTGGAGGGCAGGTATGTCACTGCAGCTTAACAGGTGCCTCTTGGAAAGTCATTTTCTTAGAAACAAAACAAACTCATCCAAGAAGGTTTGATTTCGTTGTTTAAAACATCCTTAGAGCGGTATTTCTGCTGACAGACAACCAGAAAACTATTTTGGCAGTGGGAAAGAAGGTACAATTTAAATTCTGATAGTACTTTGGAAGGAAGATGCCATTTAAATCCAAGTTAATTTTTTCCTAAAACAATGTTTTATGATTTGTGTTTTTAAAAGTAATGTATGCTCATTATGGAAAATAAAAAATCACTTTAAAAGAAACCATTTATAGAGCATCTACTGGGAATCAGACTCTACTAGACAGACTCTGGTGTGTGTATGTATACATATGTGTACATAAATACATGTTTATGTACACACATACAGCATGCTAATTTAATGCTCATAAAACACTGTGACATAGGCACCATGAGCCAGCCCCATTTTACAAAAGAGATTGAGGCTCAGAATGGCTAATAACTTTTCCAAGATCACATGGTATTTGAATAGCAGAGCCAGGATCAAACTCCAGAGCTGTATTTTTCCCATGTTCTTTGCTGCCTCTGTTGGCTGGATTCATCTCCTTTCATTGCTCTCACTGAACTTTTTTTTCCTTTACAGGGCCATGCTATGATAGTAGAAGCTTATCCAAAATAACAGATCAAGAAGAGGCAACCTGAATTTCTGTGTAACATTCACACTAGGCAATGCCATTTCAATGCATTACTAAATGACATCTATAGTTTCTAGCTCCTCTGAGGAAAACAAAATTTATGGCCTTCTGGTAAATACTCTGCAGTAGCTTTGCTGGTTTCTGAGCTTTCCAATAATCACAGCTTACCGCTTTCACGGATTTCTTAGTCACCGGAATCTCAGAGAGTCATACGCTGAAGCAATCGCTTTTGGTCTCTATTTTCATTAAAGGCTTAATGAATGGTTGCAGCTTGGGAAAGAGGTTAGCTGTGTTTGGAATCATCCTTGTAACATTTGCAAATTATGCTCATTCCTATTTATTACCTAAAGATAAATGTTTTCTAGAAAATACACACCAATGTGCCTACATGAACTTAAGTATGGAAAGATAATTCAGAATCTAAACATTACTGAAAACTTATAGTAAGTGTTTAGATACATAAATATCATGTTAGTTAACCTTAATAAAGTTGAAAAGTATTGGAGAACTGCTTGCTTTTTTTTGTTTGTTTTTATTTTATTAAGGTATTATTGATATACACTCTTATGAAGGTTTCACATGAAAAAAACAATGTGGTTACTACATTTACCCATATTATCAAGTCCCCACTCATACCCCAATTCAGTCACTGTCCATCAGTGTAGTAAGATGACACAGATTCACTGTTTGCCTTCTCTGTGCTACACTGATTTCCCCGTGATCCCCCACACCATGTGTACTAAACATAATACCCCACAATCCCCTCTTCCCTCCCTTCCCACCCTCCCTCCCATGTTTGATTTATTTTTTATAAGAGGTAAAGTGTGGTTCTCAGTTTACCGGCAGATTTTGCCTTTGATTACTCATTTGTAATCTAACCATATTTGTCAACCATGAGGCTGCTAGGAATATAAAGAGGGTCCTGCTTTAAACAACGCCTTTTTTTCCCATTGCTCCATTGAAGTGAGCTTGTTGCTCTGTTTGGAGATGCTTCTGTTTTCCAGGATTTAAAATGAAAAGAAATTTAAAATTTTTGATCAACATAATAAAAATCCTCAGTTTTTTGACAACCAGAATGCACTAAATATGTATGCTTAGTGCTTTGATGAAGCGAAAGTCTCAATTGTGACCATTCATGTGAATGTTGCTTAGGTCTATGAATGTCATTGGCAATAGAGCCAAAACATTTTTCCATATTAGTAGCTATACATAAATTTTTAACGACCACATAGCATTCCTTTGTATGGTTATCCTAAGTTGTTAGTTACTAAGTGCATTTATTTTAAGGGTGTAAACATGGAATGCATATCCTTTATCCATTTATCTGTTTACTTGCCTACTTATTTCTTTAAGCCATCTGTCTGCAAATGGAATCACTGCTAAATCTCACTTTCTTATATCTGCCTGTATAGCCTCCTTTTATAGTCTTTTTTTTTATGGTGAGGGCCAAGTGAGCAGAGGCTTAATATTATTTCGTTTATCAATTCTAAAGTATTTTAACAGCAGAGCATGCATTGATTATGTGCTATCAGTTGAGAAGGAAACTGAGAACACATTTTTATAAAAGCATACTCAGAAAAGGAGTCTATGCTGCTTCTAAAGTGCAAGTGTATTATTTGAATTGTTCAAAAATAATTTTATCATTTAAAAAATTGAGACTAAATAAGTGAAATTGAGACATGACTATGTTGTCAGGAAAACCAGCAAGGCACAGTCCCCACTGTTTCAGCAGCTGCTTAGCACACCTCGGGGCTGGAACAAGTACGAGGCATAGAAACATTGCTGTTGCCCGGTAAGTTGGTAACTTCTTGATTGAAACCATTTAGAGAAATAGTTGGGCCAGTTTATGTGTAATTAAAATATTCACACAAATGGTTTAAGTGAAGGTATAGCTTTTGTAAAGAGAAGTGTTTTCAGTGGCATGTGGTAACATATCTTTATTTCAACAGAAAGCATTCCCATTCTGTTTCATAAAAATACCCGTGAATTTTGTAATTAACAAAGACCCACTCAGAATTTTTTCATTTATCTAGTTTAAAAGATTTTTAGAATCCTGTTGTCATCCTCTTGTGGATTCTGTAAGTTAATTTAGCTGGATGTCTTGGCGTCCTTGAAAGGCTTTTCTTAAGTATTTCTTCTTTCTGCGTAGTCTTAGTTTGGTCCCTTTTAAATGTCAGCATTTGTCATCTTTTCTCCTGAATTTTGGGCAGTCTGCAGTGCTTTCTGTCTACTTTAAAATGTCTGATACATTCTTAACAAATGTGCTCTTATCAGTGACTTTTGGTCTACATGCCCGTGTCCATGAAACTTGCATTTTATGTTGATATTTCTTTAAAGGTTAAAGAAATAGGGATCTATTAATTTCATCTTTTCCTAAAGTTTAAAAAGAAGCCAGTTTCTGTCCTTCACCTCCAATGTTTGGAACATCAGAATTCCTGTCAGTTAAGTCATCCTTTCTTCATAACTATAAAGAAGAAATAACCAGAAAAGAAATCACTGAATAGTTAAACCTTTTGATCAAATACGTCTGTAACATGAACTGTTGAGTAGTTAAAAACTGGTTGAGAAAGTTTTACTTGCATTTGTTTTGAATTTTCATATCTGTTAATTATTCTTACAGCAGAGACAAGCTTATTCCTTAGGCAGCTTTAGCTAGTTTTTTATACTGTTCTTGTTTGGATAGTTTAGGGATGGGGACCCGGGAGTTCCAAAAGAAGGGAGTATGACTAATGGAAACATAGCCTGTCTTTCTTGCAGCCTGAGCTTTGGGAGCAGGGAAGGGCTCAGAGCACGGGGCCAGGGCCACCCTAGTGGATTCAAATACTCCCTCTACTCCCTTGGAGGAACAGGCTCAGCATGTGGTTTGTCTGGAGCTTCTGCCTCCCCGGGAAAGTGCTCACCCTGAAGCTCTGGGCTGGTGAAAGGAGACCCTGCCCTGCCTCCTCAGCTGCCCTCCCCTCCAGACACCAAGCCCAGCAATTGCAGTTCCTTCAAAGCAAGGGCTTTGGAGGATAATTAAACTTTTGATAATGTGAAAAGGAATTTTCAGTGAACTGAGTCTAGGGTTGGTTGAGAAATTCCCTCCATCTTCCTGGGAAAGCAATAGAAGATGCTATACTATCTGCTCTCTGAGGCCTCCACCTTCACCAGCCCATCTGGAAATGTCCTGGAAAAGTCTGTTTCCCACTTTTGGGGCTGGGAGAGGTATATAAGGATGAACCTCTGCCAAGAGCTTTGCCAGGAAAACCTTCGCTACATCCCTCCTCCCACTGCTCCCAAGAAAGCTTAATTCTCACCTGGCATTTTCACTTCTTTCTTTGCTGTGTTCTGGGATGCAGGTGTCATTTGTGGCCTAGGAAGGGGTGGGAGGGCCCAGTGGGAGGGCATTTATTATTATTGTCAACTCTGTTGCAGAGGCTGTATCCAGTTTTACATTATCACCTGCCCTCCTGTTGTGATCTGGGTACTTTGCTCTCAGCTACAGCGACTCCCATGCATACCAATCCTACCGTTTCCCCTCACATGGTAACTGGAGGCAGATTTCAAATGGAGAAACCAGGGACAAGAGAGTTACCAGGAACCTGATTCTGACTGCTCTGATGAGGCTGCTTTCTCCACTACTGGAGAAAAGCACTGAGAAGTGCTCATTCTAAAAACAACCCAATCTTCTCTTGGCTTCTAAGCTGTGCCCATCTCCTATGAGGAAGGTTCTGGAACACCTGTTTCTGACATGCTCTTGGGAGAACTGGGGATTCGAAGCCAGGAACTCACCAGGAAGATGATGGAGTTGGGGGGTTGGGTGTGGCAGAAGCGTTTGAGTAAAGCCTCCTGTACCTACAGCAGATATAAATGCCTGGGTTATGCTGGCCCAAGTTCCGGCCTTGGCACTGCAAGTCAGGCAGGGGTTAGGTGGGCAGACGCACCTTCTTGTCCATGAGGCAACCGAAGAACAAGATGAAGACGCCCTGAAAAGACACGGGGATAAGTTAGGCAAAGGAGGAAGGAATCAACTGAAATCAGCCCTTTCCTTCTTCCTTTGACTTCTGTCCTCTTGTCTAATTCACATCCTGAAGCTTCTCATCTCGAGTACTGTGTCAACATCATTTGGTGCACAGGATCCTTTCGGTGCTTTTCTTAACCGTTAGGATTACCTCAGCAATATCATAGGATTCAGTACTGACAGTTCCCTGACTTCTCTGACAAAACCAGGTGTTATTTTACAGATAAGAAAACCAAAGCTCAGAGAGGTTTGTCCAAAGTTATCTAGCTGATCAGTGGAAGAACTGGGATCCACACCTGAGCTTTCTAAAATTCCCAAGCCTATGTTTCTGCTCCACCACCATGCCTCCCTGAGAAGGGACTGCCAGTGACTTAGACTGTCTAAAAGGGCAAAAAGCACAGCCACCACGTTTTTACCCACCTGGGAGCTGTTGAGAATCGTGAAGATGTAGTGAGGGACTATGGAGGCTTCTTCTAACAGAGTAGCCAGGCCCAGCCCCCAGGTGAGGCCAAAGATGGGTGTGAGAACGAGCAGGGCTTTGATCACCCCTAGAAGAGCGTGGCGCTTTTCCACCTGGGGCCCCTCTGACAGCGAGGGTCTCAGCAACTTCAGCACAGCCATAGTTAGTACCAGCCCATTCACACCCACAATAGCCAGCACTGGCCCCACGAAGGTGTAGAGCGCCCCTCCCCTCCCATCCAACCAGCATGCCCTCTCCCCCAGGTATTGCCCTCGGGGTAGGTAAAGGCCCAAGGCAACACCCGCAAACCCCATCGGGCACAGGTAGCCAAGGGCCACCATGAGGGAGAGTACACTGTGCTTGGACAGCTGATGGAAGACGAAGAGCAGCTGGTGGGCCAACATCAGGGCCTGAGCCAGCATCCAGAAAAAAGTGGCCAGGTAGAGGAAATGGCAAAGGAAGGCAGCGGCCAGGCAGAGTGGGCTTTGGGGCCCTGGAGGCAGCAGTGGGGCTCCCAGGAAGCAGGTGTCTGCAGCCAGCAGGCAGAGCACCACGTTGAGCAGGGCCACGTGACGTAGGTAAGCAACTTTGTTCCGGACCACAACTCTCCATACCAGCCTGTACACACCCAGGCACACAAGCAGTGCCAAAATGGAGGCTCCCAAGCCCACCTGGGTCAGTAGCTCCAGGGAGAGGTTTTCTGGAACAGTGTACCGGGACATGAGGATGGAGAAGGCAGTGAGGTGCCGACAGATGCACTGAGTGGTGGGGCTGGTACTGGCTGCCTGCACCTGGCACCCTTCATCTGACCAGCCCCCCTTGCCCTGGAAGAGATCGTGGTCCCAGAAGACACAGTGGGGGGCGCCGTCTGTGTCCCCAAAGTCCATGATGACTTCTCCCTGATTGAAGGCCTGGCCACCTGCCATGATGGAGATGGCAAGAAGCAATCCAGGAGTGGCATAGAAGGAGTCCCCTAGCCCTTGTCCATAGTTTGAGGGTAGGAGGCGATCTAGTTTTCGCAGCATCAGGCTGGTAATACTGACGTTTGTTCCATTATGGCCCAGTGGGGCCAGTGAGTGCCCAGGAATCTGTACCTGCAGTGGGGGCTGGGTGGAGAAGGAGACTCTGTAGTCAGCAGGAAATGTGGGTCCGAGGAGCTGGGTCTGCAGCTGCACATTGGACAGGCTGAAGGAGAAGGGGTGATCCTGTGGGCACAGGCTGCGTGCCAGGGTCTCCAGAGCCAGCAGAAGATTTGAGCCCACCGAGGGCCTCTGGGCCTGGACCGGGGTCCACAGAGAACCGGTGTCCATGTCTAGGACCTTGTCTGTGGTTTTCAGGAGAGCCTGTGGCACCCAACAGAGAGATGAGCCCTACTTTCCTAGCCAGGGGCATTGGGAACTACAGACCCCAAAACCCACCTTTCCTAGTCCAGGGTAGGCAGGCCTGTGAAGGGAGAGTTTCTAGATAGGAAGAATGGGGAGCTGCTCAACTAACCACCGAGCATCTTCAAGCAGGTGGTCTCCTGATGCACGCCAAGCCCCTCCCTCTGACAACCCTTCTTCCCCTCCATCCCTAAGGAGATCCCCCCCAA
Source organism: Smutsia gigantea (assembly GCA_032199065.1). Taxonomy (NCBI): domain Eukaryota; kingdom Metazoa; phylum Chordata; class Mammalia; order Pholidota; family Manidae; genus Smutsia; species Smutsia gigantea. The sequence goes on from JAVSCE010006597.1 coordinate 9,251, forward strand.
TTCTTTGACACCCCACAGTCTGTTAAACTAGGCACAGTGCCCAGAGGTAGAGGGCACAGTGTTCTGAAGTAAGGGCCACGTGCGTGTCTGTACACCCATATGTGTTACATGTTCCCAGAAGGGAGGGTGTGTAGTATCATTGCCCCACTTATTCTTCTGGCTGCAGGCTATGAATCACCGGCTGATGCCAATATTGAGAACTGATTTAGGTGAGTCCTGCAAAGCCAAGTGTCATTTCAGTATCTCCATATAGGTACCTACCCTGCATATGGAGGGGTTGGGATGAGGGGACGCACATCATAGCCACACATGTACATGTACATGCCTCTGAACTCATATCTTCACACCCCTTCCTGCCTTACCCCCACCTTCCACGTGTTTCCTTCTTTGCATATCAGGCCTTCTCCACATTCCAAAGCCTTGGAGACTGGTGTCCAAGAGTAGAGATGGACCAGGACTTGGAGAGCAGATTCTAAAAAGGTCTGCCATCTGACAGCCCACGGTGATGTCTAAGGGACAGATGTGCCCAGAGGTGAAGAGCTTCTGGCCCCCATTACCCAGGTGGCTCCTGGTATGGCTCAGAGATCTCACCTCCACGGCACTGTGGTTAAGCTGTATTCTGGCATTCACCACCACCTTGGCCACAAGTGTCATGGTGCCCAGCAGCACCAATAAGTCTGAGGGCGAGTCCACCGCCATCACCTGCTCCGGCAGCTGTGCCAGGATCTGTGGGACCTCCTCAGCAGGCCAGCCCTGGCCTGCCCGCAGCAGCTGAGACAGATAGATGGCAGGAAGGGGATGGTGGGTGAGTCCTCACAAGGGAGGGCCATCTCCTACCCCATCCAGCCTCTTCCTCTCCATGTAGCACCCCACCCCAGAGGAGCAGGAAGTAAAGAGCAGGGTGACCATGTGGAAGGAACTAACACCAGCGTCAGTGGGACACACACTTGATGGTTAAGGTTTGGGAATAGCACCCTCCCCACCGGGAGACAGCTAGCCATGCTAAGGCTCCCACACCTCCTTCCTGGTTCTGCCCAAGGCTCCAGTTCAGAGAAGCTGACTAACCTTCAGGCTGGGTCTCAGGGGAAAATGATTCTAAAGCTGGGTCCTGAGTGAGGAAGGGGTAGGTCACTGAGGGCAAGGCATGTGGGCAGCAGGGCCAGAAGCTTTACCCGGGCTCTATGAAGCAAGGCCAGGAGCCCCGTGTCTGTGCAGCTGCTGTGGGTGGGTCCCCAGGCCCCGCTGGGCCCACAGGCCCTCTTCACCATGCCCGTCCTGTTCAAGGGACACGGGGCCTGTGCCACATGGCCAGCCTTGGTGACATTCCAGGCAATAGATGAGGATTCCTCGGGGCAGGTGGTGTCTCCATCTGTAGAATGATATCAGGGAGGGCACAGCGACCACAGTCTAGCCCAAGCTGTTCCTTGGGCAGAAACCCAGGCAGGCTCTGGAGCCCCCCCCTGTTGCCCAGGGCAGGGAAATGTCCAGGAGGAGCTCCCAGGGCAAGCAGGTGGGAGGTCAGCCAGCCGGATCCCAAGTCCCACGTACCCTGGATGATGGTGACAGAGACAGGAACCCTAAGAGGGGTTAGTCCTGGGCTCTGCAGGTCACAAGTGTACGTGGTGTCAGCTGCTGGGCAGTGTAGAATGTCCAGCACAAGACACTGGTGGCCTGACGTGTTGAGTAAGGAGGCTGAGGGTGAGGTGAGACGGGGGACAGTCACTGGGCCTGGAGCATACCTACATCCCAGCAGGCCCAGAGATGCTGTTTCAGTCTTTCTAGCAATGTCTGAGGCAGATGCAGCAGCGGGGAAGAGCTGAGTACATGGGCATCAGGCTGTGGGAGGAAGAACCTGGGTTCTGATGAACAGCATCCTAGGGGTCTCTGACTAGTCCCAGGACTTGAAGCCACAGTTTCCTCATTTGTTAAATGGAGACTGTCACCAAATGACCCTCACAGAGTGTATTGTGAGAGTTCAGCGGGACAGTGTGGGTGAAACATTTTGCAAAAAGTTATCTGTACTCATTGGTTACTTCTGTATCAACAGAGCTGGGATTGCCCTGTGGACTAAAAAAAGTTGGACTTGGCCCCTGACTCCAGAGTGAACTGCAGCCTGTGTCCTGTGAGCTGGAAGGCCAGCTCCTGAGCCCCAAGCACTGGCCCCTCTCCACACCTTTGCTGCTGTCTCCGGGGCTCCAGGACACCATGTAGGTCGGGTGTGTGCTGGGAATACAGCAGCTCAGCTGGAAGCCAGGGGAGGTGGCACAGGAGATGGACAGCTGGTCTGGAAGCCGAGCCACATCTGTCGCCTGCAGGGGCACCGTCACCACGTGGTACAGCTCCCACCTGAATCCCTGGGCCTCAAAGCAGCACTGGTACTCGCCTGCAGACACACAGCTGCTGCACCTCCTGCTGCTCTGGCCCCACCTCTGCCACTCAATCTGCTGCTTCCCAAGCCACGCCCGAGGTCTGCCTTCTTGGTCCAGCCTCTGCTGAAGCCCAGCAAGAAAGATCCCTGCCCCCAAAAGGATTCCTAGGAGGAAGAAGAGATCTGGGGAACGGGCTTCTGACCCTTTTTTATTATTAGCCTGTCGCCGTGGATTCTAAGGTGAACCTCTGTCCTGCCAGTAGAGGTCCTTCCTGCACCAGCCCCTCCAGTTCAGCCTCTTGAAAAACACACATCTGTTCTCAGGCAAAATTGAGCCCAGATTGTCAGCATTCTCTCATTATAATTTTTCACATCAATGGGCCCCTTAGCCTTTGTTTCCCCATAATGAATAAATGGAAAGATGAAAAGGGAAGGAAGAAGAGACAAAAGTAGAAGGAAGGAGAAGAAAGGGAGGAGGAGGGAAGGGCTGCCCAGCTACCTGCCCACTCATGGGAGATGTTGAAGATGCTGAGGACCACCTGGCCTGGACGAGAGGTCAGGGACACCCGTGACCCTGGCTGCAGGAGGACGGGGCTGGGGCTCCCTGGGCGCCACAGGAGCCAGTTCAGGTTGGTGGTCTCATGGCTGGTGAGGAAGGTCAGGTTCAGTGTGTTGCCAGGCATCTGTAGCCAGGAGTTCAGGAGCAGGGTCCCGGGGACTGCAGGGTGGCAGGAGACAGGGGGCCCATGGCAGGCACAGGGCCCTCTGTGCAGCTGAGTCTCACCCCTTCCTCATCTTCTGAGCCTGTTCCTCCTCAACCCTCTCCCACCTAGCTTGGCTTGTTTTGTTTTGTTCCTGGGTGAGTGTGGCTACTGCAGCCCAGCCCAGAAGACCCTATCTGTCACTGCGAACCAAATGAAACTTTTTTGGCCTATCATTCCCTGTCCCCCCAGGTAACATGGATGGGACTGCTGGGGCCCCTTCTTGGTGCCTAGGGTCAAGAGCCGGGTCACTACAGCACTTTCTCTCCTTGACCACATGTCTCCGGAGTCTTCTTCTCCATTAGTCTCACTACTCAGGTCCCGAGCTCGGGTCCTGTGATTTTCTCCCACCCAGTGGAGCTGCTGGGCTTGTACCAGCTGGCAGAATACAGGAGTCAGAGAAGAAAACAACATAGAAAGGGGTTCTTTCGCATGGGGTATTGGTTTCCAAGTTCCCAACCTTCCTCACCAGGTGGCAGCAGCTGGCAGTACCCGGCTTCAGGACGGCTGAAGACAAGACAGCTGCAGGGCTGGTGGTTGTGGGAGGATTGGCAGGGACGGAGACGGGAGCAGACACTGGTGTTCCACTGGTACCCAGAGAGGCAAGCACAAGAGGTCCCCCCCTCATGGTTGACATTACACTCTGTGACAGAGGGAAGGGGGTGAGAAGGGGGCGGGCTGTATGAGGCAGGCAAGACCTACGACTCCCTACACCTGAGAGGGTGTAGGACTGGGCATCTGGGACAACCCCAAAGTCACAAGTGGCTCAGTCACCCCACCCCACCCCCCCATCAGGGACTGCCTCCTCAGCCAGGGTTCAGAGCTTCCCAGGTCCCATCAGGAAAGGGGATAGAGAAGTCCAGCCCACCACTGTCAGCCCCTGGGGACTCTGCCAAAGTTTAGAAGATGGGGACATGGAGCAGGAGGGGCAAGGTCCATAGTGTGGGGAAGGGAAGAGAGAGCTGGGCCATGCACACCCTCCAGGAAATAAGAGGGACTCTCAGAGCTTCAGGAGAGCTGGCCTGAAAAGGGCAGTGGAGGGCAGTGGGTGGGAGACCTGGGAAGCCTTGTTCTCTTCCCTCTGACCCCCGCTTCCTCCCACAAGTGGTGTAAGAGCCACTGAGAGGCAGGGGCAGTAGAATTTCCCCCTACCTGTCGTGAGGCTGAGGCTAGTCAGAGTTCTCGGGCGAGAGGAAGCCAAGGCAGTCGGGAGAGTCAGGGCTCTGGAGAGTGCCAGTAGCCAGGCCTCATTTGAAAAGTCCAGCTCTACATAGACTGAGACCAGGACTGATTCTATAAAAACAGAGGGCACAGCTGGAGAGGAGAGGCAGCTTGGCCACATTTGCCTTGCACACCTGGCTGGTCACGGCCAGGAAGCTGGAGCAGACCCGCCACCCCCTCACCCCCCAATAGCCTGCCGAGGAGCAGACAAGGCTCAGGAGGGAAATGGCCCTCTTCTGCTGCAGTGCATTCAGACACACTGCCAGCCTCCCAGCAACCCCCATTTTATAGACAAGGCTCTCAGAGACGGATGGCTTTCTCACAGCTTCACAGCTAGAGAACTGGTGTCTGGACCTGCTTGACCTGTGCCAGGTCTGGTGCTCTCTCTAACCCCGCTGCCCCGGATCCCTCTTGTCCTTTATTCCCGCCTGTTCCCCGCTCCCGCTCTGCCCCTCCTGTCTGTCCACTCACCACCTGCTCCACTCTCTTGGTCTAGTTGCTTCCCAGATTCCCCTCCAGCCTGACTCTGTCCCTGGAACAGAGCACAGAGGAGAGCCCTCTGAGGAGAGGCTGACCCCAAGTTTCTCCCAGGGACACCTTCGTCCCCAGGTGGCTCAGGGCCCAGCCTGGCCAATTTGGCATGAGTCCATCTCTTTAAAGCTCTTCTTTTTGCCTGGAATCAAGCAGGCACAGCAGGAGGGGAGAAATTAGGCTTCAGGTAGTAGGTGCCAGGGATGCAGCCCCAGGGACTTCACCAGGGCCTGCAAATCTCCCCTGACCCCAGGAACCAGGCACACCCTGGGGAGTCAACATGCTTTGCTTAATTCCTTCCTGAATTCACCTGTCCCCGGGCCTCTAGGCTAATTGAAGCAGCTGGGTCTGGAGCTCCAGTGGGGAGGGCTGGGGAGAGCTGGCTAGGGCCCAGGAACTTGGGGACTTCTATTCCCCCAAGAGAAATTGCCATGAAGGTGAGCAGAGGGCAGCAGCTTCCCTTAGCCTCCCGTTCCTGTTATTTCCTTACCAGCTCCTTCCTCTCTCAAAATTGCATGTGCATGTGGGTATCTATCTAAAAACAGATATGGATATAGAGAAGGATATGGTATAGACAGATAGATATATCCACCTGAGAGAAAATGTAAATCAGAAAGTACTAATCTAGACTCTGTGCTTGTCTTCAGATTCTTTCCTGTCGTCTACACCAATGGGTCCCAAATTTGGAAAGTGTTTCTTTTAATTTTTAAATAGCAACCTTGACTGGAAAAGCCTTTATCCAAGTGTAGCCAGCATCCCTGGAGTTCCCAGGGACTCAAATAAAGAAACAAAGGCTATTCACCAAACCATAGAAAATAAGACTGAACTCTCGAAATCTTATAACAAACCAGCCTCTTTGTTTTTTTTGCATTACTTCCTCTCCCTCTAGCCGTTACCCCTCTACCTGTCCTTTCATTCCACACCTTGCTACCCTTCATACTGAGAGGCCACTGTCGTCGCCGCTTGGACACCCGTCTTCACTCCAGTCTTACTCACAGGTTGGGATGCTCGGGCAATTGGTGACCCCACCAGGGGGAGAGTCATGGCCAGGAGGAGCATGGAGGCAGCCGGACAGGCCATGGCTCAGTGAAGCAGTCCTCAAGAGCCTTCTGCAGCTGCATGATGCAAATTTCTTGAGAAGAGCTGGCAGAGCACAGATGGGATGTGGGGGAAGAGTGGAGGCGAGCCAGGTCAAATCTATAGCCTGTGACGGAGTCACATGAGCATCCAGGTCACTGTGGGGCCGCATGGAACCCACATGCCCCAGTGAGAGTGGACTGCCCATTTTCCTCCTTGGGTCTGGACCAAAAATTCAGTCAGCAGAAGAGGACTTAGGGGTCCTGGGCCCCAACCAGCAATGTGTCAATAAGCCACATTCAGTCACTTACTGAAAGTGACAGGGAAATCTAGATCTCTGGAACTCCCAGGAAGCTGAATTATGATCACAGAACCAGTGTGAGAAAGGACATTAGAGCTGATTGCTATCCTAAAACAATCTCCAGGTAGACGAGATTCTTAAATGTAACAAAGAATTTGGAAGAAGACCAGGAGAAATTATCAAGTAGTTTCACAAAATAATTATGAAAGGAGGAAGGCTTTGCCAAGCAAGGTACAAAACAGAGAAGCTAAAAAGGAAATAAATTATACTATCTAAAAAGTTTTACATTTGAAATAAAAAAGAAAGGGTAAAAAGGCAAAAGAAAACATACTTGTAGCACTGTGATGGAATAAAGGGATAATCAACATAATTTTTTAACTTACACATCAGTAAATAGTAAATGGGCAAAAAATAGGAATGAAAATATCAATAGTTTGATAAACATATGAAGACATCCAACTTAGGACTGGAGAAATGCAAACTGAAATAAGAAAATACTCTGTCACCTACTAATTATCAAAAGACAAGATATTGATTATATTCAGTGTTGACAAAGTGTATTTGTATATGCGTACAAAAATACGTAGAAGGACGTTCAAGGCAGAATTCTTTGTAATAGTGAATGAGTTAAACAACCAAAACGTCCATTCAAAAGGGATGGGTTTAGTAAATTATGGGAGTTCCTAACCACAGAACATTGTTGTGGAAAAATAAAAAGCAAAGTAGCGCAATGGTGCAAATTTCCAGAGAAGGGCTGGCAAGACACAGAGGAACCCCAATATATATGGTGAAGTTTAAAGTGTATATTTTGATCCCCTTTATGTAAAAAACGGAATCTATATCGGGTGCCTGTGCATTTTATACTTTTATACCTAGAACATTTCTGGAAGAATGTCAGAAAATTGTTGCTTCTGGGGAAGGAGATTAAGGGTCTAGATAGGCTTGTGTGCTGTTTGATAAGTTTTTTTTCTAATGTTGGGTATGTATTTTTTTGAATTGAAAAAAGAAAGTTGATTGAACTCTGTGCATGCATGTGCACTCACATGCTTGACACATACACAGAGTACCTAGGGTAGAAAAGCTGCCCCATACATTTCATTCCACCACCGCCTCCAATCCCCTCTTCCTAGGATAGCTGCTGAAGGAAGAGCAGACACACAGAGCAAATATATGCATGGCAGCAAAGACTTTGTAAATAACTGATTTCAGAAAACATAAAAATGGTGAAGAATCAGGTTTGAGAACCAGTCAGAAGATCAAGTGTTGGAGACACGTCAGCATCTGGAAGCTGTCTATTGCAGCTGCAGGGGCTCAGATGGGCCAGGGCATAGGGGACAACAATAGCATCTGCCACAGCCACCAGAGGGAGTCAGTCAAAGCACAAAGTGGTTCTGGACATTGCTCTAGAAAGTCTCGAGCACCAGGAAATGCAGAAGAGAGAGGCGGAATTGAGACCCACAGTGGCTCTAACTATAAATGGTAGGATTTGGTATGCTTTCCTACTTTTCTATACTTTTAAATTTTGTATTCTATAATGGAAAAAAGTCCTAACAAAAATATTAACTCCCATAGTCTCAACTCCTTTTTTGGACCAACCAGGTTCAGAGGCCTTCAGGTTTGCTCAGGTGTTGCTTTTTATCAGGAAGCACCCACAGGCTGAATCAGGTCTCAGACTTAGGGTGGAGTTCAGACAAACAAGTCCTTATGGCTTCCACTTAGCTACTCCCAAGACCAAGATCAACCGAAAGGCTGTTGGCCTTTGCCCCCTTCTCATATAAAGATTTTTGAAACCAGTAAGTTTTCACTCCTGCTGGCAGCTTCTCTGAACTCCTAGGTTGTACCCTGGGCAAAGGAAGTTTGCTTTGCATTGCTTTTTGCTTTGAGCCCTTCAGGCCTTGTCAGCAGGGTCTTTGAGAACAAAGGTTTGCAATCTGGCCTTCTCTTATCTGTATCCAAACAGGTTATCTTAAAAGCCCCTTACTATGTAAACTACTAAGAGGTTACTAAAGAATAATGGTAGCTTAGACCTTTATCCCATATGAATCTTAACTTCTCAATCTCTTTCTCTCTGAAATGGCCTTCATTAAGTTTTTAGAACTCTTAAATGATAGTTAGAATGGGGAGGTGCTTCAGCTGAGGTATCATCTACTTCAACTGTCTCACTTTGCAGAAGAGGACAAGGAGCTAAGAGGGAAACTGTCTTGCTGGAGATCACATAGCTAGTGGATGGCAGAGCCCTGCTTAAAGCCAGGTCTTCTGACTTTGAATCTAGGAAATCTTGATAGAGTTAAGATAGATCAATTTAAATATAGACTAATAGGACTTTCTGGCTACAAAAGTGAATTAAAAATAAGATAGAATCTGATTCCACAAGGAAGGCAGTTCTTCAAGAACACTTTCCTAAGGAGAGGAAATGAATATAATATAAAAACAGGTGGTTATGAAAAGTATGTGCATAAGAATCAAGTAGTTCTGTGAAAGTCAACTCATGACTACCTTACCTATCTATGCAGAGGTCCTTAATTTAGCAAATATAACCATTTGGAACATGGTTGAGATCTACAAGGAACCAAAGAAGGTCTATGAGCAGCCAAAAAAGTTTGTAGAGATTGTTCTGGAAGGTCTAACTGGGTCCATTAGGCAAGAGAAGAACTAAAAGGCATCCAGATTGGAAAGGAAATGTAAAATTATTCACAGATGACATGATCTTATATTTACAAAATCCTAAGGAATCCACTAAAAACTATTAGAACTGAAAGAAGAGAGGGGATGCGAACTCAACAGTACAAGGAGGTTTATCACTGAACCTGAGAGGGACCCCTCTGTCCTGGCCAGCAGAACAAAGGAAAGAGGTTCTCTAACAGGTCAAGAGGCTTTTTATTGCCAGGGTTTTGGCGAGCTCTTTGAGGGGAGGGGTCAGGGGAAAGGTGGGCTTGTGGCTTGCTGACGTGTCCTCTGGAGGATGCTTGTAGCCTAAGTAAGATGAAACCTAGGTCTCTCTGAGATGGTGGGTGGGCTTATTCAAAAGCCAGTACTCAGGTCCGGATTCTATCTAGAGCTAATTAAACAAGTTTGGAACACTGCAGGACATAAGATCAGAATGCAAAAATTAATTGTATTTTTATACACTAGCAATGAGCAATCTGAAAATTAAGAAAATAGTTCCATTCACAATAGCGTCAAAAAGAATAAAATGTTTAGGAATAAATTACACAAAAGAAGTGTGAGATTTGCACAATGAAAAGTAAGAAAAAAAAATACTGTTGAAAGGCATTAGAGAAGATGTAAATATGTGGAAAGACATTCCATGTTGGTGGAGCAGAAGATTTAAATTGTTAAGATGGCATTACTTCCCAAATTGATCTGCGGATTCAGTACAATCTCTATCCAAATCTCAGCTGGCTTTTTTTTGCAGAGATTGACCAACTGATTCTAAAATTCATTTGGAAATGCAAAGGACCCAGAATAGCCAAAATATTTCAAAAATAAAGAATGAAGTTGGAGGAATTAGACTTCCCAATTTCAAAACTACTACAAAACTAGAGTAATTAAGACAGTACTTGAATAAGGACAAATGTATAGATCAATATAATAGAATTGAGAATAGAGAAATAAACCTTAACATTTATGGTTAATTGATTTTGACAAAGGTGCCAAGACAATTCAGTGGGGGAATAGCATAACTGGATATCCATATGCAAAAGAACAAATTTGGACCCCTGCCTCATACTATACACAAAAAGCAACTTTATATTTATCTTGATTTTAACCCTATAAGATTCATTTCAGACTTCTGCCCTCAGAATTCTAAGACACTACATTTATTTTGTTTTAACCTACTCTGTTTGTAGTAACTTGTTATAGCAACAATAGGAAACGAATACAGAGATCATGCCATGATTTTAAAATTTTTGGTTACTGTATTTTTCAGTTCAAATATTTCCATCTGGTTCTTTATATTTTCTATTTCTGTACTGAGGCTTTTCATCCTTCCATTCATTGAAGAGTGTTCATACTTATGATACTTTTCTAATGTTGCTTTGTTTTCCGATCATTCCAACTTCTGTATCATTTCAGCATTGATGTCTATTGATTATTTTTCCCATATGAGTTGAGATTTCCTGGTTCCTCATATGCCAAAAAATTTTGGGGAAAATGTTGGTATTTTTGTTATCAGGCAACTGACCTGGTTTGGTTCAGGTCGTAAGTTCTGACCAACCTACTGTGCATTGTGTTTTCAACATCAGTTCCCTTTTCAAAGTCTTTGCAGTTCTATTCCTACTGCTAAAAGGTAAGTTTATGGATGCAACATATAGTACGTATTTAGAAACACAATTGTTTTCTCCTTTTTTTTTTCCGGTTTGAACCATCTTAATATTTAAAGACAAAAAGTGAGCACTTTTTTTCTATGATTTTTATTTTTTAAAACACACACAGAGTCTAACAGTCAAAATGCAAGAGGAAATGAGCTCCTCTCTGACTCCCCCAGTCCCCTCCTGTGGTTGACCCTGCTGTGGGGCCTCCCACCTCCTCTCCAACGCACAGGAATCCACAGCGGCCGCTTTATATTGCAGCTCTGATGCATATGCTCTGATTCATAAAGTGCCCACGTCCCTCCTTAACATCTCCACTCTAAAATAACGACCAAACAGCTGTTACTCGTCAGAGATCTTCCCTCCCAGTGGCATCAGTTTCCATCCTACAACAGGAGAGTGAGGGAAAATCTGATTGGGAGCAGTTTGGTGAAGGGCTGGGGGTGACCAGAGCTGGAGTAAGTCTGCCTTGAAGCACTCGGAAGACTGAAGTAAGGACAGTGTGGAGGGCAGATAGGGTTGGGACTCTGAGACAGAGGGAGAGCTCTCACCAGGTTTAGATATATCAATGCATCAACTGTAAATTAAAAATAAAAGTGATCTAAAAAATCAGCAATTCAAACACTAGTGAATTTCAAATTTTTCCCACCAAGTCAGCTCAACTAGAGCAGCAACACTCTAGATTGGTCCAGGAAGAGAAGGTAGATTCCCTGGCATTCTTCCCGAGGGCTCTGTGTTGAGCCCTAGAAGCATCTGCTGTTGCTGGAGCTACAGCCCCACCAGCTTTTCAGTCTCGAAGACAACAGGAAGAGCCAGGGCCATCGAGGAGCGGTATCTGCAACCAAGGCTGTCCTGGAAAACCTGCACGTACTGAACTTTTATCACATTGATTTATCACAGTTTACCATTTGGGTTCTTATTTCATTGGGCATTTTGATTGCTTGCATTTTTCTTCTGCAGTGACAAATATGATTCCTTACAAATTGTTGTAACAAACATTCTTTTCTTTTAGATTATTTCCTGGAAGTATACTCTCCCAAGGTGGGATTACTAGATCAACGAATATGAAGTTTTATAGCACCTGGTGCCAGCAACATGTATTTCTTAATTTCCTCACAGTTCAATTTAATTCAACAAAAGCTTACTGAAGGCTTATTGAGTACGAGGCATTATGCTATATACAGATATGGGATATACAGATGTGGTCTTTACCTTCAAGGCACTTATAGTCCAGTAAGACAGATAAAAAAGATAATTTCATAACATGTAAGTATGAAGAAAGAGGTATACAGAGGATGCTGTGGGAGTACAGAGGAACAGAGTTGACTTATTGGGGGAGATGGGAATAGGTTGGAAATGGGAGCAAAAAAGGTTTCTTGGAAGAAATGAAACTTAATGAGAATCTTGAAGGCTGAGAGGGAGTTAGCCAGGCATGAACAAAGGAAATAGAAACTATAAATACAGCCTGAAGTGAGTGAGGATTTATGAATAATCCTGTATTCCTGGGAGGTCAAGCACGTGTATGTGTGTGTGCATGTGTGTGTGTGTGTGTGTGTGTGTGTGTGCGCATGTACAAGTGCTGAGAAGAGGAATCAGAGAGAGATGAAAGACAAAAGTAATTCAGAGCAATCGAGGGAGGAGGGTGATTCAAGGAAATATTCCAGGTAGTGTGAACTGGTAAGTCTTATAAGAAGCCTGAAAGTGTCAGTTGGTATCACAACCTAGTGGAGGAGCCTGGAAGCAGCCAATCCAGTGGAGTTGATGCCGTTGGAAACCAAACTGAAGATGGCTGAAGAGTGAGAGGGAAGTTTGGAAGTAAGAGATGGCTTATGGTGGCTGAACAAGGCCTTGTGACAGGGTTTTTTTTACCACTTCGTTTGGACATTCTGTTTCTCCATACCTTAAAACAATTCAAGTGTAACTTACTGGTTTCCAAGTCTCTTCCTAAAGAGGTTTGCTTATTGTCTTGTCATTGAGTTTTAGCAGCTAATCTCAAGTGGTAGATTGGGTGCAAATATGGTTGCAATAATTCCTCCCATCCTTCTGTGCAGGCTCCATTGCAAGGGAACTTTGCCATCCCATCCACTAAGAGGTGGAATCTATTTGCCTTCCCATGAATCTGGGCTGGCCTTGTGATTTGCTCTGTCTGGTAGAATAAGACAGAAGTGACATTGTGTGACTTCTGAGCCTAGTTACAGCTTCTACTTAAGTCTTCTTGGAACAGTAAGACCAGCAAGACTGGCAGAGCTGCCCAGTTAAGCCCAGCCTAAATTGCTGACCCACAGAATTATGACCAAATGAATGGCTATTATTTCAGGCTACTATGTTTTTTGTGATTTGCTATATGGCAATAAGTAACTTTTATATCTGTTTAACTTTTTAAAGTATATTTTCTTGCAGCTTTTGAAAGGCTAAGTATCATCAGTATACTTGAAGAGTTGTTTCTGTTCTCCATCTTCTAGTTTATTTATCTAAATATTAAATCAATCCCTGTACAATCAAACTCAGTCTTTAGAGTTTTGATTTTACCCTTTGTTTCCTATCTTTAAGTCAATCCTCTGACAGACAAAATATCTCACACTGTAACAGTGAATTTTTAAAAAAGGAGATGGGGGTGAGGGGAGAAAGGAAGAAAGAACCTTTGAAGAACCAGGGCATTGGACGGTATACTGATCATTCACAGAAGGTGATAACTAACTCCTTGACTGGGCTCCATGTTTGTTCATTTTGTATCTCCAAGGTTTATGACGATACCCGAATTTGGCACAGGGCTAGTGTTCAACAAGGACACACATTAGATAATGAAGTTGCTACTTTTCACATTGTTTTATATTGATATGTCTTGTTTCCTAAAAATAGAGCTAGCTTCTGCTAGGGTTCCGGTAGATCAGGCTACATATCCAATATATATACTGGATGTATATATCCAATTTGAGAATATCAAGGAAGATCTCAGAGCCTTATGTAGTAGATATCTACATTGACAACTGTTGCCTGAACGTCTTCCCCAGGTTTTTGGGAATTCCTACAGGGAAATGGATCACAGCAGTATTTTCTACTCTCTCGCTCCTCTTAAGTTTCTTTCTGCTAGTACCTCTCTCCTCCACCAAAACTAAATAACCTTTGATCTCACTCAACTCCAGTGACCTCAAAGTTTCATAAAGATAGAAATGATCCCTACTTAAAAATGGGGTCTCTTGTGGGCTGTATGTTCTAATTAAAAAAATAAAATAAAATAGTGGTTATATCTCGTATCTGCAGATCTGACATTGGATGAGGCAAACAGGAATAAGGAGGAAGGCATGACAGAGGTGATGGCACTGTGGCTATTCATCTGAATGATTTCTATTTGCTTTACCTAGTTTTGCTTCCATTCTAGTTCAGTTATAATTGGGAGGAGGATGTGTGTGTAGGAGAGGTATCAATTCTCTGTTCAAAAAACAGAGATGCTGGGTCACTACCAGAACTTCAAGAATGCTAAAAAGACTTTGCCCAATGTAAAACTTTGCCTGAGATCAATTTCTAAAATTAATTCTCCTTTTATGTAACAGTCATACTCATGAATCATGGCTATAAGAGAGAAATATTCATCTTCAAAATAAGAATGGCACATATGTACAGGGTCTAAATAAATTACTAGGTCTGTTGTTTAATTCTTACCTCGTATCACCTGGCCCGTCAGTCCCTCCGAACTCTTATACTGCTTGTTTTGTTTTGTTTTGTTTGCTTCTCTTGGTTTTGAATGACTGTTGGTACCACTGAATTATTGTCTAAGGATTAAAAGCCCCCAAATTGCCAGAAAAACATTGGGAGTTTGGTGGGATGACCAGTCACAGAATAGCAGATACCGCTATCCACTGACGGGAAGCAGGAGGTACCAAGCAGCATTAGTTTTATGCTTAATCTCAGCACGTTGCACAGAACTTTTCTGTGGTAGCGAATTTGACTGGTGACCCACTCAAAAGAGCGTTCTCTATACGTTCTTACCTACTAGAATTAGGCTTGAAAAATGTAAAATACAGCAAAAAAACAGGCCAAATCCAACTTGAGAAGGTTTAAGAAACAGTAAGCAATTTAGTGACTGTTCAGTTCTTTACTAGTCTTCTTTTTAAAGAATGATTTCTCCAGCATGGATTAAAACCTGATTTGTGAACTGATTTTTCTTTAAAAAAAATTTTTTTTATTGAGGTATTATTGATATACACTCTTACGAAGGTTTCACATGAAAAAACAATGTGGTTACTACATTTAACCATATTATCAAGTCTCCACCCATACCCCAATTCAGTCACTGTCCTTCAGCGTAGTTAAGATGCTACAGATTCACTATTTGCCTTCTCTGTGCTACACTGTTTTCCCCGTGGTCCCCCACACCATGTGTACTAAACAAAACACCCCTGAATCCCCTTCTCACACCCTCCCCACCTGCCCTCCACCACCCCTCCCCTTTGGTAACCACTAGTTCCTTCTTGGAGTCTCTGAGTCTGCTGCTATTTTGTTCCTTCAGTTTTGCTTCATTGTTATATTCCACATGATTTTTCTTTTTTTTTTTTTAACATTTTACCCTGATAACTTGTAGAAGCATGGTATAATAAAAAAATTACTCAGCTCGAAAGTTTGATGACCTGTGCTTTTATTCGTTTTACCATAAATGAACTAGGTGACTTTTGAGCAAGATATATACAGTTCTTCAGTTGTTCCATTCTGTACAATTGTTAGGATGATCTGGTGAGGTGTCAAATTGCAATGAGAACCACAGAGTTTATAAGTATAAGGCATTATTACTATTTTAAAATGAAAACCCAATCACTCTTTTTACAAGCTTCCTTGGGGAAGCTTGCCCATTTTTATGGCTTTAAAAACTTATATTGGGGTTATAAACTGTATTAGTCCTTACCTACCAATTTTCCAGCTATCTACATTTACCTGATACCCACTTACTTTAGACTTAGTAAAACGGGAATTCTAGGAACTATTTTCCAGGCTATATTACAAAGGTGATAACTTTGTTTTTAGCACAAATTATTTTCTATGGTTATCATTCTAGAAGGCAAAAAAGCCTGATCTTGGCTGCATGAGATGTAGAAGAGAGAAACTTCATTGGGTGAGGCCACAGACAAGGCAAGCAAGGCAATAACAAACTATACTCAGGATTGTGGTGCAGAAGGAACAGATAGTACAGGGCACAGAAGGGAATAGCCAGGCCCAATATGAAGTGATTCCTGGCAGCCCTGGGCTGCCTTAGAGATAAAGGCCTTCTGGAATGAAATTCAGGAAAGAGGAGACAGGAAGGTGATTAAGTTGCAAAGGCAATTTTGTACGCTGCAGTTTTCTCTTCCCGGATGAGTGCCTGGTAAAGCTCACCCAAGTCTAGGATTCATGGAATTTGGGGAAAATAATATCTTGTATTTGTAGGGGTTTAACAGGCTTAAGCTATATCACTTCACTTGCTCTACGTAGTAACTATAAGGTAGGACAAGAATTATAATCATTTTCCAGATCAGTTGACTTAAGTCTTAAGAGATGCTAAATGATATAGTTTTATTAAGTTTCAGAGATGAATAGGATTTTAGAAATTTAATCTAACACTCTCTTTTTGAACAAGAGAAATGGGGTTAGGTGAAGTAAGTTGTCTGGGATCACACAGCCAGTGACAGATGTCAAAATATAAACAAAGCTCTGTGTTGTTTCAGTTTAGAAATTCTCCGACTGACTTATAATTGATTCAAACGTGTTACCTTCTGCAGAAGAGAGGCAGCAAATTGTAACTGCTTTCACAAAATTAAAAGCTGTTTTTAAAAAACTGAAGAAAATAACAGAGGTAGGAAAAGAGTTTTACATAATCAACAATGTCATTTTGCATTTGTTTACATCTGAAGTGATAATAAGTGTAGTTTATGAACTATTATTGTACTCAAACCACAATTTATGGATGACTACAATTAACTAAAATATGTATTAGAAGTATGATGTATGTATTTCAGATGGGTAAGTACAGGTTTTATATTAAAAATCATAGTTTTTTTAATCCTCTTCATATTGATTAGAAGAAACACATAACAGGATATCTGTAGTGTATTACTTCAGACAATAGCCTCAAACTGATTAATAGATGGTCCAAATCTCTGTATTTATCATAAAGGTGTGTCAATTCAGTTTTCTTATCAGTACATAGATTTAAATACTGTGCCTGGATAAAGGAAATTCTTTCATATCTGAAGAGGTAGTTTCATAGCTTTTCTTTCATTAGAGCTAATATCCTTCCTAAAAGGAGATCCACATTTCTAATATCCTTCTCAAAGTTGGGAACTTCAGAGTATATCAGAGATCTTTGCTCATTCAATGAAATGTATTGACCACATATTATTTGGAAGGCACTGGGCTGTGGAACATGGGAAAAATTAAGATGTATAAGATATAAATCCACTTAAGGCAAGTGAGGGAAAAATGACACTCAAGTTTATTGATCATCTAAGATTTACCGGGTAGGGCAGATGCTTTATCTTTATTACCAAGTAAGAATCTTAAATTTTAAAAGGGAGATCAGACATATGCAGAAATAATAATCTACTTGATTTATATTGAGCCCCTAATAAGTATTTGTTGAATGAATGAATGTAAGGAACACAAGAGATCTCAAAATGATCACCCTTGTTTCACAGTCCCAGAGACACGGACAGACTCCCTTAGGTAGTGGGTTTCTTTCCAAAGACCTCATTTCATGTTGGGTTCACCATTTCCAAGCTGTGCAATTAAGCAATCCTGGACAGGTAAACTAATCTGAATTTTGAATTCCTGATCTGCAAAGTGGAGAAAAAAAATGCCTTTCACCTTACAGGGTTTGTTGTGGGGGTTGGTGATAAAGTGCGCCGTTGCCTAAGTAGAAGGCGCTCAATAAATGGTAGCAACTGTTCTTATATATTACTCAATTTTATTATTAGATTGATACATGCTAGCCATGATAGTGTTATTTCTACAAATGGCTTCAGTTATGTAAACACACTCCTTGCAAACGCATTTAAGGATCCCTAGCGACTCCGGCACCAGTGCTTTTACCTGGTCGGGAAACATTATCTTAATTGAAGTGTGATAGTGTGGTGAGGCAGTCCAAGGTTCACAAACAACGCTGACCCGAAGGGTTTTTCTCCACTGCCCTTTCACACCTATTGACCGACTTCAGAAAGCCTCTCACCGAATCTTCCGCTGGCTTCTCTACATGAAATGTCTACTAACCTCCTACTGCGTGCCGCGTACCGTGCCAGGAACTGGAAGCAGGCTGGGCACCAGACCCTTTTTCTGCTTTTGCTTTACGGCTTCAGGGAAAATAGCCCTCTTCCCTGAGATACCGCGGAACTGGTTCGCGTGCAGTCACCCTACCAGGCAAAACTAAGAGGGTAGCCCCAAATTTCCATGCAGGACCGATATCACACACCCATACAAAAATGCCTAGCCTTCCCCAGAGACTAAAAGCAAGGCTTCCTGGGAAAATGACCTTTCACCTCCCTTCGGGCCTCACCTCAGCTCACCAATTTTGACGCTAGCGAATGAAGCGCTGAGGAGACCTGGAAGGCGGGACTTAATTTTACCCGATCCATGCTGATTGGGTTGCGACGGCGTGAGGGGGCGGACGCGTGAGCGGGCTAGCGACCCTCCCTCGGTAGGCGGGGAGAAGTGAGGTCTGCGTTTGCGCGCTGGGAGACAGCGGAAGTGGTCCAGACGGCTACGCGTGCGCGGTGGGCGGAGCGGGGCTCTTTTATCTCCTCTGCCAGCCTTGGTCTTCCCAGTCTTTGCCAGCCGGGGTGGTTGTCGTGTTTTACCCCGTCGTCGCGGAGAGTCGCTGCCGAGTGTGTGCTCGACGTTCGGGTCGTCATGGCTGGTTACGAATACGTGAGCCCGGAGCAGCTGGCTGGCTTTGATAAGTACAAGGTAGTGCGGGCCCCACGGAAGCCCCTCTACCTCCTCGTCCCGGCCTCTCCCAGGCGGCTGAGGGGCCGGCGCGGCCCGTGTCACCTTGTGCCGCGTGGCTCCGGGCGGGCTGGCGGGCGTTTCTCCCGTTGAGTCCAGGGGCGTTGGGGTCTGGGAGCTTGGAGAGCACCCAGGGCGCCGCTCCGACCCAGCACCCTCCCGGGGGACTCCCTTTTCCTTAGGAGACCGCTTCGACGGGAGTGGAGCGGGAGAATTCCCTTCGCTTCTTTACTTCATCGTTATTATTTTTTAGCCGCCTGAGAGGTGATGCAGTTCCCTTCTGGGCTGTCTTAATTGTCTTCATTTTAATGAAGTTTCTACCTGCCTCTCTTGCATACAACTTAAGAGCTAGGGATGAGCGAGCATTTGGCAGAGGAGGGCCGGGGCGGGGAGTGACTACCAAGGCGGATCTGCCGGTGTATTCCACTCCTGTTCCCAAGAAAGAAGCGTCCTCAGCATTCCTTGTGGCGCCCGGGGTGCCCCATGAAGTAAAAGCACACAAGGAGCACACATTTTCCACTTGCTTTAATTTCTTTATTTGGCTTTGGGCCAAATAATAGTCTGCCGTGCAAAATGACTTAAAGAATTTGAGAAAGGCCTGGCATGTATGTAATGGGCGTCCAGTAAATGCTGGTTAACTTTCCTACTAATCCGGTTCTCCTCCACTGCTCCCTTATCAGTGAATGACTCCACCATCCGTCCAGTTGTCCAAGCCTGAAATCTGGGCTGTAACCTTTCATCCTTCCTACCTGTGTCGCTTTCACTCCTAATTCCTCTGCCCCTCCCACCAGCCAGTGAATCACTAAGTCCTGTATGTTTTATCATTTTTAGCCAAAACTAGAAGAGTCGTTCCATTACCACTCTTCCCACTTACACTTTAAATAATTTTGTTATTTTAGGTAGTTTTATAATAGATTTACAGAAAAATTGTGAAGACAGTACAGAGTTCAGATACACTCCACCCGCAGTATTCTCTATTGTTAATATCTTACATTGATATGGTACATTTGTCACAGTGAACCAATGTTTATACATTATTAGTAACTAAATATAGTCCATGAAAATAAAATTCAGATTTCCTTAGTTTTTATCTAATGTCCTTCTTCTCTTCCAGGATACCACATTACATTGAGTGGTCATGTTTCCTTAGGCTTCTCTTTGCTATGACAGTTTCTTAAACTTTTCTTGTTTTTGATAACCTTGATAGTTTTGAGGCGTTCTGGTATTTTGTAGAATGTTTCTCAGTTGGAATTTGTCTAATGTTTTTCCCTGATTGGGCAAGGATTATGGGTTTTGGGAGGAAGACTGCAGAGACAAAAAGCCATTCTTCTTGCATCATATGAAGAATACATGCTAGCAACACGACGTCTCACTGTTGATGTTGACTTTGATCACTTGGTCGCGGTGGTGTTTGTCAGGTTTCTCCCTGTAAAGTTATTCTCTTTGGAAGGAAGTGACTATCACATTCCTCACTTAAGGAGTGTGGAGTTACATTCCACCTCCTTGAGGGCAGAGAATTGACATAATTTATGAGGAATTCTACATGGAAGACTTTGTCTTTTCTTCCCAGTGTATATTTATCAATCATTTATTTATATCAGTATGGATTCATGGATATTTATTTTATACTTTGGGTTATAATCTAATACTACTTTATTTTGTTGCTCACCCACATCCACTTTTGGCCTTCCAGGCCTTTTTTTTTTTGCTTAGACTCAGACTATGTGCAGTGACATTTATTACACCTGTCTGTTACACAGGGTGATTCAGGGCTTGTTAGACCTTTTCCACTTTCTTCCAGGCCTTTCTTTATGTTTCATAGTGATCTTTAAAAAAATATGCATCTGATCACATCACTTCCTTGCTTAAAACCCTCCACTGTCTTCCTATTGCTCTTGGAATGAAGTCCAAAAATCCATAACATGACCCACCTCGCTCTGAATGATCTAGTCCTTGTCTGTGTCATAGCTTCATGTCATGCCACTCGTGGTCTGCCCCTCCTGCATTAGTAGCTATCTCCCCTATCCCCTTTTTTCTTTTTCAGATCTTCAGGTAATGTGGTTACTTGCTTTTATATGGAATTAGTTCTTCAGTGTGACTTTGGTTTGCCCTATTTTTTTTTTTATGGAATTAGTTCTTCAGTGTGACTCCTCATTAGAATGTAATACTCAAATGGTTAGACTTGTCTTATGGACCGCTGTGGCCTGAGCACAGTGCTACTGTGCATCCTAGACACCTAGGAAACATTTGTGGAATGCATGAATGAATAACTGAAAAGATCATAATGAGTTTTGTCTAACTGAAATCGGAAAAACTGTAAGGGACCTTGGAAGGTCACATAGTACATTCTGCTTTCATGCAAAAATATTGTGCCATATCATTTTGAACAGAGGTGTTGATTTGTCTTAAAATCTTAAGTGGGAAGACGTTCCAGAGCCTTTTTAGTAATCCAGGCCAGGGTTTTACAACTTTCGTTAAAGGTTAGTAATTCAGATACCTCCTGTTTTGCCCTAAACTATATTCCCTTTCTGTAATCTCCTCTGCTGCCCTGTAAATATTAATGTATAAAACTTTTCCTTACTAGGATATAGCTTTCCGGGTAAGTGCCAATTGAAGAGCTGTTTCAAAGTTGCAGTAGTGTCTGTAATGGGAAATCTACTTTTTCTCATAAGCAGATAATCTGGATATTTCCAACCAGATAGGTGTCTTAATTTGCAGGAAATTTTCGTGTGATTTTCTGTTCCTATCTTTACCCCTCTTCCATTATCTGACTTTCTGTGTTTGACAGCAGATTTCTTCTCCTGGAAAACAAAGGTCAATTTAGCAAGTGTCTAGTGTTCACTGAAATATAGTTTGTTGATGTTATTTTAG
Organism: Smutsia gigantea; assembly: GCA_032199065.1. Classification (NCBI taxonomy): domain Eukaryota; kingdom Metazoa; phylum Chordata; class Mammalia; order Pholidota; family Manidae; genus Smutsia; species Smutsia gigantea. The sequence continues at coordinate 30,659 of JAVSCE010006597.1, forward strand.
TATAATGAGGCTTCCTTTAAAAAATGGATGTGGGGAGAAGGCACAGATTTATAATCTAAACTACAGGTTTCTTTACTCACTACTGTGTTCATATTAAAATTATGAATCCAAAGGTGTCCAAAGGAAAAATCTGTGTGGTCAGTTTTACTGGAATATGAATTGCACCTAGAGACCTTTTCTTCCTGAAGATCAAACATTTCCATTGTGTGGTCTTCCACACAGTAAGTGCTTTTTATAAATGCTTACTGAATTAAAATAGCTTTTGAAGAAGATTAGCCCATAAATAGGTAAAGACCTAAACACTCGAAAGGGATTTTTATTCTCTAATGTGATCCTGTATATTAGAGCAAAGAAATGTGGGGAAAAAAATTGATACTATAAAAGCAGCTGGTGTAAAAATTACTTTTGATCTAATTTCTTTGTCTTCCCTAGAGGTATGTCTGAGAGCTACAGTTGGAAACCTGGCAGTTATTCAGAATTACTGCTGAAAGGGGGGCACACAAAGAGTGGTAGTTAGGTTTCTGTAGTAAGAAACTATAAGACAATTGATTTTCAGTACAGAAGAAAGCATGGGATAGATTCTGTGCTCTCTTAACACTTGTGTTTTCCGTTGTGTTACTATAACTGTATTAAAAAGTTAGTTGATAATTAATTAGTTGAGTGTTTGCTTTCTCTGTTAGGATATGAGGGAGGGCAGGGCCTATAGCTGTCCTATTCAATGTGACCAAGGTCAGAGCTCAGAAAGGCTTCATAGAGGGGATGGAGGTGAAGGCAGAGACCAGTCTAAAAAGAGGATGCTGAGTAGTTCCCAGTATTGCCGGGGGAAGAAAGGAGGAAAGGCATTACAGCACAAGAGAGCAGTGGAGTGCAGAGGGATGGAGGCTCGAGAGAGTATTTTCTGGGAACTGCAAGAAGTTAGATGTTTAGGCATATTGGTGGAGTGGCAGGAGGTGAGACTGGAGAGGGAGGTTGATGATTTTGATGTAAAGGACCTCTGGATTTTACCCTACAGATCAGTGTTTCTGTGGCCCAAGGACTATCAGCATCAATGGCGTCAGAATCGTCTAGGGAGAGTTTAAAATGCAGAATCCTAGGCTCACTTTGGGAGATTCAGATTAAATAGATTGCTGTTAACTGAAAGTTAATACCTCAGGTGGTTCTTAGGCACATTTTAATACTAGAGGTTTTGGGGAGACACTTAAGAGTTTTAAACAGGATCAGGTTTTAATTTTAGGAAGCTCACTATGCTGGCGACTTACAGAAAATGAACGAATGGATGGTGGTAGAATAGGGGTGATCTGGAGACCTTTTAAATTCTCCTGCATAAACCTAGGTAAAAAATGAGGGAGGCCTGAATCTAAGCAGAGGGACTAGAAAGAGAGTGGGGATTCTAAAGATAGAGGTAAAAACTGGTTAACCTGCCCACTAAATTTGGCCTGCAAATATGTTTAATTTGGCCCACATCTAGTTTGCTTAAAAAAATAGTATCTTCCCCATAAAAGTCCAGATTTCTGGGTTCTTTTGAAAAGCCGGAAGAGTGGACCACAATGACCCAGAGCTTCCTCTTGACAAGAATCGCCTGAAGCTGAATAGTGCTTGCTCTCTTTAAAAGGGTGTTTGCTTTTTAGTTTGCTGTTTCTCCCCTAGTCTGTATATTCATGTGGAGCTGCTTTGTTCATTTTACCTGCCTGATCCCTGTGCATATCTGAGTTTGTGATCTTGATTTCAGATTTAAATTTGATAGAACATGGTGACTAATTCGCTGGAGGTGGTGTTGGAAGCGGGTCAGGAGATGAAAACTGAGGAGGAGTCTGGGATGACTCAGGTTCTGGTAGGATGACTGTTATAAATATTTAATAAATGCAGTTAGATCAGTGCTGGGTGCTGTGGGAGAGGAGCAGGAAGCAGCTCCAGGGGAGTGAGGGTTAAAGCTAAGATGTAGTCCTCTTGATAGTCCAGTCAGTAGGTATCCTAATATCTCACGAGTAACCGAACTCGTGAGAGATTGATCCTTACAGAATAGAAGCATAGTTACAATGTATATGACAAATGATGCTGAATCTGGCAGGATAACAGTAATCGCAGGGCACTTCTCTTGGGCAGGGCCATATGAAGGTGTAGTTTGTCCACTTGGAATTAAAGAAAACTTTGTGCTGTAAAGAAATATCACTTGTGGATGAATTGTTCTCCACTAGAGAATATTTCTGTAATGATTTCACAGATTAGAACCCTTTCCTACTGAGCCACTGTAGAAACATGAGAAATTCTTGATCTTTTGATTTTCACTTATTATGACTGCAAGCCAACTACAATGTAATATGTGAATTATAACATTACTTGTTAGGATTAATTCAGGCATATCTTATCTTTAGTTTGCTTCAGTCTTCTTCAGTAGATGTGGGGAACTGGCCTGTCCCACTTGTAAGAACACTAGTAGGGTTTTAAAAGCATTTTAGAGGTCTTAGATATAGATTTACAATTGTCTCATAGAGTTATTTTTGCAGCAGGCAGAGACGGAGAAGTCTCTCAGGAGTGAAAGAAGGATGGATGGGAAACTTCTGCAGAGTGAGAGGGTGGAAGAGTAAGTGGTAGGTGGAAAGTTACCACATTTTAGGTGCTATTTGGAAGAAACATCTTGAATTGGTTCTTTTACTGCTTTCTGAAATACCAGTTCACTGCCGATGGCTTGTCTTTCTTTACTACTGTAATGCTTAAATGTGAAGAGTTTTGCAAAGCAAGAATTTGCCTAGTGCATGAGGAAGAACTGAGGGAAGAGGTTCCAGTCAGAGAGACTGATGGGAACTGAGGAACAGAGACCAGGATGACCCTGGTAAAGTAGACGCACAAGGAAGTGGCTGCTATGTGAGGGACCAGGCCAGGCCTAGTGAGCTCAGCGGAGGAAAGTTGAAATGGCAAGAGCAGTATCGCTGTAAATACTGAATAATAGTAGTAATAGCAGCAAACATTTATATAGCATTTGCTGAGTGCCTGGCACTGCTTAAAGTTCTTTAAATATATTATCTCATTTAATTTTCACAAGTGCTTTATGAGAGGTAGAGGTACTATTATTTTTTCCAAAGAGTTTAAGTAACTTGGTTGGGTCCCACACGTGAGATTTGAACCTAGGCGCTCTGGGTTTAAAGTCTATGTTCTTCATGATGTGCTGCCTCTCAAATCTAAAGGTGAAATAAAAACTCTGCCCTGAAGTTACTGGGTGTTTTGTACAAGATATATAAGCATTAGAATAAAGATCTTCAATGACATGCATAATTGGGTTTGTGTCTAATGTTTGCAGATGGGGAAGTGGATGGTGAGAAAGAACTGATTTTATTTTCTCTTCCCCCAGTTTTAAATTATTAATACTAATAGGGGCCAGTGGATGACTGTATTTACTTATCTTACATTCAGTTGAGTATTAACATTTCCTATATTATTAGCTCTAATTGAGGTAAAAGGCTTTTGATTAAATAATTAGCTTTGGGACTGATACTAAGTTAAAAAGAATCCACATGCTAGCTCTGTGGTCTTGAGCATGTAACTTAGTCTCTCTAACCAGGTTTCCTCATGTGTGAAGTGGGTAGTCCCTACCTTATAGGGTCATTATCAAAGATGAATGAGTTAATATTTGTAAAGGCAGATAGTACTATATTAGTGTAAAGTAAATAAGACAAAAGTTGATAATTGTGCTTCCCTGCCTGTGCACATTAGCTAGCATGTAACACATACATGGAGTATCCACACCTAATGAAGTTATACCAAGAGAAAGTACATTTTAGGAAAGGAAGTGAAGGGTAACAATTTAATGGACAGATGGAAAGAGTACTAAGAAGTCTTTGTCTAGCTTGGGTCCCACAGCTAGTTTTTGATCTCAGATTTCTTCCTCTACTTAGTCATATATGATAGTACAAAACGCAGAGTAAGTAAATTTTCTCAAATACCTCTCTCCTGTTTAAGAATCTGCTGTACCTTCCACATGTTTATCATATGTGTTTGATACCCAGATTCCTCAGCAAGGATTTCAAGTTTTCGCTAAACAACTGCTCTTTGTGACTTATCTTCTCATCTCTTGTTAGAATTTACAATAGAGTAAGTCTAGCAAGCAAACTTGTTTGTCATCATGACTTGCTTGTTCTTGTCTCATTGCTCTAGCTTCTCCAGTCTTCTCTCACCACTCCTCTCTTGACTTGTTTGTGGATATAAATGACAACACTCACTGAAGTGAGATTTCATTGTCCACTGAGTCATGTTCTCTGCAGGTGTAATTCTTTTTTTTTCTGTTTCTTTCTTTCTTTATTTTTTTTATATAATTTATTTTGGTATCATTAATTGACAATTACATGTGCAATATTATGGTCACTACTCTACCCCTTCATCAGGTCCCCCCCACCAACCCCATTACAGTCACTGTCCATCAGCGTAGTGAAATGCTATAGAATCACTATTTGTCTTCTCTGAGTTGTACAGCCCACTCCCCGTGCCCTCCCAACATTACGCCTGCTAATCATAATGCCCATTTTTCCCTCTTATCCCTTCCCACCCATCTTCCCCAGTCCCTTTCCCTTTGGTAACTATTAGTCCGTTCTTGGGTTCTGTGAGTCTGCTGCTGTTTTGTTTCTTCAGTATTTTTTCTTTGTTCTTATACTCCACATATGAGTGAAATCACTTGATACTTGTTTTTTTCGGCTTGACTTATTTCATTGAGCATAATACCCTCTAGCTCCATCCATGTTGTTGCAAATGGTAGGATTTGTTTTCTTCTTATGGCTGAATAATATTCCATTGTGTATATGTACCACATCTTCTTTATCCATTCATCTACTGATGGACACTTAGGTTGCTTCCATTTCTTGGCTATTGTAAATAGTGCTGCAATAAACATAGGGGTGCATCTGTCCTTTTCAAATTGGGCTGCTGCATTCTTAGGGTAAATTCCTAGGAGTGGAATTCCTGGGTCAAATGGTATTTCTATTTTGAGTTTTTTGAGGAACCTCCATACTGCTTTCCACAATGGTTGAACTAATTTGCATTCCCACCAGCAGTGTAGGAGGGTTCCCTTTTCTCCACATCCTCACCAACATTTGTTGTTGTTTGTGTTTTGGATGTTGGCCTTCCTCACTGGTGTGAGGTGATATCTCATTGTGGTTTTAATCTGCATTTCTCTGATGATTAGCGATGTGGAGCATCTTTTCCTGTGCCTGTTGGCGATCTGAGTTTCTTCTTTAGAGAAGTGTTTATTCATGTCCTCTGCCCATTTCTTAACTGGATTATTTATTTTATGTTTGTTGAGGTGTGTGAGTTCTTTATATATTTTGGATATCAACCCCTTATCGGATACGTCATATATGAATATATTCTCCCGTACTGTAGGATGTCTTTTTGTTCTACTGATGGTGTCCTTTGCTGTACAGAAGCTTTTCAGCTTGATATAGTCCCACTTGTTCATTTTTGCTTTTGTTTCCCTTGCCCGGGGAGATATGTTCATGAAGAAGTCGCTCATGTTTATGTCCAAGAGATTTTTGCCTATATTTTTTTCTAAGAGTTTTATGGTTTCATGACTTACATTCAGGTCTTTGATCCACCTTGAGTTTACCTTCGTGTATGGGACTAGACAGTAGTACAGTTTCATTCTCTTACATGTAGCTGTCCAGTTTTGCCAACACCAGCTGCTGAAGAGGCTGTCATCTCCCATTGTATATCCAAGGCTCCTTTATCAAATATTAATTGACTGTATATGTTTGGGTTAATGTTTGGACTTTCTATTCTGTTCCACTGGTCTGTGGGTCTGTTTTTGTGCCAATACCAAATTGTCTTGATTACTGTGGCTTTGTAGTAGACCTTGAAGTCAGGGAGCGTAATTCCCCCTGTTTTATTCCTCCTTCTCAGTATTGCTTTGGCTATTCAGGGTCTTTTGTGGTTCCATATGAATTTTAGAGTTATTTGTTCCAGTTCATTGAAGAAAGCTGTTGGTAGTTTGATAGGGATTGCGTTGAATCTATAGATTGCTTTAGGTAGTATAGCCATTTTGACAATATTTATTCTTCCTAGCCAAGAGCATGGGATGCATTTCCATTTGTTAGTGTCCTCTTTAATTTCTCTTAGGAGTGTCTTGTAGTTTTCAGAGTACAGGTTTTTCACTTCCTTCGTTAGGTTTATTCCTAGGTATTTTATTCTTTTTGATGCAATTGTGAATGGAATTGTTTTTCTGATTTCTGTTTCTGATGGTTCATCGTTAGTGTATATATAGGAAAGCAACAGATTTCTGTGTGTTAATTTTGTATCCCGCAACTTTGCTGAATTCAGATATTAGTTCTAGTAGTTTTGGAATGGAGTCTTTAGGGTTTTTTATGTACAGTATCATGTCATCTGCAAATAGTAACAATTTGACTTCTTCTTTACCAATCTGGATGCCTTGTATGTCTTTGTTTTGTCTGATTGCCGTGGCTAGGACCTCCAGTACTATGTTGAATAACAGTGGAGAGAGTGGGCATCCTGTCTTGTTCCCGATCTTAGATGAAAAGCTTTCAGCTTCTCGCTGTTAAGTATGATGTTAGCTGTGGGTTTGTCATATATGGCCTTTATGATGTTGAGGTACTTGCCGTCTATACCCATTTTGTTGAGAGTTTTAATCATGAATGGATGCTGAATTTTGTCAAATGCTTTTTTGGCAGCTATGGAGATGATCATATGGTTTTTGTTCTTCTGTTTGTTGATGTGGTGGATGATGTTGATGGATTTTCGAATGTTGTACAATCCTTGCATCCCTAGGATGAATCCGACTTGATCATGGTGTATGATCCTCTTGATGTATTTTTGAATTCAGTTTGCTAATATTTTGTTGAGTATTTTTGCATCTACATTCATCAGGGATATTGGTCTGTAATTTTCTTTTATCGTGAGGTCTTTGCCAGGTTTTGGTATTAGAGTGATGCTGGCTTCATAGAATGAGTTTGGAAGTATTCCCTCCTCTTCTATTTTTTGGAAAACTTTAAGGAGCATGGGTGTTATTTCTTCTCTATATGTCTGGTAGAATTCAGAGGTGAATCCATCAGGTCCGGGGTTTTGTTCTTGGGTAGTTTTTTGATTACTGATTCAATTTCGTTGCTGGTGATTGGTCTGTTTAGTTTTTCCGTTTCTTGCTTGGTTAGTCTTGGAAGGTTGTATTTTTCTAAGAAGTTGTCCATTTCTTCTATGTTTTCCAGCTTATTAGCATATAGATTCTCATAATATTCTCTTATAATTCTTTGTATTTCTGTGGGGTCCATCGTTATTTTTCCTTTCTCATTTCTGATTGTGTTTATGTGTGTCGATTCTCTTTTTCTCTTAATGAGTCTGGCTAGGGGTTTATCTATTTTGTTTATTTTTTCAAAGAACCAGCTCTTGGTTTCATTGATTTTTTTCTATTGTTTTATTCTTCTCAATTTTATTCATTTCTTCTCTGATCTTTATTATGTCCCTCCTTCTGGTGACTTAGGGCCTCATAATCTTCTTTTTCCAATTTCAGTAATTGTGTCTTTAAACTATTCATTTGGGAATGTTCTTCCTTCTTTAAATAGGCCTGGATTGCAATATACTTTCCTCTTTGAACTGCCTTTGCTGTGTCCCACAGATGTTGTGGCTTTGTGTTGTTGTTGTCATTAGTCTCCATATATTCTTTCATTTCTGTTTTGATTTGGTCGTTAACCCATTGATTAATTAGGAGAATGTTGTTAAGTCTCCATGTATTTGTGGGCCTTTTTTATTTCTTTCTAAAATTTATTTCTAGTTTTATACCTTTGTGATCTGAGAAGTTGGTTGGTAGGATTTCAATATTTTTGAAATTACTGAGGTTCTTTTTGTGGCCTAGTATGTGGTCTATTCTGGAATATGTTCCATGTGCACTTGAGAAGAATGTGTATCCTGTTGCTTTTGGGTGTAGAGTTCTGTAGATGTCTGTTAGGTCCATCTGTTCTAGTGTGTTGTTCAGTGCCTCTGTGTCTTTACTTATTTTCTGTCTGGTTGATCCGTCCTTTGGAGTGAGTGGCGTGTTGAAGTCTCCTAAAATGAATGCATTGCTGTCTATTTCCTCCTTTAATTCTGTTAGTATTTGTTTCAGATATGCCGGCGCTCCTGTGTTGGGTGCATATATATTTATAATGGTTATATCTTCTCGTTGGACTGACCCCTTTATCATTATGTTATGTCCTTCCTTATCTGTTGCTACTTTCTTCGTTTTTAAGTCTATTTTGTCTGATATAAGTACTGCCACACCTGCTTTTTTTCTCCTTGTTGTTTGCATGAAATATCTTTTTCCTTCCCTTCACTTTTAGTCTGTGTATATCTTTGGGTTTGAGGTTGAGTCTCCTGTAAGCAGCATATAGATGGGTCTTGCTTTTTTATCCATTCTGTTACTCTGTGTCTTTTGATTGGTGCATTCAGTCCATTTACATTTAGGGTGATTATTGATAGATATGTACTTATTGCCATTGCTGGCTTTAGATTCGTGGTTACCAAAGGTTCAAGGGTTGCTTCTTTACTATCTAACAATCTAACTCAACATTCTTATTAAGTTACTGTAAACACCGTCTGATGTTTCTTTATTTCTCTCCCTTCTTATTCTTTTCTTCCATTCTTTATATACTCGGTGTTTCATTCTTTGCCTTTAGTTAGTATTTGGATGGTCTGCTTTCTGTGCTATGATTTTATTTTCTCTGGTGACATCTTTTTAGCCTTAGGGGTACTTCCCTCCAGCGCAGTCCGTTTAAGATATTCTGTAGTGGTGGTTTATGGGAGGCAAACTCTCAACTTTCGTTTGTCTGGAAATTGCTTAATCCCTCCGTCATATTTAAGTGATAATCGTGCTGGATACAATATTCTTGGTTCGAGGCCCTTCTGTTTCATTACGTTAAATATATCATGCCATTATCTTCTGGCCTATAAGGTTTCTGTTGAGAAGTCTGATGATAGTCTGATGGGTTTTCCTTTGTAGGTGATCTTTTTTCTCTCTCTAGCTGCCTTTAGTATTCTGTCTTTGTCTTTGATCTTTGCCATCTTAATTATTATGTGTCTTTGTGTTGTCTTCCTTGGGTCCCTTGTGTTGGGAGATCTGTGGGCTTCCGTGGACTGCGAGACTGTTTCCTTCCCCAGCGAGGGAAAGTTTTCAGCAATTATTTCTTCGAAGACACTTTCTATCCCTTTTTCTCTCTCTTCTTCCTCTGGTACTCCTATAATGCGAATATTGTTCCATTTGGATTGGTCACACAACAGTTCTCTTAATATTCTTTCATTCCTAGAAATCCTTTTATCTCTCTCTGCCTCAGCTTCTCTGTATTCCTGTTCTCTGATTTCTATTTCATTAACAGTCTCTTGCATCTCATTCAGTCTGCTGTTAAGCCCATCAATCGCTTGTCTGATTTCTGCATTCTTTCCTCACTTCCTCCCTCAGGTCTTGCACATTTCTCCTTAGGTCCATCAGCATGGTTATGACTTTTATTCTGAATTCTTTTTCAGGAAGACTGTGCATTTCCATCTCTTCAGGCCCCCTCTCTGGGGTTGTCTGGTTGATTTTAGTCTGGACCATATTCCTGTCTTTTCATGGCTATAGATGTGTTCGCTGGTAGTTGGCACATATGTCAGCTGGGCTCTTTAAGACTTTAAAAGAAAAAAAAAAGAAAGAAAGAAAGAAAGAAAGAAAAGAAAAAACAAAACAAAACAAAACCGCCCACCGGGAGTAGATTCTGTGGGGATTCCGTAGGTGGCGCTGTTGCGCCACTATTCCGCAGCCATGGCCGTGCCGCTCCGCAGGGCCCTGTATAGCTCTGGCCGGGGTGGGAACGAATAGGAGGCTGTTGATCTCAGTGAGAAGTGTAAGTGCGGTCACGCTTTCCCAGTCGCCAGCTAAGGGGTCCGAAACTCTCCAGGACTCCCAGCCCGCTGGGCTGTGTGTGCTGGGGCGATCTGGCTCCTCCGCTGGGCTCCTATCTCTTTAAGGCCGCTGAAGAAAGCGCGCGCTTTTCTTTTTTTTTTTTCCTTCCCGGGAGCCGGCTGCAAGCACCCTGGCGCGTTCCCCGCTCAGATCCTGCCCCTCTCTCTCTCCAGTTTCCGCTATACCGCGCTATGTGTGTCAGTGTTCCCCGCGCAGATCACCGGGGCTGGTTATTTCGCGGGGTGTACTTCCACTCCCTCCCGGCTCTGAATCCTCTCCTCCCGCCAGTGCGCTGGGGTGGGTGAGTGCTCGGGTCCCGCTGGGTCGTGGCTCCGTATCTTACCTGCCTCTTGGGGTGCAGAGTCCTCTCAGGTGTAGCTACACATTGTGTGCTTTCCTGTGTATTCTGGTCTCTCTTTTAGGAATAGTTGTATTTGCTGTATTTTCGTAGATAAATATAGTGTTAGGAGGAGATTTCTGCTGCCCACCCTGCTCACGCCGCCTTCTTCCCGGAAGTTGCAGGTGTAATTCTTAAAATCTTATATTGATAAATACTTTAAGAAACCTTTATTTCTGTCCCAGGTTTGTAGAACCCTCCCTGTTTTTTTTCACATTTTAAGTTTAGATTTGGTGTTTTTATATCTACTAGTTTGTAGCACAATGCCTTGCATTTAGTAAATTTAGTAGTCCTTGTTGAATTTTATTACACCTTTTCTCTTGCTTCAGTGCCATGTGTGAAGCCATCTAAGAAGGTATAGGTAGGTGTTGACTGTTGAACTGATGGTGTGACAGCTTGTCCTGCAGCCAGGGAGTTGTGGGGCATTGTTAATGTTTGTTTTCACCAGAGCCTTCGTCCTCAAACTTGAGTATGCTTCAGAATCACCTGGAGGAATTGTTAAAAGACAGGTTTCTGGGTCCCACCCACAAGAGTGTCTGATTCTGTACATCTGGGGTAGGGCCCAAGAATTTGTGTCCAGTTTGGTGACTACATTTTGAGAACCACCTCCTCAAAGGCATATTCAATTATATTGCAATCTGAAGAGCAGTTAATTAAAGCAAGAAACAAATGTAAAGGAGTAGGAGGAAGCTATATTACTGTAATATCCATATGTTAGCTCTCAAACATCAGGTAGTAATTTTGTGGATAGGAGCCTTGAGGTATCTCTTATTAGAAAAGATGATTCAGTGCTTTCAGAATTGTATACAGTATTAGTTTTCTGTCATTGGGTAACAAATTACTATAGATTTGGTGGCATAAAATACACATTTATTATGTCACTGTCCTGTGAGTGAGGAGTCTGGGCATTGGTAGCTGGCTCCTCTGCTCAGGGTCTCACCAGCTGCACTTAAGGTGTCAGCTGGACTGTGTTCTCATCTGGAGCTTGGAGCCTTCATCCAGGCCTGTGTCGTTGTTGGCAGAATTTGGTTCCTTTTAGTTGTAGGGCTGAGGCTCTTGGCTCCTCCAGTTTGCCCACTTTTCTCTGTCACATAACCCTTGCCACAGGCAGGCAGTATGCATCATTGCTGTTTGCTTTTTCAAGGTTGGCAGGAGACTTGTACAAACTGTCAAGATGGGGACTCACATAATGTGTCATGAAAGCGACCTCCCCTCATCTTTGCCATATAATGTGTCCTAATCAAGGCAGTGGCATCCATCACCTTTGCTATATTCTGTTGGTTAGAAGCAAGTCACAGGTTTGACCTCAGGGGATCAGTTTGAACCATCATGGGGAAGAGATTGCTTATACAAGGTCTTGACTCATTGGGGATTACTTTGGAGACTCATTAGGGATTAGAATGTGCCTGCCACAAATTGGAAGACAGAGAAGTGTGTATTGAAGGATATTATGAGAATAATGATTTTAGTACATTGGATCTAGGTAGCTCATGATTATACTAGAACCAGTAAAGAGTAACCTGGTTTAAAACAGTGATCAATTTCATAGATGTGTTTGGAGATGATGCAGAAAGTAGTTACAGTTTAGACCTTCCTGTTTATTAGCTATGTTAACCTCTGAATTTTATAGTCTCTTCATCTGTAAAATAGGGAGGATTAGTCTATCTTATCTATCTTTTTTTTTAATAAGTTTATTTTGATATCATTAATCTACACTTAAATGAGTAATATTATGGTGATTACACTACCCCCTTCATCAATATCTTATCTATCTTACAATATCAAATTGAGAACAGATAAGTTGTTCTTTGGAAACTGTAAAGCATTATACAAATGTAAACATGGTATTAGAGGGGGAGAGTAAGAAGAACTTCCCTTTTTGAAGTTAAAAGTTGCTGTGGACTTGTTCCTGGGGAAAATAGATTTGATGAAGGAAGTTTTAACACTTCCTCTCACCATTAATAGATTATACTACTACTTAAATAAACAAGCAGAGTAGTTCATGTATTTATTTATTCATCTGTGCATACATTCAAATATGTTTATTGACCTTAGTCTATTGTGTGCCAGAAGCAGAAAGGATCAGGTTGGGAAGCTTTCTCCACACTCTGAACTGCTTCTTTACATCCCAGTGCTCAGTGACTCCCACATATGTATGTGAAAGGCAGCTCTTTTGACTGTCTTGATATTTGTTGAGTGAATAACAATTTCTAATAATTGGGATCCATTGTTTATGTTTTGTGCTTAAATGACTAGTTTGGAGGATTAGAATGCCTTTGCTAAAGAATTCTGCTCAAAGAGTGGGAGAGTGCATGTTGGCCACAATGGATCTGTTTGTATAAAGACTTAAACACCTAAACATGAGTGAGTTATGAGACCTGTCAGCAAGTGACTGACCTCAATACTGTACTACATACTGAGCTTCATTGTGCAGGAGAAGAAGAAGGAGTTGGTATTTCATTTCCCTCTCCTCTGTTTTTAAGAAGGGCTCATAATGTGTTTATGTATTTCATTTTAGAGATGTCTAAAAAGTTGGTATGAGCAATGAATACAATTTCATACAATGAACCCAGTTGTGAACTAAGATTGTTTTTTTGTGGCTGTCTTGCTTGCTTTTTATTACTAAAGACATAGATGATTTTGAACTCAGTAAATTTGGATGTAATTAAAAAAAAAACGACATTTTGAATTTGCTTACATCTGAGGTGATTAACGAGTACAATTTACAAATCATCATTAGCTTGTACTGAAGCCACATTTTATGGATTACCACAATTAAATATGTTCTGCAAGTACAAAGTTTATATTTCAGAGGGGTAAAGACAGGCCTTGTATTAAAGATCATTTAGTAGTTAAAGTCCTATTCTCCTTATATTGACAAGACAAACAAAGCAGGAAAATCTGCTGCTTATCAATAGTTTGGCATTCCTTGGGACAATGGCCTCAGGCTAATAAGCTGCCCAAAACTCTGTATTTAGTGCCGTGGGGTGTCAGTTCATATCAGTGTTCTTACCAATACACAGAAGGGATTTAAAATACAATACCTGTACAAAGGAAATACTTTTATGTCCAAGGAGGTGGTTTCATAGTTTTTGTTTCATTAGAGCCAATTTCCTTCTTAAATGAAGAGGAAACTCACCTTTCTAATGCCCTTCTCAAAAATAGGCACTTCAGCATATTTTGGAAGTATTTAGAAATCGCTGTACTGCTGCTAGTCTAATCCATAATCATCTCATACCTGATACACTAGAGAGACTTAATTGGTCTCTCCATTTGCACTTTTGTCTCCCTTTTGGCCCATTTTCTACACTGTAATCAGTACAATCCTTTAAAAATGTAAACCAGGACATGCACTGGGCTTAGAATAAAATCTAGCTCATTGTTGTCCTGCTGAGTGATGTCTGCCCATGTCTCTAATCTCATTTCATAGCATTCCTCCTTGCTCACTAAGCTATAGCTATATTGGCCTTCCTTCAGTATTTTAGAAATTTCTAGCTCTGTGGCTTTTGTACATCTTGTTCAGCTCTTGGAAGGTATTTTGGTATGCATCCTTCTTCCACCAACACCTATGAACTACCCCCCGCCCAGCAAATACAGGAGTGTGTGTGCACACTGCTGCATGTATATTCTTTCTTTTTTTCTCCTTAGATGTAAATTACATATAAATGTATAGATCTTAAGTATATAGTTTAATGAGTTTTTACATACCTGTATGCCCATGTAACTACTATCCAAATCAAGTTACAGAAGTACTTCTAGCACCTCAGAAGGTCTCTATACAGCCCTTCTCACCAAACTACTATTATGACTTCTTTTCCCATAAATTAATTTTGCCTGTTTTTGAACTTCATGTAAATGGAATCTGTCACAGCATGTTCTCTTTAGTGTCTCACGTCTTTGGTATATCTCATACATTCGTTACTCATCTTCTAGGACTCGGCCTAAGTGTCCCCTCTTTGTAGAAGCTTTCTTTCACCCTCTGACACTTCCTGCACACTCCCAGCCCCCTTGACCTTTTGCAGGATGCTTTCCTTCCCAGTATTTATCACAACTTCCGATCATACTTGTTTTCTTGCTTACCTTCTATCTCATATTAGGCTGTAGACTTGGTGAATATAGGAAACATTTTGGTCTTGTTTTCCATTCTCCCCGGTAACCTCCAGAATTTTGGCTGGCAAAACCACAGGCACTCAACCATAAATATTTGTTAGCTGAAGGAATGAGTGAAGAATGAATGCTGCTTTATTTCCTGACTTGTTCTGAAATAAAAAAATGTTTTGAAACTTTCTGATATTTGGTAAAATATTATCTAAAGTCATTCTGGCCTCCCTCCTCTGAGCTGCTTCCCAGGTGGCCGCGCGGGAGGGAGGCCGAGATGGCAGATAAGATCGCCAAGGCGCAGGCTGCCCGGCCTGGTGGCCATACGATCTTCGGGAAGATCATCGGCAAGGAAATCCTGGCCAAAATCATTTTTGAGGATGACCAGTGTCTTGCTTTCCATGACATTTCCCCTCAAGCACCAACACATTTTCTGGTGAAACCAAAGAAACATATATACCAGATTTCAGTAGCAGAAGATGATGATGAAAGTCTTCTTGGACATTTAATGATTGTTGGCAAGAAATGTGCTGCTGATCTGGGCCTGAAGAAGGGTTATCGAATGGTGGTGAATGAAGGTTCAGATGGGGGACAGTCTGTGTATCACGTTCATCTCCGTGTTCTTGGAGGTCGGCAGATGAATTGTCCTGGTTAAGCATGTTTTAGGGATAATTTTCCCTTCTTTAGGCAATTACCAAATTTTCAAGTTCCGATATGTTAAACAGTGCACCTCTTTTTGCCTGTGTATGGAGAGATTGAGGAAATAGTTTTAAAAACCTATCCATAATAAAAGACAATGTTGCATGGTTAAAATAAATAAATAAATAAAAATAAAGTCATTCTGGATTTCACTAAGACTTTATGGAAAATCTTTTCTTGTAGCCAAGATAGACTAATTGCTGTAGATGAATTCTGTACTAATTGATGTAGAATTCTTTACCCAAATCAAAATCATTAAATGAACTATTAGCAATCTTGAGGGAAATGTTTAGAAGTTCCACCTTGATCAGCATTTTTGCAGAGACTTAGGAAGACATAACATTTACATGCTGAGAGTTAGCTATTGCTTTGGTTAACGAAGTCTGAATCTGAGCAGATCTGGAGGAGATAGAAAGATGAGATGACTCGAGCAAGATGAAATATTAAAATAGTAAATGTAGACAAGATCTGAGATGTTCAGATGACTGTGAGGTTGTAAGCCTACAATATGATTTTATTGCCACAGGAAATTAATATGTGGGGCAACAGAGAAACAAGTTACTGAGGAAGAGGGGCTTATAATCATGTTCTCCTTTCTACTCACACACCACTTGAAATGTTCCCTTTCCCCTGGATCCTACCTTTGTGTCCATTTAACAACAAATTGGATTGTCTGGAGCACAAATTGTCAAACTAAGTCCCCAAGGCACCAGTTTTTGTGAATAAAGTTTTATTGGAACACAGCCATGTCCATTTATTTACCTATTTTCTGTGACTGCTTTCCTGCTTCAATGGCAGTTGTTGGGTGTTTGTCGCAGAGACCATATGGCCTGCAAAGCCTAAAATATTTACTATCTGGCTCTTCCCAGAATAAGCTTTCCAACGTCTGGTTTAGAGAGCTAGACTTAGATGATGATGGAGGAAGTTGAGTCCCTGGAAAAAGAGGAGCAGCAAAAGAAACATGCGTTGTTTAACCAGGTGAAGATAGCAGGTGTGACAGGGAGAGCTGTTTTCATTTGAAGCACTATTGTTTGGAAGAAAAATTGAAAGCAGACCCTTGTCTGCTTAACGTTGTAAGGCAAAATGAAAACAGGATGGAAAATATGGGGCAAGGAAAGGATTTTGTTAGTGCATAGAAAAGTTGTTTTAACCTGGATTGGGTTCCTGCTGGAAGTAATGAGATTGTTTTGTAACCAGAGGCATTTAGAAAGAAGCTCAGTGACCGTTTTACCTATTCGTATAGATGAGGGTCAGGCTTGGAAAACCAGACATCTCTGAACTCTTGTGGTTGATTTTTTTTTCCTGGGAATGATTCTCTCAAACTTGGCATGTTGGTCCTCAAGCATTTCTCTAGGGCACTCGCTTAGTCTGGTCCTGAAGATTGAAGATCAATCAAGTCACAGTAGGCCTTAACAGTGGATTATCCCACCTGGTTCAGGTAGGTATTCTGGTATATGTACTCAAACACCATTCCAGTAGGAACTAAAATGCATGTGGAAGGTTTGAATTTTTTTCCTCCTATTGATTCGCAAGGTAGTTTCAAGTTTCTTTGTTTATACTGATAGGTGACCTTGAAAAATAATCTAGTGTGTAAGGCTAGAGCACAATGTTCTTTAGGTTTATTGTTTGCTACCTTTTGTAATTTCATACTAAATTTTCGTGTTATACTTGGCTTCATCAACTGTTATTAAATGTAAAAAAATTCATTTAGGCAAAGTGACCTTGTATTTAGTTGTACATTTTTTTCATATTTCTGGTGTTCAGAAGTAGAGATTTAGAGTTAAAACTTCAGAATTTAAAAAGAGGAGCTTTTCAAATCAAATGCCATCAGTTAATGCCTTTCTCTTAGAACTAAATTCAAATTATGGAAAGCTGAATGGGATTCATTCAGCAAACATTTGAAGTAAGAAGATTGTACTTTGTAAATTGTATTAGGTATTTGTGTGATGTCTTAAACAGTTTTCTTTGTTTTGGGACTTCTTACAACTTTGGAGGTTTACAGTAGATTATGGGCTTAAAATGTGTGGTTGTCCCCTTTATCTGACCTGCTGGTCTTTTGGGTGTGGTCTTTTGTGAATTGGAGGAGGCCAGGGCCCTCCCACCTTGTCACCATCCCAGCCTTTAGGGGTTTGTAATGGTTCCATGTGCTCCAGTGTGAAGATTTAAATTCAGGCAGTCATGTCATGCAGTCCTCTCCTTCATTCTGCAGAGGTTCAGATGTAGTGGTGTTTATTATGTGGGAAAGCTTTGTAGACTAGGGAACCACACAAGTAAAATCTGATTTTGGTAAAAACAGTAGTAGCACTCATTTACATAGGCTCCTGCTGAGAGTCTGGATATAGCTGTGAAGCTGCTCACTAGCCAGCAGAGGCAAACCATATTCTCCATCACCATTTTCTTCCCACTGTCCATCTCAGATCTTTTGTCCAAGTTATCCCTTTTCAGTCAGAATGGGTTGGAGAAGTGGAGGTACTCAGGCATGGAGTCTTTTGAATAAACACTTGACTCACTAGTTAGCTATCTTTGCTAGTGGTATTTTAAATTATTTTTATTTATAAACTTTCTTGTTCCATTACCTTTTTAAGTCTTGAAACACTGATGAGAATATGTTTCCTGCATATTCACAAAACATTCAGGAAGAAATTTTGATCTTTAATTATGGTTTAAAAAAAATGAGATACTCAGATGCTCACTATTTTATATACATTACTAAGCATAAATACAAAACAGTTTTTTTCAGACATTTGACTAGTATGAAATCGTTTAAATGTCAGCTGGATGAAATAGGTAATATTCCGACTCCTTGAGGTGGGAAGTTGTCCCCTGCCAATTTTGTATCCCTTCATACATGCCAGGTATTCTGTGTGTCGGTGTGATATAATAAGTCATCCACAACTCTTAAAATTTTATGTATTTCTATACAGGTATGTGTTGAAATTTCCTTTGAATTTTTCTAAATAGCTCAATAACTGGAGAATAAACTTGGTTACCACAGAACTCTGACCCACTGTTGTCTTTCTTTGCTTATTTGTGCAATCCACGTTCCTGTTGTAAAGGGATCTGTCACTGCTTTGGTGCACAAAACACATTTACTAGTACCTAATACTTATACAGCACTTAGTGTGGGTGAAGTACTGCTCTAAGTTGCTTCATGTGTATTATTAACTTATCTGATTCTGCTGGCAATCCTTTTTTTTTTATTAAGGTATCATTGATACACAATCTTATGGAGGTTTCACATGAGCAACATTGTTGTTACTACATTTACCCGTATTATTAAGTCCCCCCCACACCCCACTGCAGTCACTGTCCACCAGCGTAGTAAGATGCTGTAGAGTCACTACTTGTCTTCTGCATGCTGTACTGCCTTCCCCGTGACCTACCTATATTGTGAGTGCTAATTAGTGCCCCTTAATCACCTCCCTCTCCCCAACCAGCCTCCCTAGCCACTTCCCTTTGGTACTGCTAGTCCCCTCTTGGAGTCTGTGAGTCTGCCGTTGTTTTGTTTCTTCAGTTTTGCTTCATTGTTATACTCCACAAATGAGTGAAATAATTTGATACTTGTCTTTCTCCACCTGGCTTATTTCACTGAGCATAATACCCTCTATCACTGAGCATAATACCCTCTAGCTCATCCATGTTGTTGCAAATGGTAGGATTTATTTTTTTCCAATGGCTGAATAATATTCCATTGTGTATATGTACCACATCTTCTTTATCCATTCATCTACTGATGGACACTTAGGTTGCTTCCATATCTTGGCTATTGTAAATAGTGCTGCAATAAACAGAGGGGTGCATATGTCTTTTTGAATCAGGGATCTTATTTCTTCAGGTAAATTCCTAGGAGTGGAATTCCTGGGTCAAATGGTATTTCTATTTTTAATTTTTTTGAGGAACCTCCGTATTGCTTTCCACAGTGGTTGAACTAATTTACCTTCTCACCAACCGTGTAGGAGTGTTCCCCTTTCTCTGCATCCTCGTCAGCATTTGTTGTTCCTTGTCTTTTGGATGTTGGCCATCCTAACTGGTGTGAGGTGATATCTCATTGCTTTTAATTTGCATTTCTCTGATAATTAGTGATGTGGAGCATCTTTTCATGTGCCTGTTGGCCACCTGAATTTCTTTGGAGACATGTCTGTTCATATCCTCCACCCATTTTTTAATTGGATTATTTGCTTTTTGGATGTTGAGGCATGTGAGCTCTTTATATATTTTGGATGTTAACCCCTTATCAGATAATGTCATTTACGAATATATTCTTCCATACTGTAGGATGCCTTTTTGTTCTGCTGATGGTGTCCTTTGCTGTACAGAAGCCTT
Source organism: Smutsia gigantea (assembly GCA_032199065.1). Taxonomy (NCBI): domain Eukaryota; kingdom Metazoa; phylum Chordata; class Mammalia; order Pholidota; family Manidae; genus Smutsia; species Smutsia gigantea. The sequence goes on from JAVSCE010006597.1 coordinate 50,077, forward strand.
TTCATTTGACGTCCCATTTGTTCATTTTTGCTTTTGTTTCCCTTGCCTGAGGAAATATGTTCAGGAAAAAGTTGCACATGTTTATATTCAAGAGATTTTTTTCTGCTGGCAGTCCTTTGAGGTGAAGGCTATTACCTTCATTTCACAGGTGAAGAAAGTAAGGCAAAGAGGTTAAGTAACTTAACTTGTCCAAGGCTGCATAGCCAGTAAATGCATTAGTAATTGTATCAATGGGTAAAACAACTAGGTTCCTGTTAGTTGAGGGGGTGAAGGAGGAGGTTGAGAAGGTCAGTGTTGTCCGTGTTTGAATTCATAGTGCGCATACTACTGATCCTGCATAGTAAGAACTTGTAAGCAATATAAATTTTTCTACTGAAACATAATACTATAAAAGTTGACTGTGCTTGACCATCTTTGCCCCATTTATATTGTTCCTCCAGTTTTATTATTCCCAGGATATCATATAATTAGGCATATTCTCCAGATTATCTTATGCTGTTATTTTCACTTGAGAAATATTATTGTACTTGCTAGTAGTATGCAAGGATTAACTGAATATTTTTTGTCATTTCTTAACAGTATAGCGCTCTGGACACTAATCCACTCTCTCTATATGTCATGCATCCATTTTGGAACAGTATAGTAAAGGTAAGATGATTAGTAGGTATGTACTTATTTTTAGTAAGTTTTAAATATTTTGAATTATTTTATGGAGGGCTAGGATGAAACTGTCAGCCTAATAAGATGTCTACAGAAACTACCCCTCCCATCTTCCTTTCCCTTAGTCACATACTTTTTGATTGATCTCAATGCTGAAATATAAGTTTATTCTCTAGAATCTATCATTTCTGTAGAATCTTTTTAAATTTTCTAAAATTAATGTCATGATTATAAAAGTTTGTTGATTATAGAATTAGAAAAAATGCTTATTTCTATGAACAGCAGATTATGATTTACATTTTAATATCTATAACTCTTATATAGGATTTTTAAAATATAAAGTTTTATTATGACTTAAAATTCCATGTTGTGTGTAGTGGACAGAGAAATTCCCATACTTTAATTATCTTGTAATTTTGAAAAAAAAACAGGTATTTCCTACTTGGCTGGCTCCAAATCTGATAACCTTTTCTGGCTTTCTGCTGGTTGTATTCAATTTCCTACTTATGGCATACTTTGATCCTGACTTTTATGCTTCAGGTAAGATTATTGCTTTAATATAAAATTTTAAATGTCTAAATATTTTTATTTAGAGAGAAATAAATGAGATGTTATTTTCCGGTTCTGTTAAGATGCTTGTATTCCTGAAAAGTTTTGGATATTAATAGGGGTGTACAAAATGTCTGAATTGAATATAAAAGCTAAATTGTGTTTTCGCAATCTGTAATCTGTTGTGTATGTTTCCATTAAGTTCTAGAAACAAGCTTGACTATTGAATTTAGATATGCTGTCTAAAAAGCAACAAGGTTTGGGAAAATAAAGGGTAATTGGATTTATAAGAAGACAGAACATTAGGACTCTGAAGTTTTGCCTGAAAATGAATATAAGCAGGCACAGCATACCTACCAATTCTAGAAACATCCCTTCCCTTTTTCTAGTTATGGAAGAAAAATCCCCTTTTTTCTGAAGGGAATATGATCTTTGTTTCCCTCTGCTCCGCATCCATACTTGCCTTTACTAACTCCCGGTTTCCTCTGCAAATGATTTTTCTACAGAAGCCTGAACCCTTATCAGGGAAGAGGAAAGAAGGGCTTTGGAGGTGGTGTCCAGTGTGCTTCCATCTCTGATCCAGTGTCTTCTTTCCTACCTATACCTGTCTTCACTTTGTCCTACACCCAGCTTCTGCCCCAGGCCATAGGAGAGAATATAGAAGATACTTGGGTTGAGGGTGAGGATTAGTGGGAGACCGAGTTTATTTTTATTGCTCAGTTGGAGTTGAGAATAGAAAGTTGGAGGTAGATGGATATTTTTTACATTCTGAGTTAGAGAATGTATTTTCCAATAAGAATACTTTTAAATACGGAGTCAGGAATTTCAGTATTTTAACTCATCTGTGTTGTGGGTTCAGCAGATGTTTGTGCACTGACCTGGAGAAATTAAAAATCACTGTCAACATCATTTTTGTAGGAAAATTCAGAATTTCAAACACGACTTCTGATACGGAAATTCTGAACACTGAAACTGTACATATGCCTAACTTTATCAGTTGAAAATTTTAGCCATAGCTTCTGTACATGTAATAAAATGGTAATTGAATATCATAGAGTACCACATAAGTAATAAATAAGATTAAATTATAGTAAGCATGTTTTTGATACTAGTGTTTTTTTTATTTGTATTTTAATCATTAGGACATCCTCAAATGTTTATCTTTATAACTAGAAATATTATTTTCTCTGACTAAAAAGATTAGTTATTAAGTTCTCAATATCTCTTAGTTACTAAAGAACTAAAAATAGGTAAATATTATATATGGTTCCCCAAATTATAGAAGTTGAAGGACCAGATAAACCATCTAGTCGCAGAATATTTGGGAAATGGATGACAGGAAGGGTTAAATGATAAACAGTTGACCCTTGAACAGTGTTGGAGGGGGGCTAGGTGTATTGACCCCCTGCACAGCTGAAAATCTGCATATAACTTTTGACTTCCCCAAAGCTTGACTACTAATAGCCTGACTTAACGGGAAGCCTCATTGATAATATAAACAGTTAACACATATTTTGCCTGTTACATGTATTATATGCAGTATTCTTACAATAAAGTAAGCTAAAGAAAAATAAAATGTATGAAGAAAATCAGAAGGAAGAGAAAAATGCATTTACAGTATTCTACAGTTATATTGAAAAAAATCCACCTGTAAGCAGACCCATGCAGTTCAAACCCGTGTTTTTCAGGGTCAGCTGTATTCAGGGTCACACTTGTTGGTTGATTAGAGTCAGAACTATAACGCAGACCTGATACTCAGTTTTATTTTGGGAGGAAATAATACATTTCAGAATAATTCTGATGCCAAAAGCATCTAATTGATGTGTAAGCCATCAATTTGGAAATTTAAACGTCTTTTGTGTAGCTAATTAATAATACAGTAAAAGAGTATAGGTTGAAGGCCCAATACATGTTCATAGTATAAATATTAACAATGAGAATTGGACTAGACACAAGCAGTTTTTTAAATTCCAAAACATTTTTCATTCTAGGCACATAAGTAATTTTCAAGTAAACATGAATGGTCTTGAGTTATGATTAAAGCTCAAAATAAATGCCTGTTGTTTATGAGGGGTTGGGGAGTTACTTCTTTGATTTTGACAGAGCTCCTGATAACATTTTATTATTTACCTAGGTAACATTCAAAATATATTGTAAAGTATTTTAACTCCTATTTAATAAATGGAAACATTTCTCATTGGCAGTATGTGCTATGGTAGAAACCATTGTACTTAATTAGACCATATGAAAATTGGAGTTGCCTTCTTTTGCAGCACCAGGTCACAAGCATGTACCTGATTGGGTTTGGATTGTAGTGGGCATCCTCAACTTCACAGCCTACACTCTAGGTAAGAAATCGGTGAATACTCATTTTAGTCAGTGGCTGGTGATCTGTCAGCAAGGATTGCCACCCATTAAATTAGTATTTTCTCCTATGCTTAATTCATTTTAATTAGGGTTTGTTAATATCCAGTTCATCTTGATAAATATGTGTCTGAGTTTCTCTATGAAAAATTTTGCCATTCACTGCTAGAAATTCAAAGAGTAAGATACGAGTTGGCAAACTACCACTTGGAGGCCAAATCTGTCCCCATTGCCTATTTTTGTAAGTTACATTTTATTGGAACAAGGCTGTGTTCCTTCTTTACATTCTGCCTGTGGCTACTTTCCTGCAGCAAGATAAAATTGAGAAGTTGCAATAGAGAACATATGGCCCACAGTTTCTAAACTTTTTGCTATTTGGCCTTCTACAAAAAATATTTGCCAACCTCTGGAATAAGATGTTATTTTTGCTTTAAGTTGCTTAAGGGAGCAACACTGACATATCAAATAATTGCAGAATACGAGGGAGATGCTATAATAGAGCACAGTGGGAGAACAAATAAGGAAGTGATAAATTCCTATTTGGTGGAGGGAGTGGTCAGGGAAGTCTGTGTTAGGCCATACTTTCTACGCTTATCAAGAATGCTTTTCGTTGGGATTTTCGACATGGCCTGTCCTGCATTCTCCTGTTCTTCCCTGCTTTATTTCTCTCCAGAGTCCTTAAAACTATATGGCCTACTTGTTTGCTGTCTGCCTGCTCTCAAATATAAGTTCCTTGGGGGTGGATACTTTGTTTTGTGTACCCAGTGTTTAGAACAGTGCCTAACACATAGTAGGCACTCAGTACGTAGTTTTTAAATGATCATAAAATAGACCCTATCTCAAGCAGACTAGACATAAAGTTGCTTAGACCTCTTCAGATAAAAAGGACTTGTACTCATTAAGCCAGTATAATCTGGTACATGTATAAAATAAAAAACTTGTACTCATTAAGCCAGTATAAAATGCTGACATGGTGGATGACCAGAGCTGCAGGTTTGGGGAAGAAAGAGAATGAAGTCTAGAAAAACTAAGGAAAAGTTTAGCTAAAAGTTAAATATTTAAGCAGAGGCTTATGTGCATTTGTTATTAAAGACGAGCAGGTTTCAAAATTCTGCTGTAGGATTTGGTTGCCAAGGAATGTGGGAGGAATAGGGAAAAGGTGAGGGTGGCCTGTGCCTTTGGCTTTTAACAGCATGTCATCAGAGCCTTTTGATATATTGTACCATCTACCTGTTTCAAGCCCACAGTTCTGGCAAAAATCCTGACCTAACATGAACTGTTTGTTGCAAAACCTGCCTTGAACTAACATGAGGCAATTTATAATCTTTGTTTATTCTACTTGTGTGATTATTCTTACATTTTGCTGCAGCAGTATTGGTGTGTTTGATCACAGGGTGCTGCTCTGGGTCCTACTGGTTCCCCTCCACATATAATATATGGCATATACCCTGAATTACGTTTCTTTTTTTTTTTTTAATATAATTTATTTTATTATCATTAATTTACAATTACATGTGCAATATTACGATTATTAAACTACCCCTTCATCAGGTCCCCCCCACCAACCCCATTACAGTCACTGTCCATCAGTGTAGTGAGATGCTATAGAATCACTACTTGTCTTCTCTGAGTTGTACTGCCCTCCCCGTGCCCCCCCAACATTATATCTGCTAATCGTAATGCCCCTTTTTCCCTCTTATCCCTCCCTTCCCACCCATTTTCCCCAGTCCCTTTCCTTTGGTAACTATTAGTCCGTTCTTGGGTTCTGTGAGTCTGCTGCTGTTTTGTTCCTTCAGTATTTTTTCTTTGTTCTTATACTCCACATATGAGTGAAATCATTTGATACTTGTCTTTCGGCTTGGCTTATTTCACTGAGCATAATACCCTCTAGCTCCATCCATGTTGTTGCAAATGATAGGATTTGTTTCTTCTTATGGCTGAATAATATTCCATTGTGTATATGTACCACATCTTCTTTATCCATTCATCTACTGATGGACACTTAGGTTGCTTCCATTTCTTGGCTATTGTAAATAGTGCTGCAATAAACATAGGGGTGCATCTGTCCTTTGCAAATTGGGCTGCTGCATTCTTAGGGTAAATTCCTAGGAGTGGAATTTCTGGGTCAAATGGTATTTCTATTTTGAGTTTTTTGAGGAACCTCCATACTGCTTTCCACAATGGTTGAACTAATTTGCAGTCCCACCAGCAGTGTAGGAGCGGTCCCTTTTCTCCACATCCTCGCCAACATTTGTTGTTGTTTGTGTTTTGGATGTTGGCCATCCTCCCTGGTGTGAGGTGATATCTCATTGTGGTTTTAATCTGCATTTCTCTGATGATTAGCGATGTGGAGCATCTTTTCATGTGCCTGTTGGCCATCTGAATTTCTTTGGAGAAGTGTCTATTCATGTCCTCTGCCCATTTCTTAATTGGATTATTTGCTTTCTGTTTGTTAAGGTGCATGTGTTCTTTATATATTTTGGATGTCAACCCTTTATCAGATACGTTTTTTATGAATATATTCTCCCATACTGTAGGATGTCTTTTTGTTCTACTGATGGTGTCCTTTACTGTACAGAAGCTTTTCAGCTTGATATAGTCCCACTTGTTCATTTTTGCTTTTGTTTCCCTTGCCTGGGGAGATATGTTCATGAAGAAGTCGCTCATGTTTATGTCCATGAGATTTTTGCCTATGTTTTTTTCTAAGAGTTTTATGGTTTCATGACTTACATTCAGGTCTTTGATCCACCTTGAGTTTACCTTCGTGTATGGGACTAGACAGTAGTACAGTTTCATTCTCTTACATGTAGCTGTCCAGTTTTTCCAACACCAGCTGCTGAAGAGGCTGTCATCTCCCCACTGTATATCTAAGGCACTTTTATCAAATACTAATTGACTGTATATGTTTGGGTTAATGTTTGGATTTTCTATTCTGTTCCACTGGTCTGTGGGTCTGTTTTTGTGCCAATACCAAATTGTCTTGATTACTGTGGCTTTGTAGTAGAGCTTGAAGTCAGGGAGTGTAATTCCCGTTTGATTCCTCCTTCTCAGGATTGCTTTGGCTATTCGGGGTCTTTTGTGGTTCCATATGAATTTTAGAATTATTTGTTCCAGTTCATTGAAGAAAGCTGTTGGTGGTTTGATAGGGATTGCATTGAATCTGTAGATTGCTTTAGGTAGTATAGCCATTTTGACAATTTTTATTCTTCCTAGCCAAGAGCATGGGATGCATTTCCATTTGTTAGTGTCCTCTTTAATTTCTCTTAGGAGTGTCTTGTAGTTTTCAGAGTACAGGTCTTTCACTTCATTCGTTAGGTTTATTCCTAGGTATTTTATTCTTTTTGATGCAATTGTGAATGGAATTGTTTTTCTGATTTCTCTTTCTGTTAGTTCTTTGTTAGTGTATAGGAAAGCAACAGATTTCTGTGTGTTAATTTTGTATCCTGCAACTTTGCTGAATTCAGATATTAGTTCTAGTAGTTTTGGAATGGAGTCTTTAGGGTTTTTATGTACAGTATCATGTCATCTGCAAATAGTGACAATTTGACTTCTTCTTTACCAATCTGGATGCTTTGTATGTCTTTGTTTTGTCTGATTGCCATGGCTAGGACCTCCAGTACTATGTTGAATAACAGTGGAGAGAGTTGGCATCCCTGTCTTGTTCCCGATCTTAGATGAAAAGCTTTCCGCTTCTCGCTGTTAAGTATGATGTTAGCTGTGGGTTTGTCATATATGGCCTTTATGATGTTGGTACTTGCCCTCTATACCCATTTTGTTGAGAGTTTTTATCATGAATGGATGTTGAATTTTGTCAAATGCTTTTTCAGCATCTATGGAGATGATCATGTGGTTTTTGTTCTTCTTTTTTTTGTTTTTTTGGATGATGTTGATGGATTTTGAATGTTGTACCATCCCTTGCATCCCTGGGATGAATCACTTGATCATGGTGTATGATCCTCTTGATGTATTTTGAATTCGGTTGCTAATATTTTGTTGAGTATTTTTGCATCTACGTTCATCAGGGATATTCTGTGTTTTCTTTTTGGTGAGGTCTTTGCCGGTTTGGTATTAGAATGATGCTGGCTTCATAAGAATGAGTTTGAAGTATTCCCTCCTCTTCTATTTTTGGAAGAAAACTTTAAGGAGAGATAGGTGTTATTTCTTCTCTATATGTCTGGTAGAATTCAGAGGTGAATCCATCAGGAGGCCCAGGGGGTTTTGTTCTTGGGTAGTTTTTGATTACCAATTCGATTTCGTCACTGGTGATTTAGTGTATTTTTAGTTTTTCTGTTTCTTGCTTGGTCAGTCTTGGAAGGTTGTATTTTTCTAAGAAGTTGTCCATTTCTTCTATGTTTTCCAGCTTGTTAGCATATAGATTCTCATAATATTCTCTTATGATTCTTGTATTTCTGTGGGGTCCGTCGTGATTTTTCCTTTCTCATTTCTGATTGTGTTTATGTGTGTAGATTCTCTTTCCTCTTAATGAGTCTGGCTAGGGGTTTATCTATTTTGTTTATTTTTTCAAAGAACCAGCTCTTGGTTTTATTGATTTTTTCTATTGTTTTATTCTTCTCAATTTTATTATTTCTTCTCTAATCTTTATTATGTCCCTCCTTCTGGTGACTTTGGGCCTCATTTGTTCTTCTTTTTCCAATTTCA